>CM070513.1:41118780-41627580 GCA_036346375.1 Guadua angustifolia | reverse complement strand
GGTCAGACTAAGCGACAACGAATGTGACATGGGGGTTTATACTGGTTCGAGCCCCTGTGAAGGTAATAGCTCTACTCTAGTTGCCTTGCGGCGATGGATTTTGTTATTATCGAGTATAGAGGTGTGTTACAGCTCAAGCTCAACAATGGCGGTGTCTAGCGCTCGAGCTCTGATGTCCTGTCCCTCAGGCTGTGCACCCTTAGCCTTATATCCACTCCGCCTGTAATGGACGGGAGGTATTCCCGGGTAATGGTCTTCATGCGCATTGAGGGCTGGCGGTAACCGTTCCGGACTAGTAGCATGCACCTGCTTCACACCCCACGATGCCACGTCTTGGTAACCGCCAAGGAAACGTATGTTCCGGAATCCAAGGGAACCCGGCACGGACGAGATCCGACCCGAGCTCAAGGTCGTGTGAAGCCGTGCTTCGGGGTCATTCAGCTTCTAGTCGGCGCCTCGGCATATCACCAGTCGTGGTCGAGGGCCTCCAGGTCGGGGCCCGCCCGACCGTCTTGTTGACTATAACAGCCCGAAAATTTAGGAACAGTAAAACATAGTATTTAAATTTGAATGTGAATATTTTCAGCTTGTTCATAATGTCTTTGATTTTATTTGGAGTTTATTGAATTTCTTGTGCTTGGAGTTGCAATAAAAAGAATGCAAAGAAGAAAATGCAAAAGAAACAAAAAGTGAAAAATTGGAAAATTTAATAGGAGAATCCTGAACTTGTAAGTAAGCCATTTTATTTATCAAATGAAATTTATGCAAAGGAAATTGAGGAAGGAAAATGGCGAACAAATTTTATTCCCAAATCATGCATTGTCGAAATGGTGGAAAATATTGGAACAGCAAATGGAATTGAGAAAATTTATATGAGAACCTCATTGCTATATCTACACATAGCAAAAATATAATAAATTAATAAAATGGTTTGAGACTTAATAAAATTCGAAAACAGAAAACTTAGAAAAAATGGGAATTTCAGTGTCAGAATTTTAATTAAATAATGGATCAAGTAATTGAGCTGAAAATTTTACATCAGAATCCATAGCCCAAATCAATTGAAAAACAAAAATTTAAAAATAATGGACTTCATTTGATCATAAACAAAAATCGAAGACAGAGGCTAGGAAATCAAATAGTCACTATTGAAAGAATTTTTATAAAATTTCAGTAACTTGGATAAACCTCAAATTTTTACCAGGAGGTAAATACTGGTTGGAGAACACGTTAAAAAATTTCACCATTTTCTGTATCCATTTGACCACTAGTAAAAATCGGAGAGAGAGGGAAAAGTTCATCCCAACCACCTGTTTCTTTTTGATCCCTCATCGACTTGTGGGTCAATTCCATTTCCTTCCGTTTGCTGGCGCAGCGGGTAATCTTCAGTTGCTGACAATGGAGGTTTCATCTCCATTTCGTTTGTTCCACCGAGGCGGAGCCGAATGCTCTCGGCGCCGAGATCGATCCATTGAACCGGCTCTTCGCTCGGTCATTCCTCGCGTCACCCTTCCTCACCACCGCCGCGGACCAGCCACGAGTCATTTACACCGAAGCTTCGCCATTACCTACCTTCGCCACTCTGTCACGCCAATGCCGAATGCGGCGATTGCCAGCAGCGTCGAGACTCAACAGTTCGCCAAACGACTACAAAACCATCTCTTAGCGCGTTAGCACTCTTTCCCTTTCCTTCGCCAACTTCACAGGCGGGCTCCGGTGCACTTCTTCTTACGCTTCGCCATTTCTCGCGGGAGCAGGGAAAGGGGAAGCGCGAATCAAGCCGAGCAAGGGTAATTCACGGAATCGATTCCACCGAGCTTCGCCATGCGTCATAGAGCCCTAACCGAGCTTCAATTGAACCCATTTCCTTGCAGTTCGCCGAGCTCCGCCGGTCATCTTCTCCGTCTCGGTAGCCAGGGGCGAGCTTCTCGCTAACTCTTCTGCGCCGTTCTCGGGTAAATCGAATCTCCTCAACTCACGATGCTCACCAAATCCTCACCTTAGCCAATCGTTCGCGGAGTAGAGCTTCGCGGAATCCATGGCGGCCAAGGCAAAGCGTGGGCGACCATTGTTGCCGGCCGTCCCGAGTGGAATGAATGCCACCATTAGACTCCTCTCATCATCTTTGGTCTTTGTAGGTGCCGTCCATTTCCCTTCCGTTGCCGCGCCGCCGGCGAGGCCGTGAAACCAATTCTCTGTTTCTTTGTCGTGACAATCGGGTCCCAGCGCTTGGATGTGAATCGGTTTTAGCCAAGAAAGGAAAGCGTAATCTCGGGTGGAAAACGTATTTGCCATTTATGGAAAGTTTTATTTTCAGAAATTTGCATAGCTGTGAAGATTCAAGTTTAAATATCTTGTGATTTAGAAATCCGATTAGTGAAATAAATTTGTAAATTCATGTAAAATCCAGTAGAATTAGAATATGCAAAAATATTTTTAGTTTAGTTACTGTATGATTTCTGATAAATAAAATACATGAAGAAAGCTTTATGCCATAAGGAATTAACGATTTTAACTTTAAACAAAAATTAAGAAAAGTGAATTTTCAGGGACCACGATCAAGTTAACAACTTAAGAATGCAATGTAATGATGTTTAAGTGGAGATATTCGAGTTGTAATAAATCCTTAAGTGAAACAATGTCACATGTATAGTTTAAAATGAAATTATGCTTTAAGTTAAAATAGGAGGATGGTAAGATCGGAAGTAATAAAATGAAGAATTTGATGAGTCGGTGTGACATTGAACTTAATTAGGTTTTTGATTATGCATACATATCCTTGCATGCATAATCACACATATGCTAGTGTACATATATATATGAAGATTCATATATATATATTCTAGCAATGAAGTGCTGTCAATAACTAGAATTCTATTAAAATATTGCTTTGACTCTAAATCCAATCAAAAGGGAATGAAGGATCTGTCTAGGCACGAAATGGTTAAATTATTATAGTTTAATCTATTTTTGCGTCTTGAATTGAAAAGATTAAAATAAAAGAATTCACAATTTTAGCATCTTGAATTAAGTAAAATAAAGAAAAGAAATTCATAATAAGCAACCACATTACGTGTGTGGAGTTATATTCGTTCTTACTATCAATTTTCTTTTTGCCCTTTTACTTGCGATAATTATTTTACGCTTTGTCTTGCGGCGTGTAGAGCGTTGACGAGCCGTCGAGGAGGAAGATCTGAAGCTGATCTGAGATTGATCTTGGCAGTCTTTGAGCAAGGCAAGCAAATCCTTGATCATGTTGAGCCCAATAATTCACCTACAATATGTTGTTTTTGCAAGCTGTATATTGCATCGAGTAATTCTCCATAAAAGCGACTATCTTGGGTAGAACAATCGTTATCCACATGTATTAGGGTTTTCCTTTAATCTCTATGACATGTGAACCTTGTAACCATATGTATGGGTTAGACATAATCTAATGTCACTGTGGTTATAACCGTTAGATATAATATCTGCTTAGCCATGCTTAGCGCTAAAATGTTTCCATTTCGAACTGTTTATTCAACCAAGCGCCATTTGAAAAAGTTGCTATTAGTTTACTAAAACTCCAACTAAAACTATGAATTGGATGTGGGCGACTATTGGCAATAGCCGGTAGTGCAAAAAGGCTACTGCGTAGTGTAGGGTGGAGTGTCGCCCACGTCGCTTTAAGGACCGAGCAATGGGGCGCTATTGATCCAAAATTCCGTACAACCACGAGGTCCGTATGGGGCGGCCATAGCTTATTAAGTTATTTAGACATGGCTTTGCTCATTGGAAGGCGGGAGCTTGCAGAGGCATTCCGTTATGGATTTGCTTGTTAGGGGCTGCCATGCAATTCGTATGGGTAAATGCATAACCGGTTACAACTGATGTCGCCTTGCCATGGACAGAGACGTGGTGTTGGGTGTGATAAATGTGGATCCACGGCTTGGGTGAGTGTCTCTGTTTTCAGGGCGAGGGTTAACGTCCCGGGCTGGATCAAAGTCATGTTTAGATAATGTAACGGCTATGTATGATCGCCTTGCCGGCACACCAAAGGAAGTGTGTCGAATGGCCTTGCAAAAAGGGTGGATCATTCCTTGTGGGTAAAGTTGTACACCTCTGCAGAGTTTAAAATCTAATTAATTAGCCGCTTGCATGATTATGGGCACTTGGTGAAGTCATTCCAATGTTAGACTTTGTTAATTTCTGGCGAAGTTTCGGTTTGAAACTGATTTTAACAACTGTTTATGTCCAAAGGAATCGACATGTATGGTACGTCGATCGGGTGACAGGTTGTGCAACTATATTTACTTTACAGTAAATTACTTATTCTTTCGCAGATTGTTTTTAAATCACAGTGCAATCTAATACTAGTTTATGCTTTCTTTGTTTTAGCAACCTGCAAAATAACTAGAGCCATCCTTGTTTAAGCTGCATGATTATTTTATTGCATTTGTTACTAAGTCTTCTTTGAGTACCAATGTACTCAAGTCTTGCTTTACCTTCTGTCTCAGAAGATGAAGATGCAGCCTTGCCAGACGACGCATATTTTCAGTACTGTCGTGGGAGTTTAGATGGCGACTTTTTCTTCTAGGTGTTTCCCAGTCTAATGCTGCGGGTTGTAGGGCAATCCTTTGGGTTTTGGTTTTTCATTGCAGTGTTGTTGCTACTTTATTATTCCTAAGTGTTGTAAAATTTGTTCTGTATAATTATTCAGGTGCAAGTTATTAATACCCTGTTTGGTTGTGATATTATTGTTGTAAACATGTGTGTGCTAGCTACTGATCCAGGGACTAGTACTGTATACACATGGAGGTTCCTGTTCAGTCGAACGGGGTCTCACAGCATTGGTATCAGAGCCATAGAGACTGTAGGAAACCTCGGGAGTCAGGGTCGTTAGTAAAAATCTAAAAACTTAATTTGTGTTAAGTTAAAAATTCATCTCACTACTAATAATGGAACTTAGCATAATCGCTAACTTTCTTATTTGTGGTCTCTTTGCTTTCATAATTACGTATGTTAATCTTGCCTTCCTCTTTATTTTATTATTGTAGATGGCAAGATTTGTGCCCTGTCATGAATCTCACAGTGCAGGTCGGCGGGGATGATGGGAGCATTAAGTAGTCTGGCGATGGCTGTCACTTGAGGTCATCCCGCTACGTGGTGTTCCAAGCTCATCTTAGTGTGGAGACAAAAGAGTTCGCTACGGGGTTTTTGTGCCCCTAGGCCTGCTTGGAATGAGGGGGAGCGAAGTTTTGTGGGTTTGGTCATCAATAGATGCATCCATGAGCGAGGCGTATCTAGCTATAGTCCGTCTTAGGTGTGCTCTCCGGACTTAGATCCCTCTTATTATTATTTACAGGAGGCTAGTAGTGGGAGATAGTGTTTATAGGGACTCTAGTAGTGTTAGTAATGCCACCACGAGTCATGGTGGATTTTGCAAATAGGCTAGACCAACATTATGTGCGATTGGCACAGGAACTTAGGGAGACTTCATGGCGTATGGCATTTTAGAAACCACTTTAGCATCGGGTGTGGCGAGGGTGCCGTGCCACGTCAGATGCTAAGTGGTGGTGCCTCTGAGATACCATCCGCCAGCGCGCTCCACCGCCTCGTATGTCCCTCTGGGGTAGGTCTCGAGGTGCAGGATGTCTCTCAGTGGCAGCTTACAGCGCTTGGTGAATGACAAGGAATTAATCCCGCTAGCATGTGTGAGTATCATCCTGCATCTCCATGTGTGTATAAGCGCGAGAATATATGTCTAAAGTCTTAGGAGAGAGTTAGTAGGGTGATGAGTGAACTGAGGAAACTTTTGTGCTAGTATGCATGGGAATTGCAAGCTGGACTCTTCTGTAAATATGTGATGTGGGGTTAAAATTGCTGGTTTGTGTATAAGGCTCTAGATGAGAATTAGTAAGGTGATGAAAAGTTGTAGAGAACACTTTTGTGGCAGCATGTTCTGTAAAGGGGTTGGTATGACCTTGCTGGAAGTTGTAAAAATCAAGTTGCAAGTGTTAGTGTGCTTTGAGAGGAAGACAGCACTTTTATTTGTAAATGTGTGAATTGAAGAAGAGCTGCTAGCTTATGTGTTTTAATGAAAGATGTTGGCATTATTGTATAATTGAAAATTGGGTGTTATCTAATTATTCTTGGTTGCTCTAAATGTGTTGTTGGGTACTAATCGATTATTTTAAATTTCTGAGATGACCCATAACATAGTGTGGACCGGCGTGGCAAGGAATTCGCGGTTGATTTTGGCCATAAAAGAAGTAAACCGATTTTTAGTATAAAGCAAACACCGATCGGGTTTAAGGTTAAGGCTCATGCTACTACTCTTACTAGAGACCGGTAGTGCAACATCACGCAGCAATCGCAATGAGATTAGGCATCAAGCTATGCAAGAGATAGGTCGTAAACTAATCGCGAGAATGTGCAAGGTTCATAATATTAGTGTAGATGCGTATTGCGCATATATGAAAACCATAGGGATTTGATAATCCTGCGATTGCACCTAAGCGCGCCATGCGGTAATAAGCGCGAGTATTTGCAACAGCTTTCAACCCGTGGATGTTCATGATCGATCGCTTGTACCCTCTAGCTCGGAGAGTAGTTGTGACGTAATAGTGCCACCATATCCCAAGAACCGCGGCATGGTGGTGCCGTCCAGCGACTTCGGATGACTAATTGGAGGCGTGGAGATTAATCAAGAACGAAGCTTGGTATGGTATAGGAAGACAGCCAGCTGGGTGCATGTGTAGTGGTATATTTTGGTATTGTAAAGTGATAAATGTAAGATGTATATGTATATAATGGTAGCACTGGAAGGTAAATGGATATGTGTATGTTTCAAGTATGGTGAGTCTTGGATGTAGAAAATGTGCCTGTATGTTCGGCTCTAGTGGATGAGCGAGGCATGCATGTGTTCTAGGTCTTGGAAGATGGCTAGATGTAAAATATATGTGTATGTTTGCTGCCCGGAAGTTTGATGCATATGTTTTAAGTCTGTAGAATAAATATGTGATATGTTATGAGCATCTTTTGGTTGTGCAATTTTACGTGAGTGCATGTATGAATTTTCTCTCGTAAATTTTAGTATTAGAGTGGAAGTTTACGATGAGATTATTCTTGTGTTTACTTAAGTTAAAATGAAATAATTATAAACTTACAGGGCGCATTTGAAAGTAGTTAATGCTCTCTTTTGTTATCACTTCTAATAAGGATTATGTGCGGGATGCGATCCACTAGATCCTTGAGCAATATCTTGGGAAGTGAGGTCGAGGCGAGCGTTCGTGCCAATGACAGCATTCCTCGCCTATGCGGCGAATCCATGACACCCAGCAGAAGGGCCTCCACCTCTCGGGCGCTGTCGTGATCCGCTTTCTGCTCCCCAAGAACAGACCTTCCGGAGGATCAATTGCCAGGCGCCGACCATGGCGCAAGTTACAGCTATGATGGAGCGAGGCGGCAAACTCACACCTTTTGCTCCAACAAATCGCCCAAGGTGTCAATCGAGGGGCAATGGAGGATCGAAATTGAATGAGTTCTTAAGGTTGCAACCGCCAGCTTTCTCCCCGTCCTCTGAACCACTTGAGGCGGATGATTGGCTCTGAGCAAGTAGAGAACAAGTTAACATAGCTCAATGTGACGAAAGAAAGTTCTATATGCTTCCTATCAACTACAAGGAGATCTTTGCTATATGGTGGGAGAGCTACCGCGACCTGCGCGAAGAACCACATTGTGCTATGGCGAAATTCAAGGCGGCTTTCCGTCGCACCCACATACCGGCCAGTGTGATAGAAGTAAAGAAGCGAGAGTTCCTAGAATTGAAGCAAGGCAATATGACTGTTATGGAGTACTTGCATCGCTTCAATTACTTATCTCGATATGCCCCTCGTGAAGTAGAAGATGAAGCTCACAAGGTGGAGCGATTTCGAGAGCACTGAATGAAGAAATTAAGTGGGCTCTCATCGCTCAGGATATTAATGATTTTCAAACTCTGGTTGATAAAGCAAACAGAGTAGAGCATGGCAGCAAGGATGTCTTAGAAAGTCGGAAGCGCAAATGGCTTGCGCGCAAATCTGATAGGCGGGTCCTTCTAGGCGCAAAGCGTCGATCTACTTTACTCACGACCCCGCCACAGATCTCATGCGAGCCCAGCGTCCGTATGGCGATTCAGCCAGACCAAGGGCAAGTGGTTCGTGCTCCTCGGCAACAATCACAAATAACCACTCGCTCCTCCCAACCGATGAAGGCAACAACTGCTCCAAAGTCGATGCGAATGTCACTTGCTTTCATTGTAATGAACGTGGTCATTATGCAAGTTCTTGTCCCAAGAAGAAGGCGGGCAGCAGCCCAACCACAGGCCGTCCCGTGGAGTTGGTGGGCAGCCGACCCAGAGCACTTCGGCTCCGGCTCAAGCGGCAACCGCGACGGTTACATCATGTGATGCGGAAGAGGCCCACGATGCACGATGTGGTGCTAGGTGCGTGCTTGGTACATTCGGTTCCTCGTTGGTCTTATTTGATTCGGAGCTTCCCATTCCTTTATGTCTAAAAGGTTTTCTAAGGAAAATGAATTAGAAACCAATCTCTGTCCATTCCTATGGTAATTAAATCTAGGGAGCTACCATTAGGACTACAAATTTTTGCCCTAATGTCGAGATAGAAATAAGTGGAGTAATGTTCTATGCTGATTTCATCTTGATAGAAACTTCTGGGTTGGACATAATTTTAGGAATGGATTGGTTAGCAAAACACCAAGGCTACATAGATTGTGCTAACAAATTAGTAGCTCTCACAAACCAAGATGGTGTCCGAGTAGAATTCTTGTCCAGTGTTAAATCCTCCACACATCAACCAGTGTTATGTTCTGCATTTTCCTCAAAATTTAATCATGTGCCTGTAGTTAATGAGTACCCTGATGTGTTTCCTAATGAATTGCCGGGAATGCCTCCGGACCGTGATATGGAATTTGTTATTGATCGGTGCAGGGCGCACCTATATCAAGCGTCGATGTCGAATGTCTTCTAATGACTTAATGGAACTAAAGAAGCAACTCAAGAGCGGTTAGAAAAAGGTTTTATTCGTCCTAGTTCTTCGCCTTGGGGCAGTCCAGTCTTGTTTGTTGAAAAGAAGGATGGTGGTCTTCGTATGTGCGTGGATTATCGTACACTAAATGACGTCACCATCAAAAACAAATATCCCCTTCCTCGCATAGATGATTTGTTTGACCAACTGAATGGTGCCCAAGTCTTTTCTAAAATTGATCTTAGACTTGGTTATTTTCAACTGAAGATCAGGCCATCTGACATTCCTAAAACTGCATTTGTTACTCGTTACGAGTACATCGAGTACAACTTTGTCATGTCTTTTGGTCTCACAAATGCTCCGACAAGTTTTATGAATCTGATGAATAAGATTTTCATGGAGTACTTGGATAGATTCGTGGTAGTCTTCATTGATGACATTCTGATTTATTCTCAAAGTGAAGAAGAACATGCTCAGCATTTACATATGGTTCTTAGTAAATTGCGAGAAAATCAGCTGTATGCCAAATTTGAAAAATGTGAATTTTGGCTAAAGGAAGTAGCATTTCTTGGTCATGTTACAGTCGAAAGGAGGGTTGCAGTTGATCCCGGCAAAGTACAAACTGTATTAGCTTGGGAAAGACCGCAATCAGTTCCGGAAATACGAAGTTTTCTGGGAATGGCCGGATATTATCGCCGATTCATTGAAAACTTTTCCAAAATTGCAAAACCATTGACCCAAATTGTTAAAGAAAGAAAGAAATACATCCGGAGTGTAGATTGTGAAGAGAGTTTTCAAGAAGCGAAAAAGAGGTTAACAACGGCCCAGTGCTAGTGTTACGATATCCATAAAAACTTTGACGTGTATTGTGATGCTTCACATCATGGCTTAGGGTGTGTATTAATGCAGGAGGGAAAAGTTGTTGCATATGCTTCCCGACAACTTCGCCCTCATGAGCAGAATTATCCCACACATGATCTGGAGTTAGCCGCTGTTGTTCATGCTTTGAAAATATGGCGGCATTATCTTATTGGGAATCGGACTGAAATTTATACAGATCACAAAAGTCTTAAATATTTCTTCACTCACGGACTTGAACTTAAAGGCAGAGGAGATGGTTAGAATTGATTAAGGATTATGACATTGGCATTCATTATCACCGGAAAGGCAAATGTTGTAGCAGATGCTCTCAGTCGGAAACTTTATTGCACTTGGATTTCTGATCAAGCTGACTTAATGAATGAATTTGAAGCTTAATCTGAATTTAGTTGAAGATGGGTGTGTAGCTGCTCTTGATGTACAACCTACCCTTAAGAACCAAATTAGAGCCGCACAACATAAAGATGAAGTCGTTGTTAAAATCGAGAATCAAGCGGAAGGAAGGCGGAGTCTGAATTCATTATAGACTCGGATGGGGTAGTATTCGTGGATCTCGGTTTATGTGCCAAATGATTGAGAAATCAAGAAGTTAATTCATGCGAGGCACATGAGTCACCATTATCCATTCATCCGGAAGCACAAAAATGTACGGGATCTTAAAAGTGAGTATTGGTGGCACGGTATGAAGAAAGACATCGCGAATATGTCGCAAGGTGCGATATATGCCAACGAGTTAAAGCTGAACATCAACGTCGGTGGGCTCCTCCAACCATTGCAAATTCGAGAATGGAAATGGGATGATATCGATATGGACTTCATTCTTGGTTTGCCCGAACTCAAAGGAAATGATTCCATTTGGGTAATTGTTGATCGATTGACAAAAGTAGCTCATTTTATTCTTGTGAGGACTACTTATTCCGGGATAAATTGGCGAGCTTTATATCGGCAATATTGTGCGTTTGCACGAGTCCCTAAAAACAATTGTGTCGATCGTGGCTCACAGCTTCACATCTCGTTTTTGGGAGAAATTGCATGGTATGCTAGGAACCAAATTGAATTTCGATCTGACCTATCATCCTCAAACCGATGGGCAAACCGAAAGAACAAATCGAATATTGGAAGATATGTTAAGAGCACGTGTGCTATCTTATAGCACCAAGCGGGAAAAAAGTTTGGCATTTTGGAATTTTCATATAACAATAGTTTTCAAGCAAGTTTGCAAATGTCGCCGTTTGAAGCTCTTTATGGGAAAAAGTGTAGAACACCTTTGTTTTGGTCAGAGACTGGAGAAAGGCAGTTCTTTGGTCCAGATCTCATACAGGAAGCCCAAGAGCATGTAGATTTAATAAGAAGCCGACTAAGAGAAGCTCAATCTCGCCAGAAAAGTTATGCCGACAATCGTCGACGTGACTTGAGTTTTGAAGTTGACGATCATGTCTATCTCAAGGTTTCGCCACTTCGTGGTGTTCGCCGTTTCCAAATTCGTGGTAAGTTGGCGCCACGATATATTGGGCCATATCGTATTATTGAGAAGATGGGTGAAAAGGCGTACAAGCTGGAATTGCCACCTCAACTTTCTAGTGTTCATAACGTCTTCCATGTATCGCAGTTGAGAAAATGTCTTCGTCTTCCTTCTGAACTTACCCAATTAGAAGAAATTGATTTGCGGCCGATTTAACTTATCGGGGCGTCCAATTAGAATCTTAGAAGAAGCTGAGCCAGCTTTCGCAACAAGTCTCACAAGATGATTAAAGTGCAATGGAGTAATCATTCGAAGATGAGACAACACAGGGAACAGGAAGATCGACTTAAGAAGGAATTTCGAGTTCTTCGGGCTTAGTTTCTTTTAGACCCACCAAATCTCGGTCGAGATTTTTGTAAGGGGGTAGATCTGTAACAGCCGGAAATTTAGGAACAGTAAAACATAGTATTTAAATTTGAATGTGAATATTTTCAGCTTGTTCATAATGTCTTTGATTTTATTTGGAGTTTATTGAATTTCTTGTGCTTGGAGTTGCAATAAAAAGAATGCAAAGAAGAAAATGCAAAGAAACAAAAAGTGAAAAATTGGAAAATTTAATAGGAGAATCCTGAACTTGTAAGTAAGCCATTTTATTTATCAAATGAAATTTATGCAAAGGAAATTGAGGAAGGAAAATGGCGAACAAATTTTATTCCCAAATCATGCATTGTCCAGAAATGGTGGAAAATATTGGAACAGCAAATGGAATTGAGAAAATTTATATGAGAACCTCATTGCTATATCTACACATAGCAAAAATATAATAAATTAATAAAATGGTTTGAGACTTAATAAAATTCGAAAACAGAAAACTTAGAAAAAATGGGAATTTCAGTGTCAGAATTTTAATTAAATAATGGATCGAGTAATTGAGCTGAAAATTTTACATCAGAATCCATAGCCCAAATCCAATTGAAAAACAAAAATTTAAAAATAATGGACTTCATTTGATCATAAACAAAAATCGAAGACAGAGGCTAGGAAATCAAATAGTCACTATTGAAAGAATTTTTATAAAATTTCAGTAACTTGGATAAACCTCAAATTTTTACCAGGAGGTAAATACTGGTTGGAGAACACGTTAAAAAAATTTCACCATTTTCTGTATCCATTTGACCACTAGTAAAAATCGGAGAGAGAAGGGAAAAGTTCATCCCAACCACCCTGTTTCTTTTTGATCCCTCACTGACTTGTGGGTCAATTCCATTTCCCTTCCCGTTTTGCTGGCGCAACGGGTAATCTTCAGTCGCTGACAATGGAGGTTTCATCTCCATTTCCGTTTGTTCCACCGAGGGCAGGAGCCGAATGCTCTCGACGCTGAGATCGATCCATTGAACCAGCTCTTCGCTCGGTCATTCCTCCGCGTCACCCTTCCTCACCACCGCACGGACCAGCCACGAGTCATTTACACCGAGCTTCGCCATTACCTACCTTCGCCAGCTCCTGTCCTGCCAATGCCGAATGCAGCGATTGCCAACGCGCGTCCAGGACTCAACAGTTCGCCCAAACGACTACAAAACCATCTCTTAGCCGCGTTAGCACTCTTTCCCTTTCCCTTCGCCAACTTCACAGGCAGGCTCCCAGTGCACTTCTTCTTCTGCTTCGCCATTTCTCGCGGGAGCCAGGGAAAGGGGGAAACGCGAATCAAGCCGAGCAAGGGGTAATTCCTGGAATCGATTCCACCCAGAGCTTCGCCATGCGTCATAGAGCCCTAACCGAGCTTCAATTCGAACCCATTTCCTTGCAGTTCGCCGAGCTCCGCCGGTCATCTTCTCCGTCTCAGGCGCGCCGTGGACGAGCTTCCTCGCTAACTCTTCTGCGCCGTTCTCGGGTAAAATCGAATCTCCTCAACTCACTGATGCTCACCAAATCCTCACCTTAGCCAATCGTTCGCCGGAGTAGAGCTTCCGCCGGAATCCATGGCGGCCGAAGCAGGCGCACGTGGGCGACCCTGTTGCCGGCCGTCCCGAGCGGAATGAATGCCACCATTAGACTCCTCTCATCATGCTGGTGCTGTAGGTGCCGTCCATTTCCCCGCTCCGGCCGCCGTTCGCCGCCGGCGAGGCCGTGAGCCAATTCTCTGTTTGCTGTCGCTGACAATCGGGTCCCAGCGCCAGTGACTGAATCGGTTTTAGCCAAGAAAGGAAAGCGTAATCTCGGGTGGAAAACGTATTTGCCATTTATGGAAAGTTTTATTTTCAGGAATTTGCATAACTGTGAAGATTCAAGTTTAAATATCTTGTGATTTAGAAATCCGATTCGAGTGAAATAAATTTGTAAATTCATGTAAAATCCAGTAGAATTAGAATATGCAAAAATATTTTTAGTTTAGTTACTGTATGATTTCTGATAAATAAAATACATGAAGAAAGCTTTATGCCATAAGGAATTAACGATTTTAACTTTAAACAAAAATTAAGAAAAGTGAATTTTCAGGGACCCTGATACTGTTAACAGCTTAAGAATGCAATGTAATGATGTTTAAGTGGAGATATTCTAGTTGCTTAATAAATCCTTAAGTGAAACAATGTCACATGTATAGTTTAAAATGAAATTATGCTTTAAGTTAAAATAGGAGGATGGTAAGATCGGAAGTAATAAAATGAAGAATTTGATGAGTCAGTGACAGCATTGAACTTAATTAGGTTTTTGATTATGCATACATATCCTTGCATGCATAATCACACATATGCTAGTGTACATATATATATGAAGATTCATATATATATATTCTAGCAATGAAGTGCTGTCAATAACTAGAATTCTATTAAAATATTGCTTTGACTCTAAATCCAATCAAAAGGGAATGAAGGATCTGTCTAGGCCTGAAATGGTTAAATTATTATAGTTTAATCTATTTTTATGTCTTGAATTGAAAAGATTAAAATAAAAGAATTCACAATTTTAGCATCTTGAATTAAGTAAAATAAAGAAAAGAAATTCATAATAAGCAACCCTGTTACGTGTGTGGAGTTATATTCGTTCTTACTATCAATTTTCTTTTGCCCTTTTTACTTGCGATAATTATTTTACGCTTTGTCTTGCGGCGTGTAGACGTTGGCGAGCCCGTCGAGGAGGAAGATCTGGTGATCACGAGATTGATCTTGTGATCTTTGAGCAAGGCAAGCAAATCCTTGATCATGTTGAGCCCAATAATTCACCTACAATATGTTGTTTTTGCAATCGTATATTGCATCAGAGTAATTCTCCAAAAAAACAGCTATCTTGGGTAGAACAATAGTTATCCACGTATTAGGGTTTTCCTTTAATCTCTATGACATGTGAACCTTGTAACCATATGTATGGGTTAGACATAATCTAATGTCCTTTGTGGTTATAACAGTTAGATATAATATCTCGCTTAGCCATGCTTAGCGCTAAAATGTTTCCATTTGAATTTTATTCAACCAAGCGCCATTTGAAAAAGTTGCTATTAGTTTACTAAAACTCCAACTAAAACTATGAATTGGATGTGGCGACTATTGGCAATAGCCGTAGTGCAAAAAGGCTGCACGTAGTGTAGGGTGGAGTGTCGCCCACGTCGCTTTAAGGACCGAGCAATGGGACGCTATTGATCCAAGAATTCCGTACAACCACGAGGTCCCAGATGGGACGGCCATAGCTTATTAAGTTATTTAGACATGGCTTTGCTCATTGGAAGGCGGGGAGCTTGCGAGGCATTCCGTTATGGATTTGCTTGTTAGGGGCTGCCATGCGGTTCGTATGGGTAAATGCATAACCTGGTGCAATGTCGCCTTTGCCATGAGACGAGAGACGTGGTGTTGGGTGTGATAAATGTGGATCCACGGCTTGGGTGAGTGTCTCTGTTTTGGGGCGAGGGTTAACGTCCGGGCTGGATCAAAGTCATGTTTAGATAATGTAACGGCTATGTATGATCGCCTTCTGCAAGCACACCAAAGGAAGTGTGTCGAATGGCCTTGCAAAAAGGGTGGATCATTCCTTGTGGGTAAAGTTGTACACCTCTGCGAGTTTAAAATCTAATTAATTAGCCGCGCCCTCGGTTATGGGCACTTGGTGAAGTCATTCCAATGTTAGACTTTGTTAATTTCTGAAAACTGAAGTTTCGGTTTGAAACTGATTTTAGCAATGCTTTATGTCCAAAGGAATCGACATGTATGGTCATCGATCGGGTAGACAGGTTGTGCAAGCTGTATTTACTTTACATAAATTACTTATTCTTTTCATGATTGTTTTTAAATGCAATTGCAATCTAATACTAGTTTATGCTTTCTTTGTTTTAGCAACCAAAATAACTAGAGCCTATCCTTGTTTAAGCTTCGCATGATTATTTTATTGCATTTGTTACTAAGTCTTCTTTGAGTACCAATGTACTCAAGTCTTGCTTTACTATTTGTCTCGAAGATGAAGATCGACCTGCCGCGACGACGCATATTTTGATCTTGTCGTGGGAGTTTAGATGGCGACTTTTTCTTCTAGGTGTTTCCCAGTCTAATGCTGCGGGTTGTAGGGGCAATCCTTTGGGTTTTGGTTTTTCATTGCGGTGTTGTTGCTACTTTATTATTCCTAAGTGTTGTAAAATTTGTTACGTATAATTATTCTGTGCAAGTTATTAATACCTGTTTGGTTGTGATATTATTGTTGTAAACATGTGTGTGCTAGCTCTTGATCCAGGACTAATCTTGTATACACATGGAGGTTCTGTTCATCGGAGCGGGTCTCACATGACCGGTCAAGGGGCCTTGACCCTCGTCAGCTAGCCCCGAGGCTTAAGGTTAAATGGGCTGGAACACTGGCCGACCTTGAGCCTCCTGAGACGGGTTGATTTACGGAACCTTCGTGCTTGAGGTCGAGGTCGAGCGGAGACATAACGCTTGAGCCGTGATTTAAACGACATCTGGCGCCTCTTGAACTCCAGAACTCCAAAGATGGCGGACAGTGAACCGTCGCAATGCCTCGATCTGCCCAGTATAGCCCTAAATTGCTCTATCATGTCACTCGACTAGCGCCCTCCGAGATGCCCTTAGTCCGCCGGCCAAAGACCTCGGTCTTATAAAGCTTATGCCGCACGCCACTTCTCCGAACTCTCCGCTTCTTTGTAGTCCTTTGACCCCTTGCTTGAACTCTCCTTCTCCCTCCGATAAAAGCTCCCTCTCAACCGCCATGGCCAATCTCGGGAAAAGCTCTCTGACGGTGACGAGGATGAAAGAGCTGGAGAGCTTGGGGCTGCTGGACCCATGGTCATGGCGACTGCCGGACGGGGAGACCGAGCCATTTCGGGACTGACGAACTTGTCGACGGAGCAAGACATGCTTTTCGGCCTGCGGACGCCGGAGAGCGAGTTTCTCGCAGACGTCCTCACCGTATGCGAGATCGAGTTGATCAACCTGGTACCCAACTCCATCCTTCTGCTTTCCATCTTCTCTCACCTGTGCGAGGGGTTCCTCGGAATCCTTCCCACGCCCTCACTGTTCCTCGGCTTCTTCTCGCTTTTCCGCACCGGGAAGGACCCCGTGGTCGGATGCCTCTACCTCCGTGAGAAGCGGGAATTGGTCCTTCCCCAAACAGCTCTAGTGACTCCCTTGGCCCGTGGTCCGAGCGATGGTTCTACCTGAAGCGGGGCGAGGGCGGCACGCTGGAGTTCGAGGGTACCCCCCTCAGCGGGAAGAAGGAGACCCCAGAGTCGGGCGACCTGGAGGACGATCAAGAGGCCATCGCGACCATCCATATATGCACCACGCGAGGCCTCACCGGGCAGGCCATCGCCAATGACTTCTTGAGAAATCGGGTGTTCCCCTTGCGGAGGAGGGAGCATCCCTTCTACAAGATCCAAGGACGCGACGACCTGACTCGCGAAGGGTCGAACGGTAAGTCGCATTGCCTCAAGATTCGCTGTGGATTTGACCCCTGGTTCCTCTTGATGATTTGGTCTTTCCAGCAGCGCCGAAAGAATCCTGGATCACCACCTGAATGAACGAAATGTTCGGGAAGGCCGCGCATGACTACACCCTCGACGAGCCCGTGCTGCGGAATGTGCTGCGCCGCAAAGCCGAGGTAGGCTACCCCGACCAAGTAATCAATTCGAGTGTCCACCAGGCCCTTCTTGAACCTCGCATGCTCACAGGATCGTCAAGAACTGATTGAGACGGCCAGGAGAATGCTCCCGCTGCCCGACGGGGACAAGAACAAGAAGGGGAAGAAGAGGCCTCCCCCGACCGGATCAGACCGCCAGGAGGCGAAGAAACCTCACGTCGAGTGGGGCGACCTAGCCACGGTAAGGATTCTCATGGCCGAGCCCCCTGGTCCTTTGCTCGCATCCTTTGATGCCTGACATGTTCTCCTCTTTTCAGCGGCCGAGGCGGCCCGACTTGCCAGGACCTCGGCCCCCACCGCCCAGGTGCCCAAACTGGGCCCCAGTCCCGCCGCGAGATCTTTGTGGACCCGTCGCGAGCCTCGAGGTCCTGGTAGGTGGGCACCTGGCGAAGTGCCCAGAGCTGCGTTAGAACCGAGACCTCGTCGACCCTCGTCAAAGGCGAGTAATGCGGCCCACGTAAGTTCGAGCTTTTAGCTTGCTCGGCCCCCTTCATGTTCTTCGGGCTTAGCGTCTGTTCTTAATCGCAGACCTTGAGCGCCCACGCTTCGAGACTTGCCGTTTGGCGATGGTCATTGTCGAGGTGAGTCCGAGTTCGAGGAGGAGGACTCCTTCGTGTTGGCTCCGCTCCGCCCCTCGAGCCGGGCGCGCACTTCTTTTGGGCCCCCGATCTGGGCCCCGGTCGGGAGTTCGACCAAGGGCTCGATGACTCAACCGAGGAGATCGGCCGTGATCGTGAGACCTCGACTCGGTAGCCGCTGCCGATCCTCCCGAGGTCGACGCGGGGGTAGGCACCCAGAGCACCACGATCGCAGCCGTGGCGACGCCCCGGGCACTCCCAACCACGGCCGCCGAGTGCCGTCGTGATGCCACCGAGCCCAAAGATGGCCGCCAGAGGTGGTGCAGCCCCGCCTAATCGCTAGATCGGGCCAGGTGGGTCGAGCACCCTGTGCCACGAGGGTCAAGCATGCCGCGGGAGACCACGCGGTGAAGCCCTGACCACGGAGGTCGGGGCCAACACCACGACACCTCCTCCTCACCATGAAGTTGAACCCACCAAGGGGAGGCGTGGGACACCAGTCACTCTTGGGGGGCAGAGATCGAGGTCTTGGCCCAAGCACGTCGGGGTGGCAGCGGTCGATTCACGGCACAAGCCTTGGTCGGCGAGGAGATCTCCCACGACCGCATTGACGAGCGCGAAGAATTCACCCGCGCAAGCCTTGAGTCCCGTCTTCGTGAGGTAAGGTCCCCAACGCGCACCTTGCTGCATGTCAGTTCGAGTTCCCTTGTTCGTGAGCACCACTCTTTCTGTCATGAAGGCGATTGGCAACATCTCCCAAGGGTTGAAAGGCTTCCAGGAGCACGCCGCCGTACTGAGGGGCCTCATGGACGTGGTGGAGGCGCGGGAAGCCGAGCGCTCAAGTTCATCGTGACCATCGAGGTCGAGGAGGGAGAGCTCGAGCAGAAGACCAAGGAGCTCGACGACCTGCGCCAGACGATGAGGGCACAGGAGGTGGCCCACGCGGTCGAGCTCGAGCAGGCCAGGACTTTCGAGCGCGAGTTTGGCTACAAGGCCGTGGAGCAAGAGCGCGCGCAGTCGGACAAAGCGCTCGAGGCCGAGCGGGCCAAGGTCGAAGTGCTGGAGAAGGCCGCTGCAGAACGGGCGCCTTCCTTGCCGGAGGCATCTCCCGAGCTTGAGGCCAAGATCCTGGGGCTCGAGGAAAAACTCGGGCGCGCCGGCGAGGTGCTCGAGATCGAGCGGGCCAAGGTCGAGGTGCTGGAGAAGGCTGCTGCGGAGCGGGCGTCCTCCACGGCGAATGCGTCCCCCGAGCTCGAGGCCAAAATATCGGAGCTCGAAGAGAAACTCGGGCGCGCTAGCAAAGCGGCGAAGAGCGCCTTGGCCCAACTCAAAGATGAACGGCGCCAAGCCGTAGATGCCTCCAAGGAAGCCCTCCAATACCAGAGCGAACTATCGACCTTGAAAGCCAAGGTAGCCGAGGCTCGGCGGGAGAAGCACACCATGAGATGGTCGATCTGTAGAGGAACTTCGCCGGTCGACCTGTAAAAAATACTTAAGACAAAAAGTTCTAACAAAGCTAGATTCCTTTTGGAGAACAAAGAAATCTTGTCTTGATTTAAATTCATAGTCGAGGATATTTGGAGTTCGCCCTTTTTTAGTTATGCTCCTTAGGTCGTGCTTGTAGATAGCATATCCAAGATCCGGCCCGTTGGGTCCAAGGTCGAGCAACGCCGGTCTTGGGCTCAAGAGTTAGACGCAGGCAAACGGCCACGACCTGTAGAAAAAGTGCGCAGAGAAAGAACTTGACAAAAGCGAGCTCGATATAGAGATGGGCACACCCAGACTAACGTTCGAATCACGACCACGACCGCGCGCATTGCTCAAAGGTCAAAACTGTGAGGCTTCGGCTCGAGCCAGAGCATAGGGAAGAGCTAGATTGCGAAGAGATTCGGCTTACGCTTAGCTCGACCACTGGGGGCAAACGTTTAAGCTCGTGACGCTCAGACCAAGAGCGAATGCGTAGGGCACGAAGGTCGCGCTCGAAAAAGTCTCGGACAATAATTACAGTGCATAGTCAAAAAAGGAAACAAGTAAAGATCGGGAATAAAAGAACAGCTTTATTGAAAAGTAAGGTATAGAAATTACACATAAAACTTCTGAAGCTGATCTATGTTCCACGAGCTAGAGAGCTCTCTGCCATCGGGCATCGCCAGCCGGTAAGCCCCCGTGCGATCTGTTGAAACGACTCTATAGGGGCCCTCCCACCGCGGATAGCTTGTTGGTGTTGGATGAGCCCTGAATCCGTCTCAAAGCTAGGTCCCCAACAAGGAGCTTCCTAGGTCGTACCGACCGAGACGCATGTCTGCGAAGAGCTTGCAGGCAATGCGTTGATCGTAGCAGTGCACGGCACCTTACTTTTCTGCGAGGGTAAGGTCGAGAGACCGTTCATGCTCGATGTCGACCTGGTCAACCAAGTCGACCTGGCGAGCCAGTAGAACCTCGGAGGTAGGGCGGCCCGATTACCAAACACGAGTGGAAGGAGTGGACCACGTGGTTTCGGTGGATCGTGGGTACGGATAGACCATAAGATGGTGGGAAGTTCCTCCACCCAGGTCTTGCCGTAGCGTTCGAGCTCATCTACAACTCATTTCTTGACGCCCTGGATGATTTGTCCGGTGGCTCTGAGGGTGAGCCACCGAAGCGAAGCATATCTTGATGCCGAGGTCCTCGCAAAATTCCTGGAATAATTCACTGGTAAACCGAGTACCATTATCGGTGATAATTTTGCATGGGACCCGTACACAGTGACCACGAACAAGCGGAAGAAGCGGACGGCCGCTGGCGGTGATGGTCGAACCGCTCGGCTTCAATCCACTTGGTAAAGGTATCAACAATGACGAAGGAACTTCTTGCCCCGACCGCTGAGAAAAGGGTCGAGGATATCCGGCCCCATGTCGAGAAGGGCGAACAAGCGGTATAGTCCGAAAGCGTATGCGGAGTTGGTGCGACTTCGGGCATGGCGGCATGCTCGGCAGTGCGGACAATATCACGGGCATCTGGCGGCGAAGGCCAATAATACCCCATACGGAATGCCTTGCCGACCATAGTCTGACTGAAGAATGTGCTCCACAGAGGCCCGAATGGATGTCATTTAACAGGTACTTACCCTCCTCCGTAGAGATGCACCGCCTCAGAATACCGGAGATATTCCGTCGACGAGCATGTATAAACTTGCCCGGCGCTTGATCCTACTCAGGTTGGTGCCTGCAGGACGGTGGCGTGGCAGCGTCAAGGTCATGTCCCGAGACCGCCGGCGGCGGAGGCGTCCTCGGCTGGGGCGACCTTACGTCTGTTGGCGGACGACGCGATGAGTTGTCGTCGCTTCTCAGGGAGTGAGTCCCTGAGTGATGGCTTCGGTGCTGCGGTGGTATGACCTCGTCTGCAGCCCGATCGAGCTCTTCGGCCAGGGCTCGGCCAAAGAGTTCCGACCTCGCCCTATCGGGATCAGCCATGAACCGGGCGATAAGCGGAGGCGCGCTCTCAAGAAGGAAGCTGGGGCGCCGAGAGATGCACCGCCTTCTCTCGTCCTCTCGGCGAGGGCGGTTATAGCAGGTTGATGGCGACATGCACCATCCAGCGAGCCTCCTCAGGGGTCTGCGGGTCACGGCCGTCCGCGGCCGCGTCCGCGCCATGGCTGTCCGCCATCAAAATGTGAGGCTCGTGTGGCGGTGGCAAGGGCAAAAACAGGGACGCGGAGTCGGAGTCCGCGCCCGACCCACGCTCGAGGATTGTCCGTCGATGAAGTGCGCCATGCTCCCAAGATCCTGGCGCTTTCCCTGCGAATGAGCGAAGCTATCGTGCCCCACGATGGGCGCCAGCTGTCGACGATCGGGATCGCGAACCGCAGAAAATGAAAACAGGGGTTAGTGAGACTTGGGACCCGAACAGAGCTTAGCTCAACGAAGGAAAGAACACGACGCGCCGAAGGTCGGAGCTAGGTGACAACGAATGTGACACGGGGGTTTATACTGGTTCGAGCCCCTGTGAAGGTAATAGCTCTACTCCAGTTGCCTTGCGGCGATGGATTTTGTTATTATCGAGTACAGAGGTGTGTTACAGCTCAAGCTCAACAATGGTGGTGACGAGGGCTGGGCGTCCCTTGACCGGTCAGCGGGCTCCCTAGCTCGGGAGGCCCCGACCATGACCTGGGCAAATGCCGAGGCGCTCGACCTAGGGCGCGTGTCTGATCGCATGACCGCACGCCTCGCATTTACCTCGAAGCTCGGTCGGCTTGACGCAAGAAGTACTCTGGTGACCACAGACGCGGCGGAGAACATTCAACGGCGGTGTGAATAGCGACGGAGCGTCTCGGGACTACGGCAAGCAAAAGCGAACGCTACGGTGGTTCTCCGGGTGAGTGAAAGGTCTCAAAAGGCGCGGAAGGATGTGCTTTATACCGTGCGTCGGCTAATGAAGCGGAAGAGATGCACGGCGGTGAGTAATGGCGAGCGTTTCTTTGATAGTAATGGCGTGGCGACGGTGCTTCTGGAAACCGTCGGCGTCGCTTCGAGGCTCAATCTCCGCCGTCCACGTGTCATTGGATCAACGGTTGCCCGAACGGAGCGACGTGGCACAAGGCAGACCGCAGGATCAAGATCGTGCGGCTCGAGCATAACGGCTCTAGGGTTTCTGGCCAAGCGGGCCGACGTGGTGCATAGTAATGGGCCTGGCCCAATACTATTCATCTGGATTTTCAATTGATTTTCAAATAAAAATAATTCTAGAAATTCATTTAAATTATTTGAGGCTTTAAAAATATCAGAAAAATTCTAGAAAATACTTTACAACATTTTGGACTCAAATAAAATATTTCCATTTATATTTTATTAAAACTTTTCCATTATTAAATTAATTTCCAAAGAAAAGTTTATTTCCAAAAATTCTAATTAAATCCAAATAAATTCCAAAAATTCTCAAAAATTCAAGATAAATTACAAAATTCAAAAATAGACAAATTTTAGGATGTTACAAAATCTTCACTGGATGCTCTTTGTAAGTCAAATCCTCTTGCAATTCAATAGCTTCAATAGGTGCTTGTTCCTCCGGTACTCGAAGACATTTCTTCAATTGTGATACATGGAATACATCATGTACCCCTGATAAAGATTGCGACAACTCTAGCTGGTATGCAACTTCTCCCTTGCGGCTCAAAATCTTGAATGGACCCACATATCTCGGAGCAAGTTTTCCTTTAGCATGGAACCTTTTAACTCTCTTTAATGGTGTGACCTTGAGATAAACATAGTCTTCTGGTTCAAAGCTCAAATCACGGCGTCGGTTGTCAGCGTAACTCTTTTGCCTCGATTGTGCAGTCTTCAACCTTTCTCAAATCAGAACAATCTTCTCCTCTGCCTCTAAAAGTACGTCCGGTCCAAAAACATGACGTTCTCCCGTCTCATTCCAATTTAATGGTGTTCGACATGAATGACCATATAAAGCTTCAAATGGAGACATCTTCAAACTAGCTTGATAGCTATTGTTATAACTAAATTCTGCATATGGCAAACATTTGTCCCATGATGTGGTATATGACAGTGCGCAAGCTCTTCACATATCTTTGAGTATCTGGTTTACCCTTCGGTCGACCATCATACTCATGGATTGTATCTCAGATTGAAGTTCAAACGGGTACCTATTGTTTGTATGCGCTTTATCCCAAAATCTTGAGGTAAATTGAGTACCTCTATCCGATACTATCTTCTTAGGCACACCGTACAAACACACAATTTTTGCCATGTACACTCCGCTAACTTATCTCGAAAGGTGTTGTTTTACTGTATGAAATGTGTGACCTTTGTTAACCGATCCACTATGACCCATATAGAATCGTATCCACCTTGAGTCCTTGGCAAACCAGTGATGAAATCCATCCCGATTTGCTCCCACTTCCATTCCAGTATCTTTAACGGTTGTAGCAGTTCTGCTGGTCTCTGATGCATTGCTTTGACTCTCTGACATACATCACACAATGATACATGCTCGGCTACCTCCTTCTTCATATTTGGCCACCAAAATCTTTCTTTTAAATCCTGATACATCTTAGCACTTCCTGGATGAATCGAGTACTTGGAATCATGTGCTTCTTCTAGTATCAACTGCTTCAATTCGGGTTTATGGGGTACACAGATTCTATTCTTCATCCACAAGGTACCCTGCTCATCTACTCTGAAGTCCTTTGCTAAGTCTTCGTCCATCTTGGATTTGATTCTATTAATCTTTTCATCATCTTTTTGACCTTCCCTGATCTGCTCTTCTTGGGTCGGCTTAACCTCCAAGGTAGCTAAGAATCCTTCCGGTACAACTTCTAATCTTAGCTTCTGAAGTTCTTTACATAAATCAGGCTGATCTTCTGCTATCATCAAATACAAGCTATAGATTTTTTGACTCAAAGCATCTGCCACCACATTTGCTTTTCCTGGATGGTAGTGAATTCCGATGTTATAATCCTTGATTAACTCTAACCATCTTCTCTGCCTCATGTTAAGGTCCGATTGAGTGAATATATACTTTAAACTTTTATGGTTAGTATATATTTCACATCGGTTTCCGATGAGATAGTGACGCCGTATTTTAAGAGCGTGCACTACAGCGGCTAGCTCTAAATCATGAGTCGGGTAATTTTGTTCATGTGGCCTTAACTGCCTTGACGTATAAGCCACTACTTTGCCGTTCTGCATCAGCACACATCCAAGTCCCTGACGTGAAGCATCACAATATATGTTAAAATTGTCCTTAGTATTCGGCAACACCGGAGCAGTGCCGGTTAAACGCTTCTTCACTCTTGAAACTGCTTTTACTCAAAGGCCCACAAAATTTTTTCTCCTTTTTCAACAATTGCGTAAGAGGTCTCGCAATCGATGAAAAACCTTCAATGAATCGGCAATAGTATCCCGCCATACCAAGAAAACTTCTGATTTGACTAACCGTCTTTGGTTGCTCCCAATGCAACACTGCCTCCACCTTCTTCGGATCAATAGCTACTCCCTCAGCAGTCATTACATGACCCAGAAACTCTACCTTCTTTTTTCCGAAGTCACATTTATCAATTTCGTGATATAACCGGTTTTCTCGCCTTGTCCAAGACCATCCTTAGATGTCCAGCATGCTCTTCCTCCGACTTGGAGTAAACTAAGATGTCATCAATGAACACAACAACAAACTTATCCAAATATTCCATGAATACTTTGTTCATCATATTCATGAAATATGCAGGAGCATTAGTCAGTCCGAAGGACATGATCGTGAATTCATAATGCCCATATCTAGATGAGAAAGCTGTCTTTGGTATATCCTCGGTCCGAATCTTTAACTAATGGTTGGGTCGTTGTCGGGATTGTTGTCGAGTTATTCGAATGGGATCGTCGTTGTCCTAATTAGGCTTGGGTGTTAGCACTGTGAACACCATCGGTGATCCGTTGCTAGCCTCCAAATCCGATGAGGGCGACTGGGCATTCGAATAACCCGAGGACGGTCTGGGCGGCTCCTCACAAGTGGTGACCTGGTGTCCTGTTGCCTCCCTTGGCGGATTCAACTCGCCGGCAGGGGAGGAGGTGACAGCAGCGTTGGCCCCGACCTCCGTGGTCAGGGCTTCGCTCGCCTTCGGCATCGGGGGAGTGATAGCCGGATCCACCGCGCGATCTCCCGCGGCGTGTTCGGCCTCCGTGGCCTGGGATGCTACGACCGCAGCGCCCAACGCAGCCGTAGTTGGGTAGGTCTGCGGCGCCTTTGTGGTGTGGCCATCTTCGGCAGTCGGTAGCATCACGACCTCGGTGCCGAGCTACGCGTCGACGAGAGCTCAGCGCCACCACGGCAGTTCACTGCCGTGGTGCTCTGGGTGCTTTCCCTCGCGTCGACCTCGGGAGGATCGGCAGTAGCGGCTGAGTCGTAGGCCTCGCCGGTGTCGTAATCCTCGCTGGTCGCGGGCTGGGTATCCTCGGCTGAGTTGTCGAGCCCTTGGTCGAACTCACGATCGGGGCCCACTCGGGCCGAGAAGGAGCTTGGCGCCCGAGGGGCGCGAACCAACACGAAGGAGTCCTCCTCCTCCTCGGACTCGGACTCGACCTGGACAACAGCCATCGTCAAAACGGGCAAGTCTCGAGCGTGGGCGCTCGGTCCGCGACAAAACAGATGCTAAGCTGAAAAACACGAAGGGGGGCGAGCAGAAAAGCCAAGAACATACATGGGTCGCCGGCCTCGCCTTGTTGAGGGCTCGGCGTAGGTCTTGTTGTTCGACGCTGCAGGCACTCTTCGCTTCTGCTCCACCGGCTGACCTCGGAGCTCGCATCGGTCTGCGTCATCCGGCAAGTAGACACTGGGACCCGAGCTTGGGCGCCTGGGCGGTGGGGCTCGAAGTCTGGCGGCAGTAGCCAGGCTCGCTTGTCTGCGAGAAGGAGCCAGGTCGAAGATGAAGGAGCTCGAGTAAAGGACCCGGCTCGGCCATTGAAATCCTTACTGGCTGGCGCAGTCCCCACTCGACGTGAGGTTTCTTCACCTCCTGGAGGTCTGGTCTGGACGGGGGAGGCCTCTTCTTCCCCTTCTTGCCCTTGTCCCCGCTGGACAGCGGGAGCATTCTCCTGGCTATCTCGGTTAGTTCTTGATGATCCTGTGAGCATGCGAGGTTCAAGAAGGGCCTCGTGGACACTCGAATCGAGTACTTGGTCGGGGTGGCCTACCTCGCTTTCTTGCGGGCGCAAAGACGCTCTCGGCACGGGCTCGTCGAGGGTGTAGTCGTTCGCGGCCTTCCCGAACATTTCGTTCATTCGGGCGGCGATCCAGGATTCCTTCGGCGCTGCTGAAAAGACCAAACATCAAGAGGAACCAGGGAACAAATCTGCAGCGAATCTTGAGGCAATGCAACTTACCGATCGTCCCTTCTCGAGTCTTGTCGTCTCGACCTTGGATCTCGTAGAAGGGGTGCTACCTCCTCCGCAGGGGGAACACCCGACTTCTCAAAAAGTCATTGGCGATGGCCTGCCCGGCGAGGCCTCGCGTGGCGCAGATATGGATGGTCGCGATGGCCTCTTGATTGTCTTCCAGGTTGCCCGACTCTGGGGTCTCCTTCTTCCCGCTGAGGGGGGTACCCTCGAACTCCACGTAGCCGCCCGCCCTGCTTCAGTAGAACCATCGCCGACCACGGGCCAAGGAGTCATGATAGCGCTTTGGGGAAGGACCACGAATTCCCCGTCCCGCCGGAAGTAGAGGCATCCGACCACGGGTACTTCCCTGCGAAAAAGGGAGAAGAAGCGAAAAAACAATGAGGGGTGGGAAGGATTCCAAGGAACCCTCAGACAGGAGAGAAGATGGAAAGCGTATGATAGAGTTGGGTACCAGATTGATCAACTCAATGTCGTGATACGGAGAACGCCTATGAGAAACTCGCCTCCCAAGCATCCACAGTGCGAAAAGCATGTATCGCTTTCGTCCGACGAGCTCTGCTGGCCCGTAGGCAGGCGCTCGTCTCCCCTGCCTGGGGCCGCCATGACCATGGGTCCAAAGAGTCCTGTGCTCGAGCTCTTTCATCCTCACCACCGTCAGAGAGCTTTTCCCGAGCTTGGCCATGGTGGTTGAGAGGGAGTTTTGGTCGGAGGAAGAGGGAGAGTTCAAGCAAGGGGTCAAAAGACTACGAAGAAGTAGAGAGTTCGGGGAAGTGGCGGCGGTCGCAAGCTTTATAAGACCGAGGTGCTGTGGGCCGGTGGATTAAGGGCATCTCGGAGGGCGCGCCGGTCAGGCGATGCGACAGGAGCAATTTAAGGCTACACGGCGGGATCGAGGCGTTGCGAACGGTTCCGCTGTCTGGCCGTACCGGAGTTTCAGAGATCAAGAGGCGCCAGGTGTCGTTTTGTCACGGCCTGGCGTTATGTTTTCGTCCGACCTCGACCTCAAGCACGAAGGTTTCAGAAATCAACCCCGTCCGTGGAGGCTCAAGGTCGGCCCGTGTTCCAGCCACGACCTTATGCCTCGGGGGCTAGCTGACGAGGGTCATGCGCTCCTTGACCGGTCAACGACGGCCGGGCCCCTAAGCTCGGAGGCCCCACCACGACCACTGGCGAGATGCCGAGGCGCCGACCTAGAGCGCCAGAGGATCCCGAAAGCACGGCCGCACGACCTTGAGCTCGGGTTGGCTATCGTTCGTGTCGGAGTCCCTTTGGATTCCGGAACGTGCGTTTACTCGGCGGTTACCAAGACGTGGGATCGTGGGGAGTGAAGCAGGCGCACGCGACAAGTTCAGAGCGGTTACCGCCAGCCCTCAACGCGCATGAAGACCACTACCCGGGAATGTCTCCCGTCCGTTACAAGCAGGGAGGATATAAGGCTAAGGGTGCACAACTTGAGGGACAGGATATCGAGCTTGAGCGCTGAGACACCGCCATTGTTGAGCTTGAGTCAGAACACACCTCAGACTCGAGTAACAAAGACCACCGCCGCAAAGGCAACCGAGAGAGCTATTACCTTCACAGGGCTCGAACCAAAGATAAACCTCGCCTCACGCCTTGTCGCCTAGCTCCGACCTTCAGCGCGTCGAGTTCTTTCCCTCGTTGAGCTAAGCTCTGCTCGGGTCCCAAGTCTCACTAACCCCGTTTCAATTTCTGCGGTTGGCGATCCCGATCGTCGACAAGTACGGTGTGTACTCACCCTTACTTACAACAACATATCAGAAGAAGAGTCTACGCCTACTTGGGAAGAGGAGTTTATCGAAGGGCCGAAAAACTAGGGAGCAAGCCTTGTCAGTAGCCTATGGCTAGAAGATGGATCACTACGATGCTTTACTTTCTGCTGTTATTTCCTGATACTCTGATTTATGTAAGCCCTACGTGGCAAACTATTGTAAGGTGACCATAAGGTCGCATAACTCTGCTTATATTCATGTCTCAAGTATTTTATTATTATTCGATGTGTATGATTGTGGTACTTTAACCTGTTAGCTTCAGTGCACTAGCGTGATCCTCGACTAGTGCTGAAAACACGAGGGTCCGGATTTGCATATTCGGTCCCGACAAATGCGCCTCGCCTGCATACCCATCTTTTAGGAAGTTTGTCCTTCAACAGATAATCCAGATAGGGAATTGTGGGCACCTAAAATATGAATCGATCCTCACACGCATGTTGGACTTAGAGGTGACACCCATACTCCACTTAAGTGTATGCTCACTGTCACCCGAAAGTACCGTGCACGAAGTATTGACTAAATGGCCCTCACCCAAACAAATATGAGCCACATAGTCGCACTGTACACACTTACTCATCCATGAGAGTTTTGATTCCATTCCAACAACCATACCAGGATTGAGACCAACTCATCCAAGCATAGCACTCGCCATCCGTCTCAAGACCTTGGTATCGCCCTCACTCTCCAAGGGGAGGACGAGCAATAGCCAAAGAACGACGGTCGCATGAGTTTATGCAATGATGGTTGATGACAATTCCAGGTACCCGGATATGTGTCTAGTGCTAGTTCCCAAGATCAATGCCTAGCACCCACATATCCCGCATTTGAGATGTATCACAACACATACACATGAATCTATGTAGTTGGAATAGCATAAACATAAAGTACAACTATTACAACTACTTACCATTACAAGTAGTGGCCGACCGGCCAAATATTACATGTCCAAAAGTAAATTGCAGCGGAAATTAAACATATACCAAAAGTAGGACAGCGGTATGCCCATCCATAAAATCCAAAGGCAACCGACTTGGAAAAGCCCAAGTTCATCCATCAACATCATTGTCGGACCCCGGAGTAAAGTACGTGTCGTCGGAGCGTTCTTCCATACCGTCGTCTATATTGTTTGGATTAAGCAACCGTGAGTACACGTATGTACTCGCAAGACTTTCGTGTATGGAAATACAGTAAATGCATGGCTAGAACAAGGAAACAAGTGTTGGTGTTTCGTATACCGGCAAGTAAATTTGTAAGTTAGGGGGCCGCACGTTCCCTCTCCTTGAATGGTTAGACTCAGGGAGCCCAAGATGTATATTGGTTCGGGCTGAACGTCCCTACTTCTAGTTCGTGGAGTGGTTATGTATTGCTTTGGGTGCAAAAGACTGCACGATGTTTACAGGCGAGGGCTAAGGGCAGGCTTTGAGCACCTCGTATCAGTGGGCGAGGTCGAAATGAGCCAGAGCTATTCGTTCATTCGTGAGTGCTTCTGGTCTGCTCGTATATGCTCGTTCGAAGTCTCGGTCCTCTTCCCTGAGGGTCCAGCCACCCTTTATATAGGCGGAGGGGGTAGGTTACACGGGAACTTGGAGAAAAAAGGATGGGGTGTTCTATGCCAGAGAGTCCTGGTCTTCGGTCCTGGTGACTGACAGGTTCCTGTTCATCCCACATCTGGGTTGGTAGACACAGCGAGCGGCGTTCCATCAGGAAGAGGCGACTGCCTCTCAGGCGCCTGGTCAGTGCCGACGCTACGCTGTGGCTCCTGTGTCGCCGAGAGCACGTCTCTCCACTGTGCATGACGGGGTGAAGGGACTGGCGCTTGACTTTGGCGGCCCCCTGGCCACTTTGGCAAGGAACCACCTGCCTCAGCATGGTCATCGTGTCCACGGGGCAGGTGACCAGCTTGAGGTCGACCGGCAACGTGGCAGAGGTCGCTGGGTCGGAGCTCGATGGGGCCCCGACCTAAGGCCAGTCGGAGCTCAAGGAGCGCCCAACCCGAGGCCGTCGGAGTTTACGGGGCGCCTGGCCCCGAGGTCAGTCGAGCTCAAGGGGCGCCCGACCTGATGCTAGGTCGGAGCGCCCCCTGGTGGGCTTGATCGGGGTCGAGGGTCCTTCGTGACCCAACGAGGCCTTTGGCCAGAGTTGCGCCTAAGATGGCCCATTTGGTGTTCCAGCCTACTGGGGGTATCCCTGGTATGAGTATTCATCAACAAGCTTCTACACTAATCTCATTTTCAGCATAAGGCAGATTTTGTTTGCAAGTAAAAGATTCATAAAACGGTAACGAATTTGTAAAGAGCATTTAATATTAAGCTAAATAACAGTAAGTAAAGTTCATAGATGACATTTCACAACCCTCCTTGGCTGTGATCAATAAGTAAAAACAGCCACCATTGGCTTCCCAATTCACCAACCCATTCCAACACCATTTCCAAAAGCTTTAGCAAAAACAAAGACTATACTTGACATTATTTTCCCAAGTTGCTCATGACCACGAGCACGGCTAATTAATTAGATTTTAATCTCGCAGAGAGTGTACACTTTACACATGACACATTCTAGCAATCATGTCAACCATGCCTCGCGACACTCATCTTACCCGACGGCTAGATCGTGATTTAAACAGCTTCAACTAGTTAAAGCTTAGTCTTGCACCCGCCACGGTGATGTTAAGCCCTTGTCACAGTCCGAAAATCCTGAACCACGATGGTGCCCCCCGTAGAGAACTCTCCCCATGACAAGGCATGCACCGTTGTATTGGAATGCTTGGGCCCCAACACCTCGGTGAAGGGAGCACCTACGAGCAACACCGTCCCTCGATGTGCCCTTACTCTCGGCCTCCCAAGATGCAAGATTAAATTTCAACTAATCTAATAAGTTTAGGCTATCCCATACTAGCACATGTGGTTGCACCAAACACTTAGGTGATAGCATCAAGTTCGGTCCTTTATTGACCTGTGAGAATCTCCCTCATCTACACGCCGTGGAGGTCCTTTTCACGCCCAAGTTTAAATCATAACTCGCCTGCGTCTAAATCATAAGTTTTGAGTTCAGTTTTTATCAAATTAATCTGAAACCATACCTCGGTTCCAAGTATTTAAAAAAGTTACTCATAGTAGTTGAAATGGTTCCCATCATTTAAAAATCGTTCTAATGAGCATGTCTAAGCAAATATATAAGTTAATTCCGCAAGTTTTACCCAAGTGACATTAATTATTGTCTACACCATTACTAGGTTACCATGCCAAGTATTCAAATGACAAGGTAAAGGAAATGCATACAAGTGGATTTAGGTACCGATTCCCACAACATAGTAGTTTACAACATACACGCATGCATATAGTTTGATAAAGCAAAATAACATTGAAATTATGGGATCAAAATGGTCAAAGGAGGGTGCTTGACTGGTTGCTCTTCTTCAAAAACATAATCTAGATCGTAGTTGATGTCGTTATCTATCGGATCCGAAATATCGTCATCTACGTGTCGAATAATAAGACCCGAGACAAAAGCAAACAACATCGAATCAAATGGGGCAAAAAGAAATCAGATAGAATTACCAAATTGAATCTTACCAAGAAGAACATGTTGAATTTTGGGTTCTCAAATTATTACTTGCATAACAATTTCATTAGTACTTAGTATATGTGAGGCTTTTAGCATGAGTGTGTTACCTTCATTCATTGATTACATGAAGCCATAGTTATGAACATACATAAGGTTGTTTATGAATTTAAGAGGCTAAATTTGTGTGTTTCAATTTTTATAATTTTGAATTCAAGATGCAAAAATTATTTGGATTGATAAAAGTAAAACATTCACTACAGGTTTTGCTTGAATAGTTTTTAACTTTAAGTGTTCATGCATGGGAGCAATATCTACAAGTTAGATCTGAAATTTAATGTTATTTTCTGTTATTATATGGTAATAGAATGATTCTTGCATTACGGCAACCTTGGACTCTAAGACTTCTACTTTAACTATTCACATAATACTCTCCTCACAATATTATCATTTAGGTGTTTATGCTAACAGATTTTATTTGATAAGTAAGTTGTAATTAAGATATTTTTATATAATTTGGTTTTCCATATACTGAAGTATGTTTCTGGATCAATTTCCCAAAATTTGTGTTTAGGCGAAGTTGTTTTATAAGCCAATTAAATGGCTTAAATGACCATGCTATTAGCATGATTAAGTGCGCTTTTTTTTTTGCGTTTGTGCATCAAGCACGCGTGGAATAATCTAACCATTTTTTAGGCATTAGTTGGGAATTTCTCTAAGAGTATTTTAAAGTTAGTTCCGCAATATTTCGCATTTGTTCAAGGTATTTTTCATATGAATAGTCATTAAGGCTTAATAGTCATTACATTTGCATGGCAAGCTAGGGCATGACATTTCAAGGTCATAGGAGTTGGTTTTGTCAGGTTTGAGGCTTATTTGCTAAGGTTATGACCAATTGAACATTTCTTGCCTTGTTTGTTCGATTATTAAGTAATTAATGCAAACAAAGGTAAAATCTAAATCTTTTATATAACTATGATCTTTACAATCCTAGGAGTGCAACTAAATTAGTTCTACTACATTTTTAGCTGATTTGATTCACACTCTAACCATTTGTTTCCCGCATGCAAGTGAGGCTTCCTCCAATCGATTTTTGATTCAATTTATATCCGAATCTAAGTGTTATTACAAAAATGGAACACTAATGGTCACAGGGGCATGATAGGTTTATTTCATGATTTTTGTAACCTTAAATCACATAGTTGCTTCACAACACCTAAAAAGAGACTTTTATTCAATCGCTATTTGAATAACTATACTGCAAGTAACTTATAAATTTTTATTACATAATCCAAATCCTTATTGCCTAACTCAAATTTAAAAACTGAGTTGGCTTCATTTGGACACTCCTAGCAAAAGATATGACAGATTGAATTAAATGCAGCAAAAATAAAAAAAAATGGCTAGGGCGGGAATCGAACTCAGGACCTTTCAGTCTGTGGAGGCTCAAGGTCGGCCGTGTTCCAAATGCACGACCTTATGCCTCGGGGCTAGCCGACGAGGGTCATGCCTTGACCGGTCAACAAGACGGCCGGGCCGGGCCCTAAGCTCGGAGGCCCCGACCACGACCTGGCGCGATGCCGAGGCGCCGACCTAGAGCGCCAGATGATCCCGAAAGCACGGCCGCACGACCTTGAGCTCTGCCGGCCTATCTCATGCTCGAGTCCCTTTGATTCCTGAACGCATGCATTTCCTACGGCTACCAAGACGGGATCGTGGGGAGGAAGCAAAGACGCGACAAGTTCAGAGCTTAGCATCGCTAGCCCTCAACGCAAGATGAAGACCACTACCCGGGAATGTCTCCCGTCCGTTACAAGCAGGGAGGATATAAGGCTAAGGGTGCACAACTTGAGGGACAGGACATCGAGCTCGAGCGCTAGACACCGCTATTGTTGAGCTTGAGTCAGAACACACCTCTCAGACTCGAGAGTAACAAAGACCACCGCCAAGAAGGCAACCGAGAGAGCTATTACCTTCACAGGCTCGAACCAAGATAAACCCTCGCCTCACGCCTGTCGCCTAGCTCCACCTTCAACAAGATCGAAGTTCTTTTCCTCGCTGAGCTAAGCTCGCCTGTCCCAAGTCTCACTAACCCCATTTCAATTTCGCGGTTATGTATCCCGATCGTCGACAAGTACGGTGTACTCACCCTTACTTACAACAACATATCGTAAGAAGAGTCTACGCCTTACTTGGGAAGAGGAGTTTATCGAGGGTCGAAAAACTAGGGAGCAAGTTTTGTCAAGAGTCTCGTGGCTAGAAGATGGATCACTACGATGCTTTACTTTCATTGTTATTTCGACACTGATTTATGTAAGCCCTACGTGGCAAACTATTGTAAGGTGACCATAAGGTCGTACAACTCGTTTATATTCATGTCTGAAGTATTTTATTATTATTCCGATGTGTATGATTGTGGTACTTTAACCCTGTTAGCCTGTGTGCACTAGCGTGATCCTGGACTAGTGCTGAAAACACAGAGGGTCCGGATTTGCATATTCGGGTCCTGACAAATGCGCTCTGCCTGTACACGATCTTTAGGAAGTTTGTCCTTCAACAGATAATCCAGATAGGGAATTGTGGGCACCCGAAAATATGAATCGATCCTCACACGTGCGTTGGACTTAGAGGTGACACCCATACTCCACTTAAGTGTATGCTCACTGTCACCCGAAAGTACCGTGCACGAAGTATTGACTAAATGGCCCTCACCCAAACAAATATGAGCCACATAGTCGCACTGTACACACTTACTCATCCATGAGAGTTTTGATTCCATTCCGAACAACCATACCAGGATTGAGACCAACTCATCCAAGCATAGCACTCGCCATCCGTCTCAAGACCTTGGTATCGCCCTCACTCTCCAAGGGGAGGACGAGCAATAGCCAAAGAACGACGGTCGCACGAGTTTATGCAATGATGGTTGATGACAATTCCAGGTACCCGGATATGTGTCTAGTGCTAGTTCCCAAGATCAATGCCTAGCACCCACATATCCCGTGATTCGAGATGTATCACAACACATACACATGAATCTATGTAGTTGGAATAGCATAAACATAAAGTACAACTACAACTACTTACCATTACAAGTAGTGGCCGATCGCCAAATATTACATGTCCAAAAGTAAATTGCAGCGAAATTAAACATATACCAAAAGTAGGACAGCGGTATGCCCATCCATAAAATCCAAAGGCAACCGACTTGAAAAGCCCAAGTTCATCCATCAACATCATTGTCGGACCCCGAGTAAAGCACGGTTGTTCGAGCTGCTTCTTCCATACCGCCGCCTATATTGTTTGATTAGCAACCGTGAGTACACGATGTACTCGCAAGACTTTCGTATGGAAATACAGTAAATGCATGGCTAGAACAAGGAAACAAGTGTTGGTGTTTCAGATACCGCAAGTAAATTTGTAAGTTAGGGGCCGTGACGCTCTCTCCTTGAATGGTTAGACTCAGGAGCCCAAGATGTATATTGGTTCGGGCCGAACGTCCCTACTTCTAGTTCGTGGAGTGGTTATGTATTGCTTTGGGTGCAAAAGATCGCACGATGTTTACAAAGCGAGGGCTAAGGGCAGGCTTTGAGCACCTCAGACAAGGGGCGAGGTCGAATGAGCCGAGCTATTCGCTCATTCGTGAGTGCTTCCGGTCCGCCAGATATGCTCGCTCAAGTCTCGGTCCTCTTCCCCGAGGGTCCCGCCGCCCTTTATATAGGCGAGGGGGTAGGTTACACGGAACTTGGAGAAAAAGGATGGGGTGTTCTATGCCGAGAGTCCTCGGTCTTGGTCCCGTGATCGACAGTTCTGCTCATCCCACATCCGGTTGGTAGACACAATGAGCGGCGCTTCCATCGAAGAGGCGACTCGCCTCTCAGGCGCCTGCCTGCCGACGCCACATACCAGGCTCGTGTCGCCGAGAGGGCGCTGCCTCCACCTGCATGACGGGTGAAGAGATCGGCGCTGACTTTGGCGGCCTCGACCACTTTGGCAAGGAGCCACCGCTTTAGCATGGTCATCGTGTCCACGGGGCAGGTGACCAGCTTGAGGTCGACCGGCAACGTGGCAGAGGTCGCTGGTTTGAGCTTGATGGGGCCCCCACCTAAGGCCAGCCGGAGCTCGGGAGCGCCTCAACCCGAGGCCTGCCTGAGCCTCACGGGCGCCTGGCCCCGAGGTCGTCGAGTTCCGGGAGCGCCCGACCTGATGCTAGGTCGGAGCGCCCCCTGGTGGGCTTGATCGGGGTCGAGGGTCCTTCGTGACCCAACGAGGCCTTTGGCCAGAGTTGCACCTAAGATGGCCCATTTGGTGTTCCAGCCTACTGGGGGTATCCCTGGTATGAGTATTCATCAACAAGCTTCTACACTAATCTCATTTTCAGCATAAGGCAGATTTTGTTTGCAAGTAAAAGATTCATAAAACGGTAACGAATTTGGAAAGAGCATTTAATATTAAGCTAAATAACAGTAAGTAAAGTTCATAGATGACATTTCACAACCCTCCTTGGCTGTGATCAATAAGTAAAAACAGCCACCATTGGCTTCCCAATTCACCAACCCATTCCAACACCATTTCCAAAAGCTTTAGCAAAAACAAAGACTATACTTGACATTATTTTCCCAAGTTGCTCATGACCACGAGCACGGCTAATTAATTAGATTTTAATCTCTGCAGAGAGTGTACACTTTACACACATGACACATTCTAGCAATCATGTCAACCATGCCTCGCGACACTCATCTTACCCGATTTGCTAGACTGTGACGAAACAGTTCAACTAGTTAAAGCTTAGTCTTGCACCCGCCACGGTGATGTTAAGCCCTTGTCACAGTCCGAAAATCCTAAACCACGATGGTGCCCCCCGTAGAGAACTCTCCCCATGACAAGGCATGCGCCGTTGTATTGGAATGCTTGGGCCCCAACACCTCGGTGAAGGGAGCACCTACGAGCAACACCGTCGCTCGATGTGCCCTTACTACTCCGGCCTCCCAAGATGCAAGATTAAATTTCAACTAATCTAATAAGTTTAGGCTATCCCATACTAGCACATGTGGTTGCACCAAAACACTTAGGTGATAGCATCAAGTTCGGGTCCTTTATTGACCTGTGAGAATCTCCCTATCTACGCCGGAGGTCCTTTTCACGCCCAAGTTTAAATCATAACTCGCCTCAAGGCCTAAATCATAAGTTTTGAGTTCAGTTTTATCAAATTAATCTGAAACCATACCTCGTTCCAAGTATTTAAAAAGTTACTCATAGTAGTTGAAATGGTTCCCATCATTTAAAAATCGCTCTAATGAGGATGTCTAAGCAAATATATAAGTTAATTCCGCAAGTTTTACCCAAGTGACATTAATTATTGTCTACACCATTACTAGGTTACCATGCCAAGTATTCAAATGACAAGGTAAAGGAAATGCATACAAGTGGATTTAGGTACCGATTCCCACAACATAGTAGTTTACAACATACACGCATGCATATAGTTTGATAAAGCAAAATAACATTGAAATTATGGGATCAAAATGGTCAAAGGAGGGTGCTTGACTAGTTGCTCTTCTTCAAAAACATAATCTAGATCGTAGTTGATGTCAAGTATTCATCGGATCCTAAATATCGCCATCTACGTGTTTAATAATAAGACCCGAGACAAAAGCAAACAACATCGAATCAAATGGGGCAAAAAGAAATCAGATAGAATTACCAAATTGAATCTTACCAAGAAGAACATGTTGAATTTTGGGTTCTCAAATTATTACTTGCATAACAATTTCATTAGTACTTAGTATATGTGAGGCTTTTAGCATGAGTGTGTTACCTTCATTCATTGATTACATGAAGCCATAGTTATGAACATACATAAGGTTGTTTATGAATTTAAGAGGCTAAATTTGTGTGTTTCAATTTTTATAATTTCGAATTCAAGATGCAAAAATTATTTGGATTGATAAAAGTAAAACATTCACTACAGGTTTTGCTTGAATAGTTTTTAACTTTAAGTGTTCATGCATGGGAGCAATATCTACAAGTTAGATCTGAAATTTAATGTTATTTGCTGTTATTATATGGTAATAGAATGATTCTTGCATTACGGCAACCTTGGACGAAGACTTCTACTCTTAACTATTCACATAATACGGCTCCGACAATATTATCATTTAGGGTGTTTGCGTTAACAGATTTTATTTGATAAGTAAGTTGTAATTAAGATATTTTTATATAATTTGGTTTTCCATATACTGAAGTATGTTTCTGGACCAATTTCCCCAAAATTTGTGTTTAGGCGAGCTGTTTTATAAGCCACTGAAATGGCTTAAATGACCATGCTATTAGCATGATTGCGGTGCAGTTTTCTTTTTGCATTTGTGATTGTACCGCGTGGGATAATCTAACCATTTTTTAGGCATTAGTTGGGAATTTCTCTAAGAGTATTTTAAAGTTAGTTCCGTAATATTTCGCATTTGTTCAAGGTGTTTTTCATATGAATAGTCATTAAGGCTTAATAATCATTACATTTGCATGGCAAGCTAGGGCATGACATTTCAAGGTCATAGGAGTTGGTTTTGTCAGGTTTGAGGCTTATTTGCTAAGGTTATGACCAATTGAACATTTCTTGCCTTGTTTGTTCGATTATTAAGTAATTAATGCAAACAAAGGTAAAATCTAAATCTTTTATATAACTATGATCTTTACAATCCTAGGAGTGCAACTAAATTAGTTCTACTACATTTTTAGTGATTTGATTCACACTCTAACCATTTGTTTCCCGCATGCAAGTGAGGCTTCCTCCAATCGATTTTTGATTCAATTTATATCCGAATCTAAGTGTTATTACAAAAATGGAACACTAATGGTCACAGGGGCATGATAGGTTTATTTCATGATTTTTGAAACCTTAAATCACATAGTTGCTTCACAACACCTAAAAAGAGACTTTTATTCAATCGCTATTTGAATAACTATACTGCAAGTAACTTATAAATTTTTATTACATAATCCAAATCCTTATTGCCTAACTCAAATTTAAAAACTGAGGTGGCTTCATTTGGACACTCCTAGCAAAAGATATGACAGATTGAATTAAATGCAGCAAAAATAAAAAAAAATGGCTAGGGCGGGAATCGAACTCAGGACCTTTCGGTACAACCGAGCGACTCAACCACTGTACCAAGGTGTTACTTGTGACAAGATCTCTTGCCAAATTATTTAGACCTACCTCCACTTACCCTAGAGCTTCATGGCTTCAACAATGGCGTGGCTGCACTAGGCTCGGCAAAACTTAAGAGGTGAGCTGCAAGGAGAGATGAGGCTCGGGCTGGGAGGCTACATGCAAGTTAGAGGAGCAAGATCAAGAGCTGGAGGTGAGGTCAATAGCGAGATGAGGCGACAGAAAAACTCACGGGCTAGCTCGATGGTGCTGCTTCCCTCCATGCGCTTCATGCTGGCACTGAGGAAGAAGTGACTGTGGCACGGCAACAACGCTCAGCTTGGCTGCAAAGGGGTAAGGAGCATGGTTAAGAATCTAGAAGAGGATCCATGATGAGATGGAATGATCGTGAGCTCACCTGAGCTTGCTTGCGCGAGGAACAGCTCGTTGCTCAGCCCCTGCCGCAACGAGATTTCAGCGGAGCAAACAAGGTGCAGCGAGCAAGGTGGCTTGGAGATCAGCTGCAGGTCTTTATGGCAAAACAATGGAGCTCATGAGGTAGAGGTATGGGCTGCGGAGCACGCGAGGTTCGGCGGAACGTGCCGCGTGACGAATGTTTTCTGCCAAGGCAGCACGCAGGCGAGGAGAGAGTGGTCGTAGCAGCGCTTGGGCGGCAACCGGGTGAGGGAGGAAGGAAGGAGGGAGTGGTTCGGAGGCTAGCCAGTGGGCCTAGACACACGTGGGACCACCCAGCCAGAGGCTTAGCCAGTGGTTTCATCGGTTGCAAAAGCTCCTTTTGACAGTTGGGTGAATTTAGGTGAAGAAAATGACCTGGTAGTTAGGCAGGCTTGGCAAGAGGTGTTAACTTGGTTGAAAAATTTTGTAAAATTTTGAGCAAGTAGATCAATAGTTCTACTTTCCATTTTCTTTAGTTTCACCTTATTCTCTACTGTCATTTATGAACAGTAATTCTCCAAAATTGACTAGTTTCAATCAGTTCTTGAATTTTTAAGCCATATGAATGATGTTCCAAGATTCTAGAAAAATTATTTTTATTCATCTTTTGGTCTCTAGTATTTTATAAAATTATTTTCTATAGCATGTTGTTTGGTGTTTCCTTGAGTTTCATTGATGTGCTTGGTTTGGCCTTAAAAGACTTTACCAACATAATATTTAGGAAAAGAAGATTATACTCCAGGAATAAATACAATAAGAAATTCCAAAGTGTAAAAAGAATCAAAGCATGCCACTTTATTTACTTGATCAGATTTGGGATGTTACAGGAATTGTCCAATCAGGGTTGATAACCAAAACTTTCACCTCAGCCACCTTTTCCTCTGATTTGCCTGACTCTTGCTGTCGGCTTATCGTTGGCTTATGACGTTCTTCAACAAATACTTCGGATGGAACTGTTGCCCGATTGGAGCCTAATCTTGCGAGCTCGTCGGCTGCTTCATTATCTCGGTGGAGCACATGGATGAGCTCTAATCCATCAAATTTGTCCTCCAGTTTACGCACCTCCTGGCAATACGCAGCCATATTATCGCTGATGCATGACCAGTCCTTCTGCACTTAGTTGACAATCAGCTACGAGTCTCCGCGAACCGTCAATCATCGGATACTGAGCGATATGGCGATACGGAGCCCGTGGATGACTGCCTCGTACTCGGCGACGTTGTTTGACAACGGGAAGCGGATTTGAAGAATGTACTTCAGCCGTTCCCCTCTTGGAGAGTGGGCACTACCCCAGCACCGCACCGCTGAGCATGAGGGAACCATCGAAGTACATTGTCCAATACTCGAGCTCCTCAACAGCTATGGGATTCTACAATTCTACCCACTCGGCGGTGAAGTCAGTGAGTACTTGAGATTTGATGGCAGTTCGTGGCTTGAAGGAGATTTTGAAGGCTCTGAGCTCGACTGCCCACTTCGTAATTCTCCCAGTGGCTTCCCGATTGTGGAGTCTGTCCCCAATCAGAAAAGAGATCACCACCGAAATCAAATGCTCTTGAAAATAGTGCTTAAGCTTGCGAGAAGTAAGTAGTACGGCATACAATAGATTCTGTACTTGAGGGTACCGTACCTTGGACTCGCCCAATACCTCAATCGACAAAATAAACTGGCGTCAATCCTCCGCAGTGTCCTCGCCTCCTCTCGCTTCCATTAACGACAGCGCCGACTACATGAGTCATTGCCGCTATGTAAAGCAAAGGGTTCCTGCATCGGCGAAACCAATACCGGAGGTGTGGTCAGGAATGCCTTGAGATCCTCTGGCTTGTCATACCGAGTCCATTGAAGTTAATCGCTTTTCGTAAACTTGAAAACGGCACTTCGCGGCCCCAAGTGGGAAATAAATCTGCCGAGTGCCACCATGCATGCTGTGAGCTTTTGGACGTCCTTCTGCAAGTCGGAGGTTTCATCTTCATGATGGCGTTGATCTTCTTTGGGTTTGCCTTGATACCGCGATGATACACGATGAATTCGAGTAGCTTTCCTGAAGGGACTCCGAAGACACACTTCTCAGGGTTGAGCTTCATCTTGTAGGCCCTCAGGCTTTCAAATGTCTCGGCCAGATTAGATATGAGGTCCTCCTTTATACGAGATTTGACAACACGATGCTTCCACGCTATGGCCCAAGTTGATCAACACCATCAGACGATGTCGATAGGTTACGCCATTGGCATTGTGACATAGCAAAAAGCCCCAAACGGGGTGACGAACAAGGTCTTAATGCAATCTTCCTCTTTCAACCTGATTTGGTGATACCCCGAGTAGGCATCTAGAAAACTCAGGAGCTCACACCCGGCGGTTGAATCCACCACCTAATCGATGTGAGGCAACCCGAATGGATCTTTTGGGCATGCCTTATTGAGATCGGTATAATCAACATACATGCGCCAACTTTTATTCTTTTTGCGAACAAGAACTGGGTTAGCTAACTAGTCGGGATGATACACTTCTTTAATAAAACCAACAGCTAAAAGTTTAGTAATCTCCTCCCTGATAGCTTCACGGCGATCTTACACGAACCATCGGAGCCGCTGCTTGATAGGCCACGCCTTCTCGTCGATATTCAAAGAGTGCTTGATCACCTCCCTAGAGACACCAGGCATATCAGATGGCTTCCAAGCAAAAATGTCCCGGTTCGCCTAAAGGAAGGTGACGAGTGTGCCTTCCTATTTGTGATCAAGCCCTATCCCAATCAAAGCCGTCTTGGCCGAGCTGGATGGGTCGAGTATCACATTTTGACTCCCTCGTCAGGCTTCATACCTGACTTGGCTTGCTTCTTGGCTGGGACATCTCTGTCGTCTTGTTGGAGAGCAGCCGCCAGTCGGATCTTTTCCTTGTCAGCCGCTGCCTCTTGCATCTCAGCCATCTCGCAGCTTTCCTTGTTGCACACGAAGGATTGCTTGACATCACCATGAACCGTGATAATGCCTTTTGGCCCTGGCATCTTTAGTGCCAAATACGTTTGTAGTGCGGCACGGCCATGAATCTGGCTAGGCCTGGCATTCCCAAGATGGCATGGTATGCTGTCTAGAAATCAACCACCTCAAAATTTAGGTATTCAGTCCGATAGTTTTCCTTGGTCCCGAACGTGACCGGTAGTGTGATCTGCCTGAGCGGTACAACCGAGGTCCCGGGGATTACCCCATGGAATGGCGATGAACCATGCTTCAGCTTCGAGCGAGGGATCTTCATGTCGTCGAAGGTTTTGGAGAAAAGGACGTTGAGTCCACTCCCTCCGTCGACCAGCACCCTCTTGAGCATGACATTGCAAATAACAGGCTCCAGGACCAGAGGATATCTACCTAGGTAAGGAATATGGTTGGGCTGATCCGAGCAATCAAATGTGACCAGAACCTTGGATCACCTCTAATATTGAGGGGTCACCGGCATAACCGCATTGATTTCCCGAGCGGTAACCTTTTTCTTCCACTTGGACTCATATGCAATTGAGCCCTCAAATATATAATGGAGCTCACGCTCGGTTGTCTGATAGTCACTGACAAATACTCATACCAAGGGTACCCCACAGCAAAGTATACGTCCATTTCAAGATCGATTTTCTCGCCTTCGAGCGCCCGACCAGTCGCTCAATTGGACGCCTCACAGTAATCAACAAGTCAGCCGATCGGAATTCCCACGGTTCCGACCAGTTCCCCGAATAGAGCCTCGATAAATTTCCACCGCCGACGGTCGACTCTAAACCGCCACCGCCCCATGGACAAGACGCCCATGCCGGTAGGTGGCTCCTTCCCGGATGGCGCAAGGGCCGCTAGGTCGGTGCACACGATCCATCGCCTCATCAGAATAGTGAAGGGACACGATCGCCTCAAGGCAAACACGGCATAACGCCAAGATCCGAGCAGGCAAACAGAGGGCAGTGCACCTTTCCAACGGACACTATCACCGTGGTCTACCAACCCAAATGGATGAACAGAAATGTCACCATCAAGACCAAGACCGGACTCGTGTAGCCTACCCCTACCTTTTTTCCAAGTTCTCATGTAACCTGCCTCCTCCGACTATATAAAGGGAGGCAGGCCCTCTGGGAGAGGGGGGACTCTCTCATTTTTTTACATTCTACCTTGTATGCTCTCCCGACTCAATTCATGCCCTCCGACCGAGCGAGCATTCAGAGCTCTCGACTCCTCACTCTGGACGAAGGCTAAGGGCCTGCCTTAGCCCTCGCATGTAATCCACCATACATCGAAAGCAATGATATCCACCACCATGAACCGGAAGTAGGATATTCGCCCAACCAAGATACATCTTGGACCCCGAGTCTAACTATACATGGAGGGGGACACGCGCCCCTAAACTTACAAATGTATCACGGCTTTATTTAAACACCGATAGCTGACACGCCTGTAGGGGCCTCGGCCATCTTCGTGATCTCCGGATTCCCATCTCCTCCTTGATGGCTTTTTCACCAACGATCGCCAGAGGTCACACGGTCTTCCGTGCTTCCCCACGCCAGCTTGGAGTGCCGCAGAAGAAGAAGATCGCTTCATGCTGCATCCCCATGCCGAGGGACCCGGGGCCATGGCTCATTGTTGAGCCTCCGGAGCCAGAGAGCGTGTTGCCGTTTAGGACATGCCGCCGTCTGCTCCCTTGAGCGCCGTGGGGATTCATCTACTGACACCTTTCGATCCAACAGCACCAAGGATCACGCCGTACAACCGCTCGGGTATTGAGAAGCTAAGGAGATTCTATCCCCGACCTTCATCTTTACTTGTGCGTTTTTATTAAAACCCTGTTCGAAGTGTTATGCGATCGACCATGTCCTCGTCCTTACGCCATGCCTCGAGGTTGTTTGCTTGCATGCTATTTCAGATAGCGCCCCGACCGTCATAGATCCCTTGCGAAGCAGTAACTCTCTCAACCCAAAGGTAACATCCCAAAATTTTAATAAAATAAAAATCAGTATTTTGAAATTGAATATTATTCTTTCTGAGTTTTCTTGGCGTTATTGATTTTTATTTGGAGTTCTTGGATTTTGTGTTGCAAGAAAAAGTAAACAAATGAGAAATAAAGAATGAAAAAGAGAAAAGGCCAAGAAGCAAAAAGTAAAAATTTAGAAAATTTGCCATGAGAACCCTGAGCATATAATTAAAAATTTTAGCCATAAAATGATATTCCATATATGGAGAAATGAAGGAATAAATAAAGAGACAACTTTTAAATGAAAACAATGCATTGTAATAATTTATAAAATATTTTAATGTCACAAATGAATCTGCAAAATTATCATGAACATATCCATGCAATTTCTACCCTTGGTCAAAATATCATAGATTAATAATATAATTCAAGACTTTTCTAAATTCAAAAACAGAAACCCTGAAAATCGAGAATTTGCAATGTCAGAATTTTTATAAAATAATGGAACCATATTTTGATCTGAAAATTTTACAGAAGCATTCTGAGGTCAAATCCTTTAGAAAACCAAAATTTCAAAAATATTAGACTTCGATTGATCTCAATGAAAAATAGGAATCCGAAACAAGAAATTGAGAGCAGTCACTATTGAAAGAAATTTTATAAATTCTCAGTAACTTGGTTTAATCCCAAAAATTTACTAGGGATGAATATAGTCTAGAGACTTCGGTCAAAAGTTACACCATTTTCTACATTCATTTGACCACCAACAAAATCAGAGAAGGAGAATTTCACCCCAACCACTGCTTTCTTCACCACTCACCGACATGTGGGTCCGCTTGGTCTGTTTCGCCATTTGTCGACGCGACGAGGCACAAGCATTCCCTCACCGCCAGTGGACCCGGTCCCACACGCCAGCCTCAGTTCTTTTTCCTCCCCATCCTCTTTCTTTCTTCCTCCCAGTCATTGCGATCGAGTGGAGCACTCCTGAGTTCATCCCCTCCGCTTCTCTCTCCTTTTCCAAATGACTTCTTCACCTACTCCGGCCCTTGCAGCGCCGCCTAAGAGCTCGATTGCTGCCACGAAGACCCAACGCCTCTCGTACATACGTCAGAAGTAATCAACACCACCACCGCCATTTCCTCGTCGCATTGGTGAAGCCCACGACCGAGGCACACTCAACCAAAACCGGGTCATTCCTTAGTCTCTCACCATTCCTTGCACCCCTGTGGTGGCAAGTGGCAAGGTTTCATTTTCTCACCTCTCTTTCCCTTTCCTTAACTCGAGTCGCACGAAGCTCATCCATCTCCGCCATGAACAGGCTTTCCAAGCTCCAAGCAAGTCAATTCGAGCTATAGAGCCAATCATTCTCAAATTCATTTGGGCTAGAGCACCACCGGCTTCAAGCACCAAACCCTCAAGAATCTCGTGAACTCTCCATGCAAGAAGTCAGCCGCATGCAGGCGCCCTTCTTCCCCAAGTCCCGCCACCGTGGGATGCCTCCTCATGATTCTCCGGTCAAGGTAAACCCAAAATGGAACCACTAGTGTGCCCCGATGCTTAATGTGCAACCGATTTCACCCCTAATGTTTCGGGTTGTCTTCTCTAGGCTTGCCACCGCTTATTGCTTGCCGCCAGTAAGCTTGTGCACCTCTCTTGATCGCCTCTCGTCGAATTGATTCCAGCCCAAAGTGGGTTTGCTGTTACTTCTTCTCAGTGCTCGCCACGAACTCTCACGAAAAGCAATCCTTGCTCAGCCCTAGCCAGCACTTCCTTCTCTCTCGTATTGATTGGGGCCTTTTGTCACCAGCTCAGTTCAAATGGGTAAAGGCGCCTCCTCAGATGAAAGCGTAAAGTCAATTTCCATACCCAATGAAATTCATTTGGGAATATCTTTTGCATTTGTAATTCAATTGATGTGAGATAAATTTGTATATTCATATAAAACTAGTAATATTCTAAATATACAAAAATATTGAATTTTTAAGTTTCAAAAAGAATTATTTGAAATAAATTTGTTTATATCCTTAGTATGGCCTTTATATCAAATCGTGGAATAATAAGACAATAAATAATAATATAAATTTTTACATGATGTTAAGATCAGGATGAATCCCAATATGCAAAAAATATTTTGAAAACAGAATGGATGAAATTGAAATGCAAATTTAAATTAAAAGGGTCAAATATGCACTATACATGAAAAGTTTACAAATAAACTCAAAATGAAATGAAATTAATATTTCGAAAACATTACACCTCCAGGATCTCAAATATATAAAAATATTTAAATGTTCAACTCAAATTATATTATTTGCTTGTTGATCATCATTAAACCTTAATATGGCTACTAATGAAAATGAAAGTATAAAAGCTCATAAAATGAGGAAATAATTTGTATTAATCTCCTGAAAATACTAAGGACCCATGTATGTAAAAATATTTAAAGTGAAACTTATCTTGCATTCTTTGAATGCAAGAAAGTGCAAACAACAACAGCAAATAAATATATAATCCATTGCAGTTAAGGCCAAAATAATGTAAAAATAGTTTTAAAACACTCCTAGGATTGCTTCCTCGCTAATACCTAAAAAATGAATCAAAGATCATGTTTAGTGTAGTTAGAAACTAAGTTTGAATCGTGGTCAATTAAAGTTTCCAACATGGTCGTTTAGGCTATTTCAACGATAGATAAAATAACTCGTCCAATACTAAAATCAAGAAAATCAGTTTAGAAATGTCAGTACAAAGTTTATACTACCAAAATCTGTAAAAAGAATCATATTCCATTAAGGTTCGTGATATTAATCTCATCGATCAAAACCCTTAGGTGTTAACCCTTTAATTCACCTTTTGGCCGATTCCGAATAACGCCAAATTTCAATGCCACTTAAGCCTTTCCAACAATGAATATAATGTCTCGCCCAAATCGTAAAACTTATAAATCTAGTTTAGAATCACTAGACAAAGTCCATTCTACCATGTCCTAAAGAAATAACTTTATTTTATCAAAGTCCGTGATATTAATCCAAATAGCTTAAAATCCTTAAGCATTAATCCTTATTTTCCCTTCCTGCCGATTTTGAATAGTATAATCTTTAAGTGAAGCATGAACCATTTTAGCGAGAAGTTTATAGTCTTGTCCAAAAGTCTAAAATTTATGGAAATAGCTTAGAATTGTTATGCAAAGTATAAATCATCTCATTATGAAGAAATAACCATACTCATCATGTTTTGCATAATAATCTTAATAGCCAAATGACCCTAAATAATCACATTTCTTTAGGCCAGATATGAATAGCTTAATTGTAGTTGCAATGAGGAAACCCAGTAGTTAAGTTATTTTATCACCGTAACCTTCTTAAATATCACATAAATAAAGCCAAGAGCCTAAATCAATAGATCTAACTTATGTAAAACTAATCTCCGAGCTTAAATCAATTAAAAATAAAGAACTAATCATTTATAATATAATATGATCGCTTAAGTCTTTTCATTAGCTCGCAGCAAACTCATCCAAATCTGAATTTAGTAAAGAATAACTTAGAATTGATCTCTAAGATATACTCAAAGAATCTAAGAAAATATTCTTATTTTATCTTGCTTCAATCAATCTTAATAGAGCAAAACCCATAAGTAATAAAGTTCAAACTCATATTATGAATAGTGAATCAATGAAAGCTTGCAACTAATGATTAATTCTATTTAATCTAAACTATTTTTATGCCTTGAATTCGTAAAATAAGATTAATAAATTCATAAAAGAGCAATCCTCGTCCTTGTGAAGAGTTTTATTTGTTCTTTCTATCTCCTTTTTGCCCTTATTGAAGTTAGTATTTTGCTATTTTCCGTTGATCGACGTAGAACCCGACGTTGTTGATTCCGCTGCCGCCTCGCCAACCGCAATCCTCGACTTCATCGAAGCAATAATAAGCAAGGCAAGCATCCTTGACCATATTGAACCCAAGATTTTGTATTCCTTTTGTGCATCAAATAATTTTATGCATGCTGCTACTTTATGTAAATTGCTATTTTGTGGATTGTAGTTATACATGTTGTCTCGTGAATCTCCTTTGATGATTATGAACCCGCGGAACCTTGATAACCGTAGGTTGAGGTTAGGCATTACTTAATGTCATCATGGGTAAATGCGCTCATATTATTCATGCTTAGCCATGCTTTAGAATCAATGATATACATGATCAAAGCAACATTTGTTTCAAAACCTTGAAATGGCAATCTTGGTTGTGGGTACTTTGATTAAAAACCCAAAAGAAAGCTATGCTTTGATGCGGCGATTATTGGCAATAGCCGCAGTGCAATAAGGAAATGCACGTAGTGTAGGGTGAAGTGTCGCCGTGTCACAACTAAGGACCGAACATCGTAGCTTGATCCGAGAAAATCCGTACAAACCACGAGGGTGAGTATGGGTTAGCCATAGCCTATTAACTTATTTGGACATGGCTTTGCTCATTGGTAGGCGGAGCTTGCAGAGGCATTCCGTTATGGATTTGCTTGTTAGGGTCGCCATGCAGTCAGAGTGGGTAAATGCATAACCGGCGCAACGGTGTACGCCTTTGCTGGACAGAGACGCTAGGTTGGTGTGTACCGAAAGTGGATCCACGGCTTGGGTGAGTGTCTCTGCTTTGTGGCGAGGGTTAACGCCCCGGCCGGTGTAAAGTCATGTCCGTGTAATGAACTATTGGTATGATCGCTCGCGGTGCACACATCTATTGGAGGCGGTGTCTAAATGTTCTCGCAAAAGGTGGATCATTCCTTGTGGGTACAGCTTGTACACCTTCGAGAGTTTAAATCTAATTGATTAGCCGCACTCCGCGTCATGGGTGTCTTGGTGAACTCGCATGAAGTTAAATGTTTATTATTTTCAAAAGGGTTGGTTTCATTTGTTTTAGCAATCGTGTTTTATGTCAAAGGGTCGACATTGTTGGATTTCGTGAATTATGATTCGCCACGCCATGGAGGACTCGTGAGTGTTATTATGCTTTACTTATTTGTTATCAATTAAATGCTCTTATAAATTCCGCTTGCAAACAACTTGATTTACCATTCAATTTCGCTTTATGCAAATTAACTCGTGAGAAGCCTTTCCTTTGAAATGGCCTCGCATGTATGATAGGTTTTGCTCAAGTCTTGCCGAGTATGTAAAATACTCACCCTTGCCTAATTATATTGTAGGTGGATGAGTTAACGCAGCTTTCGGTTGTCCATCGTGAAGTTGCGGATTTTCTTCGTCAGATTCTATCCGAAGTTTATGCTCGGTCATTGCTCGGGATTGGATGGGTAAACCACAAGGCTTGCTTTTTGTCGCTATATTTCTCTCGAGTTGTAATATTATTCGATAATCGCTTCCGCTTAATTATTAAATTGTATGGTTGTGATTTCCAATTGTTGTAAACATGTGAGTGCTAGCTATCGATCCAGGAATAGCACAAGAATCACATGGAGGTTCCTGCTCATCCGAACGGGTCTCACACCAGCGCTTATGGCTCACGCCTGGATACGGCTATAAGTAGTGCTCGTGGTAAAGAGGAGGCCTTCATGAAGTTGATCCATGGTCGATCTCGATGTGTCTTTTGGGCTCTTTGGCCCTTTGCCGCCAGATTTGCCTCAAAGCCTTTGCACTCGACTCCACGCCTAGTGACCCACGCTGCTTCTAAAACAGCTATGGTCGCCGATGAGTGTATATCTCAAAGGAAATGCGAAGTGTCCGCAAAGTCCTCAAAACATCCATGACATCGCATACACACAATTAAACCTTCGAGAAGCAAAGTTAGAAACAACCGCCGAGGCTCATCCAAATAAGTCGCTGCCCCTGAGCTATCGCTGTCGCTGGCCGACCACGACGAGCCCCGCCACGATCTCCGCCTTGGTCCGCACTCGCCCGCTACCGGTCAAGGCTCTTTCGACCTCGCCGACGGCCGCGATCGGTCGAGCAGGTGGCATTGCGGCCGCACAAGAGAGCCAACACGCATTCGCCACGGATTCTCGCCTTCGCGAAGCAGAGCGCCAGAGGGCGCGGGTAGGTCGGCAGTATGCTATCGCACGGAGAGGCCGAATGCGAATGTACCATTGCGCCCGGCTGTTCCTCGCAGCCCCACCCAAGTGGCTCGGCTCCGGCCATGCTCAAGGCCGGACCGAGCACGCTCATGAGATCCTCGCGCAGGTCCAGCGCCTCGCTCGCTTTGGCCAGCCTTTCTCCGCAGCCACGACTAAAACCGCAACGCTCAAGGCTGCTCCCTGAGCTTCTCCAGGCTCGGATTCAGTTCACCGCCGCGAAGATCTCCGCCTGGCGGCGGCGCACGCAGCTCGGATCCGCAGGGAGGCTTTAGCACAGCCATCACATCACGCTCGAGCCCCGGGATCACCCGAGGCGCGGATGAACATCTCAGCTGCCCCCGCGATGCCCGCCCTCGCAGAGGTGGTCATCGCGATCAAGGGCGACGGCCGGCCGGCCCGATCCCGAGCCAAGCTCATGATGAAGAAGGAAAAAGCTCGACGCCGAAGAAGACGGGATTAAAACCATCCCGACATTAAGCGAAGGAGCTCACTCCAAAGAGGATCCTCGATGCGAAGGCCAACGGGCAAGATGAAGTCCTCTCTCACACGCTGCGGACGATCGGGCGAGGGAGCGGATCTCTTGGGGTCCGACCCTGCGATCCGCCACCACCTCCCGCTTGTGCCCTCCCATCATCGCCCCCGCCACCATCACCACTTGAGTCTTTTTCGCCTTATCGCCCCCCGCCATATTTATATGCGCTGGGCGAGCGCCAAGCGGCGCCGCTTCGGCAACGAAGTCAAGATAAGATTAACGCCACGCCCCGCACGATGTAACGCGGTCCAGCCCACGCTTCCCACTCGTGATTAAAATACGACGGATCAAGGGGCGAAGGACCTCGCTTCGCCAGAAGGCGCAGCTGCGATTTCGATTTTCACCCTGCCAAAGCCGGCCAGACTGACGGTCGACGCGAGGTATCACCTATCTGGCCGCCTCTACCAAAGGGCTGCGTAAGACCCACCACCACGACATCTTCACCTCAAGGAGAAAAAGATAAGGCGAATTGTTTCTTGAGCCTTTCCCTATTCCCCGCTTTTTTTTTTTTCCGATCTAAGCGCTGTGGAAACCGCAAGCCTAGTTCCCACGCCGCTTATGGGTCAGATCCTCGTGACTTACCCGGATCAATGACCAGACCGCCGCCACTCGCTTAACGGTAATTCTTTCGATTCGAAGGCCACTACCACGCCTGCTGGTTACGGCTATGGTAGCACTTTGTGGTGAAAGGAATTGCCCGCGATTCGAAGCTATCGCTAGTCGGGACACTCCTTCCCCAAGATAAGTGCGAAGGAGCATTTCGCCCTTAGGTTCTTGTTCTTTTCGAGCCTTCCCAAAGTGTTGATGTGTCGACTCCACGCTTATGCAACCCCCCGCGGTTCTTAAAAAGCGGTCATCAAATGTTCATCATCTTTGGAAAGGCGCGAAAAACAGGATCAAGCCTACGGAGCTCTACATATTGAACCATAATTAAAAGAAGGTTCGATGACCCGCGATCGCAGAGAAGCTGAGCTGGGTTTTGTTTTGCTCACCAGCTGTCGAGATCTCCAGTCGCTGGAGGTTCTCCTCGGCCTTGCACCGGGCCTCTTGCTCGCGCAAGGCATCCCGCCTAGCGAGTCCATCTCCGCCTCGAGCCTAGGTCGCTTCGCCTGGCGGCGCACCACTTTCGATCACGCGGGTCTTTTCGCGGGCGACAAAGATCATCCTTGGTGCTATTGGTCGCCGCCAAGTGCTCTCGAGTTTGATATCCTCCTCTTGGGACTTTGTTATCCGACGCTCACGAGCAGCCTCGCCGGACCTCTTCCGCCGCTGCCACAAGACTAGTGGCTTCGAGCCTCGCATGACCGTGAGTGCCGACGACCATCTCCGCAATGGCCGTCACCGCCAGTAAAATATGAAGGACGCCGACTTTCTTTCCCGACCGTCTTGGCAAGAATCGCAAAAGCCTGTGCACTCCATTTAGCTCGCTAGTCGCTAAAGCAAGTATAAGATCGAGTCGAACGAACGGTCGACTTACTCGATAGATCGGCGGTTGACCTCTAACACGACTTTCAGCGCCGCCACCGAGCCAAGGGTAAAGACCAGACCTTGCCGAATCTGGTCCAGTGAGCTCCACTGCTTTGCACCCTCTGAAGGGCCCCCCACGACTCGCCTCTCGCCGATGTCCAAAGACGAGCGCATGGTTTGTTTGTAGGATCGCTGCCTCAAGAAGTTAGCATGTGCCGGGGCCCCGGGTGGAGGACGGCGCCGCTTCGCTCATGCGCCGGTACCAGCCGCCCACGTCGGACCACCTCTCCATCGGGCCTTTAGGTTCGACGCCAAGACCGCAACAGCGCCAAGATTGCGCCATTGGCACAGTTCCCCATAGGCAGCGGATGTTCTTTCATCCTCGCGCTCCCGACCGACCCTCGACCCATCAAGAGGCCCTAGGATCTCTCGCACGACTCTCCGGAGCTCTCGACGGTGGTTGCGATTTTGCCGACGGCAATGCCCAATGACCAAGGCCCCAACCGCCATCGGGCCGGATCCGCGCCGATCTGTTAACCATCGCCGCCCAACGACGCCACCATCGAAGCGAGGAACGCAGCAACTGCCTTGCCAATCGACCTCCCGGCGGAGGTGAATCGCCTTTTCCGCTTTCCCCAGGGCATCTCCTGGGGACCTCGACTTGGGACCCGACGATAGCAAAGGCTTTGTATCGGTGCCCCTTGGGCTCGCCACGACCGCTGCCCAAGGAAGGCCTCTATACGGATCGCCAAAGCTATCGCCATCACTGCCGCCGAGGATGACCCCTGCCGCCATATTGACAACAATGACACGAGGCCTCCTCCTCAAGGCAAAACTTAATCGCTGCCTCTCCTCCTCTTCCCTTTCTTCCTCCCCGCCGCTTGCACGGATTCCTTCAAAGCGCCATGCTGGCCCGGGCCTCTCATTGCTTTCTCCCGTAGCATCGCCCGCGACACCATCTTGCCCAACCCCTAGGGAGCACAAAAGGCGCCAATCAAGCCACATGCTAAAGGCCAAGGTGGTAAAAGGAAAGAAAAAAAGGCATCGAACGGCTCACCAAACCGGGGTTCCCCGTCGAGAAAGGGTAGGGGCCGCCACCCGCCGCCATGCTGGCGCCCCGACTAGCATGCCGGCCACCCCGCTTGCCGACGCTGCCGAGCTCACGCGACCATCCTCATGGGGTCGGATGCCCCGCCATACAGTACGCTAGCGCACCTTTTCCATAAGGGGTTGCACGCAGATTCTCATGAACGCACGTGACAACAATCTTCGCGGGTAGGCCTCCGCCTCCTGCTGAGCTCGATTCGCCTGAATCGGCTCCATCCTCTTCTTTTCCCTTTTATCGGGGCCAAAGCCCCACTTGTCCTTCAACTCGAGGAGACGGCCAGTGAAGACCGGGGCACTGCCTCCTACCCGGCAGAAGCTCATGGCAAGCACCTAAGTATTTTCAACCTTATATAATTGTATTTTGGCGAATAAATTGCTTATTGGATGATTATGTCTTGCATTAGGAATTGAAATGTGGGATAGGGTTAGAACCTACTTGTTGCACATACACTCATTGTTAATTATTGAACATCTTCCTTGGAGCTAGTGTATGGGTAATTATAATGTGTCCATGCTTAGTTTGCTTAGATGTTTGGTATGGGCCAAGTGGTGGATGGCTCCATCACTTGAGATTAATTACTTCACTCTAATGGGTTGCAATTGGTTATAATTATGCTTTGAAATGGAAAACTTGAGACCCAAGCGAGAGGGTTGGATCATTTGGGTGTAGAGACTCAAATGTTGTAGTCTCGCCTGTTGGTTAAGGACCGATCCGTTGTTTGCCATGTTGATTGAGCACCCTTTGTTGATCGTGATGCCCGATATAATGGTACGGTAAGCCACCCTTTCATGGCATACTACTCGATGGGTCATGCCCTTATACGATTGGACGTGGTTGAGGGCGAGGCCTAGGGCCTCTCGAGGGCTAAGCGAGGCTTGAGCCGCCGAGGGAGGTTGCTAGGTGCTCCTGCCGCATGAGGATGGTTCAACGAGTAGATATGGATGGGAGGAGGGTTGACATGAGGTTCCTTGTGGCACATGCCGGCGATTGATCATCCCCCGCAGGTGAATAAGCGATTCAATTGCCGCGCCTCTGATATGAGAACGCTTTGTATCATCCGACACTTCAACGTAGTAATAACTTAAATTGAAAATAGTTGGAATACTTGATGTTGATGCTTGTTCATGATTTTATTTGCTCTCTTAAATGTTTAAATTCAACTCTCACTTTAGCAATAGGTGCTGTCCATAAATGCTATAAACTTGAAATTTGTGTAGTTGAATATGATTATGCAACAAAGTAAGTTTTTCCAAGACTTTTACCTTAAGCTTATACCTTGCTACATCCAAATGCATATTCCTTCGAGTCGGTCATATATGGACCATGGTAAGTCTTATGCAAGTACCTTCAGACTCATGCTTCGCTTTGTGGTTTTTCGTGAGGACCCCGACGATTGTGAGTTATGTCCATATTGCTTCTGGGTTGGGCGGGCACCGAGTAGAAGCTAGCCCCGACATTGTAAATGCCCTAAGTGTTCAAAGGTGACACTTCCTGAGATGTCATAATTTTGGTTTAACTTGGTGTTTGTATGTCCTTTTGTTGTATAGTTAGCTTTCAAGAATTATGTTATGGCTATGTTTAAATACTTGTCTATTTCCGCTGTTGAACTTTAATGTATTACCGCGCTTAACTCTCGTCTCGTGATGTTATTTCTATCCATGTCGTTGTTTATGTTGTGGTTGTAGTTGTGATATACTTGGTTAATTAATTGTTTCTTCCGTTCTCTGTGTGGATGTTCGATTTAGGGCGCCATGCCAAATTTTGTAGATTTTCCGAGTCTAGACTTGAGATTGCGCTTAGTCTGCTTTTGTGAGTCTTATTCTATCGCCGTTAGTTCTTGCCGTGTGGTTGTCTCCGTTTGTCTTTGTGCCGTGGTTTTTAGTTGTTTTGTTGTGCTTCGCTATGCGGTCTCTGGTCAGAAAGTTTTGGGTTCGTGTCCCTTTATGCGAATTGAATTGAAATGGCAATGGAAACCGTATGCGGGCGCATCTTGGGCGAAGCTTCGTCGATAACGGGGAATACCGGATTGTTGTCGAGTTATTCAAATGGGATCATTGTTGTCCTAAATGGGCTTGGGTGTTAGCACTATGAGCACCATTGGTGATCCGCTGTTAGCCTCTAAACCGGCGAGGGCGACCGGCATTCAATAACCCGAGGACGGTCTCGGCGGCTCACACCCCGCCATGGCCGCTTCCGCCAGAGGGCGGAAGTCGCGATCATGACCGCGACTTACGTGGTTGTCGGTCACAGGCCACCGCGACGCCACCTTTTGATCCAATGGCGTGGTGACCGATAATGAGGAAGGTGCGGCGCAGAGGAGGAGCGGTGTGCGCAATCGCCGAGCATGTAGCCGGTTGCACAAAGTGGAGCACCGATCATGGACGCCTCGCCTTGGCGAGGAAGAGGGCGCCGGCGACCTTGACCTAGGCGCCGAGTGAAGGGTCAAGGCCACTTCACTTTTTTTTGCTTTTTTTCGCTTTAATTTATCTTCCCGTATGCAAACATCTAGAAAATATCTTAGTGTAATGGATGTTTTACTTATATTACCTCAGGCGCTTGTTTATTCCGCTTGATTGACTTTGTTCGCCGGAGTCGCTGTTTAATCGAATCTTGGCCAAAATGCCAAGCAAACTTTCAAGTTTAGGGCAATGCTTCAGATCCCTTTAGGTCACATGCACCTACCACAAACACAAGCATAAACCACGCAAGTTACGCAGAACTTAGGTAAAATGACTTAAACTCGGCAGCTTTACGCTAAACGCAGAATCGCTTTAGCCCTATGTTTTACGCAAGATTGTCGCGGTTCAAATCCTTCAAAACTTAAATCCCGATGATCTCCTGGAACCGTGCTGCAGCGTGGCGTGACAAGGGAAACAAGTTTCAGAGTATTTTAGGCCAAGAAGATTGACGGTGACAACCAATGGCTTCAGAGAGCCAACCCGAGGCGTACGAGCCGTGTCTGAGTACTGTGCCCAACTTACATTCAGGTCACTTGCCCTTACCAGATGCCAACACTTAACACTTTTCCCTTTATCATCAAGGGGCCATTGGTCTTTAACGCTCGCGACGGTCACGCGCAGCTTGACCCATCTTAGTGCATGCACATACGGAAATGGTCAAAAATGCGGCACAGAGTACTTATCTTGCTTATATGCCGCAGGCTTACCAGCCCGAAAGGCCGGGCGCCACCAAGCACTGGCGAAGCAATTTCTGCCGCCCGGGCACTCAGAGATGCTTGAGCTTTTTATAAAGCAGGCCAACGCTTCTATGCCGGACCTGCGTGCATGTATGGCTACAAAAAGAATGAGTAGACGCTACGCAGGGCATATGCAAGGTAGACCCAAACAACGCAAGTCCCTGCATGGGATAGTCCTGGTCCATTTTCTTTGGTTTCTAAGTCCTTGTGACCCTTTTGGGAATCAAACCACAGCGATGTGTGCCGAAGCAGCGGGCTTCCAGGAGGGGTATCAGGCCAGCGGTGCTCGACGGTGACAGCCAGCGGTGCTTCAGGGAGCCAACCCGAGGTGTACGAGCCGCATTTGAGCACCGTGCCCAACTTGCCCCTGAACGCCCTTTCTAGTCGGACACAGACGCCGGGCGCCATCGTGGATCACAAAGGAATTAGCAAACATACGGGACCAGCGACATCCATGCGGGAAATAGCCACTCAGGGCACAGAAGGGGACAAAAGATGGCAGAGCAAAAAGCCTTCTAGGCAACAAATTTTATCGATCGCCAAGAGCCACCACCACCGGGGAAAGACTTATCTCACTACCGATTAACGCTAACCATCGGGCACTTACAATTCTTTTCATGGGTAGAACTTCCGCAACAACTCTATGTTGTGGGAATTTGCCGCTCTGGCCGCCCTCAGGCTAACCCGACCGCCCGGTCGAGATATCGAAACCACCTTAAAGGGGCCCTCCCACCGGGGAGACATGTGTAACCCAAAGATGCGCCTAAATTCTCAAGAAGACCAGTCGCCCATCGCCAAGTTCTCTCGAGACCCGGTGGCATGGTATCGCCGAGGCTTTATCGGTACCGGGCGGCGCTAAGGGCGGCCCGATCACGACTTCTTCCAGAGGTTGACCTCTTCTTGCCGGAGATCTTCTTGGCCCTCCTCACAACGCCGAGACGCTACGGAGAACCGAAGCGACACTGAGGGGAGAATAGCTCCGCCCATACACCAAGAAGAAAGGTGTTCTCGCCAGCTGGCTCGACCGGGCATGGTGCGGCGACCACAAAGACAAACCGGAGTTCTTCCGTCCATCTCGCCCCGCCAGGAGCCGATCAAACGCCTCGCCTTGAGGCCCTTTAGTACCAGCGCGTTGGCACGTTCTGCTTGCCCATTACTCCTGGGATGAGCCACCGAAGCAAAACATACTTTGGTGCCCATTTCGTCGCAGAATTCCAGAAAAGCCGCACTGGTGAACTGAGTCCCGTTGTCGGTGATGATGTGGTTGGCGACTCCAAAGTGGGTGAAGATCCCGTGCATGAACTTGATAGTAGCGGCTGCCGTAATAGCGCGCACCGCTTCGGCTTCAACTCACTTGGTGAATTTGTCAATGGCGACGAAGAGATGGGTGAAGCCCCCTATGGCTCGCGGGAACGGGCCCAGGATATCCAGCCCCTAGACCGCGAACAGCCATGAGAGCGGGATGGTTTGCAGGGCTTGGGTTGGTTGGTGGATCTCCGACGAAGCCGTCATAAAAGCTTTCAAGTGCCACCCCCGATTCGACGACGGAAACTTCAAGGGGATGTACTCCGACCCATGGCCAGAGCGCAACTGCAGGGCCGCCCCTCCCATGGACGCCGAGCATCCGCCGCTTTGTCTCCGCCGGCGCGAGAAGAAATATTTCCACAACGCCCAGGGGCTCAATCCTCGTGAATGCCTCACACAAGATCACAAAGATCGCTATGTGGAGCACGCCGTTAGGGTTGAGGTGGTGAACCTCACCCCATAGTAGTGCAAAGATCCCCGACGAAAGGATGAAGCGGAGCCCAAACCTGCTCATAAAACCAAAGGGCACCACGATCTCCCTTCCTCCCAAGACTAGTTCCGCGTCCTCGCTTGCATTTCCACTTCGAGACATCCTCATGGGAGGAATCTTTCTCTCTGTGCCGAGCACGCCGTGGTCAAGGGCAAGGCACTCCACCACAACATCTCTCGAGCGCAGTAATCGAAAATCGAAGGAAAGAATGTAAGAGACCCTCTCCGATTCCCTTTGTTTTTTCGCTCAAACCAAAGCAAAGGCCACCGAGCTTATAGGCACCGAACTTATAGGCATCGAACAGCATCAACCAAAGCAGTATCACCGAAAGATCCGACCGGCAAATGCCGGATAAGACTCATCTCTGACGAAGCCGCCTCATTCATTCAAACCACCACGCCGGTGAGACGATTACCCCCATCATTTCGCTCAGATTAATTTCCGCAGCGCATTAAATGCATAGAGAGGCACTGTGGCACCGCTTTGGGCGATATGTCCCAATGATCTCTCGATGTTCGCCTCGGACGGCTCCACCGGCCAAGCAGTAGGAAAAGTCCACCGGGCCGTAGTGGCCTCGAGGTGGCGAGAGGGCGTGAATGCCTCGCGATTAAGCCCTGCTTGCGGGCGCCTGGGGAAAGATCCACCAAGTGGATTCCCGACCACCAAACAGTAAATCAAGGGGCGGGTTCAAGGCGAACCTCGATGGGTCTTTAGTTTGGTTGGCGGACGACCCAATCGCCTTATGTAACATCCTAATTTTCGGCTTTTTAAATATTAAATATTATTTTATGCAATTTATGATTTCTGTGATTTTCTGGATTATTTGAATTTTCGAGATTTGTCGATACTATGTGAATTTAAAAATATTGCCTTTGTTAAAGAATTATTTTATAAATAGATAATTTCAAAGTAAGGTTGTGTATTTTATTAAGCTCATAAGGTCTCAAAGTATTCTCTCGGGAATTTTTTCTCGTGTTTAAGGGTTCAAATAACTCAAATACATCCGGTATTTGTAAGAAAAGGAATGATGGGAAAAACGTCGTGAGTAGCAGTCGCCGTGTACGCGTGGTACACGAACGAAACTACTGCCGGTCTTATTCCAGAATCACCGACGTGGCCAGATGAGGCGTGATCGAGTGAGTCACCGTGAAAACGTGCGGCGTGTCCGGCTGGGAGTCCTGCTGTGCGTTCGATCGGAAGTCCGCACTGTGATCGAAGGATTTCCGCCATGTGGCGTAGGAGAGTACGAGTACTACTGGCTTCCGATCGAGCAAGGACATCAGTATCCGGACCGTAAAACTATGCAACATGATCGGTGGGAGTTTCAGCTTGGCTAAATAATCCCGCACGAGATAGCGTGAGGGGAGTACGGAGCCACCTGTGGCGATGAGGAAGTAGCGTTGACGTGGCCAGTATGGAGGAAAGTTGATCGAGAGTCTTCCAAATCCGGACCGAGGAATTCAGCGACGTGTTCGGTTGGGACTCGACTGTCTCCGATCGAAGGTGCCACGCGGTTGGCGTAGCCGCCAGAGAGCAGTACGGGCTGCAGGTTACCGCCAAAACGCTTGAAAGTATACGCCAGAGCTGCCGCGAAACCGCCGAGGATACGGAGGCCAGCCACTTTAAATAGCGCCTAGCAGGCCCGAAATCATACAAGGCATCGCGCTTGCTGATCAAGACGTGGAGCTTGAGGCGCAAGGAAATTTCTTGGAAGTTCACCGGAGCGGAGGTCATCGCCGCTGTCGCTTCCAAAGAACATCGCCGATTCGCCGCTATTCGCCGGGATTGAGTATCCGCGAGATCGCTGCAGCGCCAACCCATCGCCACCTTCTTCATCTTTTGAGGTTTGAGTCGCGACTCGCCACAAACCGATCACCTAACGTTCAGAAACGTGACGAGATCAAGCCGTCGATTTAGTATATTTTCTAAACTTCTAAATACTATAACTTTTATGCTTTTAACTCGGATTTCAGTGATTCAACTTTCTAAAAATTTGTAAAATCGAGATCTATTTAATGATGATTTTTATTTGATTTTAGAGTTTGTTTGTTCTCTAGTTTTGGTTTTTATTTGCTTTCTCTCGATTTATGAGACGCTGAATTATGTGAAGCTTCGAAGAGGATTTCGCAAAGCACAAGATCAGTTTCTAGACCACGCACCAGGAGCTTAACCAAGGCAAGTTGTGCTTTGATCATGTTGCACCCATAGATTAGATTGCATGCTATGTTGATTTAACTTATCACTTGTTATTTTATGTGTACAAAGGATTTTAAAATAAATTTGGGATTAGCTATTGTACCCTTTGAATTATACCCTACCTCGATATTTGTATGCAATGATCCACTTGTCACCTTAGGTTGGTTAATTATAGTTGGTTAATAATTTAAATCAACATGGATTGTTAGACCTAATTAGAGATGCTTAGCCATGCCACGCCATCACATGTACATGAAATGTTGGCTATTAAACTTGACTAATGGAATATGGAACAATGATGATAACTTAGGGCCATGCGGTCGCACAAAGAGATTGAGTTGTTGTGACTATGGAGTCACGCAACGATGTTGATTTGTGAAGAGCACGGGTGCTTGGTAATCAACTAGGTGGGAAAATAACTTAGACCGAGGCAAGTGGCAAGATTGTTTCGTGGGCCAAGAGTGGCAACCTGGCGGTCGTGATTTGGTTTTTGTGGGCCAAGAGTGGCAATTGGGCTGTCAGATTTGGGCGTGGGCCAAGAGTGGCAATTGGGCGGTCGATTTGGTTTTATGACATGTTGAACTTTTGGTTAGTCTTGCCTTGGTCAACTAAGAATTACAAATAAGGGTAGTTAATTTAAAATGAACAATCGATGGGATGGCGGAATGCCATGTGGATAATGGAACTTGATTTAGGATGAAGAACTTGAGTTTATTTGAGAATCATCAATCTATTTACTTGTTATTATTTGTTTTATCGCTTTTTCAATCTATTAATGTATGTGTTTCAAATGTCGCCATCGCTTATGAACCATAAGCCTTCCTTTGGAATAAGCCTACATATAGTTATGATAGAAATGCATTCTGTGCACAACTTGTTGAGTACGTGTTGGTGTACTCACCCTTGCTTAACAACCAACAAACAAAGGAGGAATCATCGTCAGGCATGAGGAGGACTTTCGTGTGGACGCGCGTCACTAGGCCAATCCTTGTCAATCGCTCGTGTGTGCCGATGGGACATCTACGTTTTCTACTACTTTCCGCTGCATTTGTCTCATTGATCTTACTATTGCCTTGTGAGGCAGAATAATGTAAGTGATCATAAGATCATACACTAGTTATATTGAATAAATAAAGTCTTATTATTGCTATCGCAGTATGATGTGATGCTTACCGATGTTAAGCTGTGTGCACTAGCGATTGATCCTGGGACTAGTGCGGTAAAACACGGTGGTCCGAATTGGTGAATTCGGTCCTTACACCTTAACTCGTGTCCGAGACCATACTTCAAACTTCTCCATGAGCTCCTCGAAGGGCGGCACCACATGCGCCTCGAAAGTTACAAACGGCTCACTACAGGAAAACATGGATTTACAAACCGTAATACCGCTCCAATAGTTGATTTTATAAGCTGCTAAGCCGCTTTGAATTTTAATAGCTACGCTTCCATTCTCGCTGCTTGGAATAGTATCTAAAGTGGTACTATCGCTGGAATACTTTCCAAGCTGCACGATCGCTTGTAATATTGAATTTAGCAGAGCTAGTGTCCGCAATGTTTCAACCTTTTAAAGCGCCACCATCAAGATGGAAAGATAATTGCAAGTCAGTAATATCGCATGTGATTAGGCATAACCCATAGCCAAGAAAATTAATCCTAAACACATATATATCGTCATAATAATAATTGATGATGCATTAGCATGCATGCATCCGTTGTCAACATTCAGCTTATAACAATGATAGCAACTCAATAATTTGATAAAATCAAATGTAAAAGAATAATTCACGTAACAAATCTTTCATATTCTTTCATACCAGAGCTAAGCAACAACATATACATGAGTTTTGATGTCTAGTTACATCACCATGCATATTCCACTCAAAAATAGCCAAGCAATAGCATACAAGAGTTTTGATGCATATCTTGGTACATCATCATGCATATTCTACCAAAAGACGATGGATTTATAAGTCTACTCTCCTGCCTTTTAAGTCGGCTTAACTTCGAACAAGGTACAAACTAGTGAAGGCTATCCTAACAGCTTCCATCTTGAACTTGACCAAAGGAAGCCTTTGCAAGAAATTCTTCCTTCTTTAGCTATTTCCTTTGCACCTTCTAACTGTGGATTAAAGACGTTGTTCTCAATTTTCCTTCCAATAGTGACAATTGACATCATGTACACTAGTTTCAATGACAGAGACTAAGCTTATATATGCAGGTAAAGGTGAAAAGCATTACCTAAGTTAAGGGTTGCAATGAAGTTGTTTAATCCTCGATCAGCTTGATTTTTCTATACATGAGGCTAACCACTTATACTAGTAGCTGCAACATCATCTTCCATCTACAAATCCATATATTTTTTTCTATTATTTCACATCCTTGACTAATAAGAATGAAAACAATATGTAATGTACATTACCTTATTATATGGCCATGAAATAATATTGTAAGCTTTTTCTAGCAAAGACATCCATATCTAGGAGTGCTTTTGGTTGCTATAGATGATTATTCATATGAGAAAGTAGAACTTCAAACTTTTTGTCAAAACAAGAATCATATGAGAGGTCACAGTATACCTATCTAATGATTTCTCATTACAATTGGACAAAACTGGTTACTTGAATAAGCGCCACATCACAGGATATTGCAAACTTTTGTAGCAAATAAATCCACATTCAGGACTGCATGTTAAATTATAGATGCAAACCAATTATCAGCATGTCAAACAAGAATCACCCATAATTAACTTACATAAGTGCCGGATCATGAAAAACACTCAAAAGACCAAGCTGGACAAATTGCCAAAGAGTATTTTCCGACGAGAAAATGTCAGGCCTGAGGAAATGAGGATGAAAAATCAGGCAAATATTTGGTTTATCTTGGTAAAATGAGAAGGTGTTTCCCAAAGCCACCGATTATCCGGTTGTGGAGTTTGGTTTCATGTCGATCATTCCTAAGCACAGCTTGGTTAGGAGCTATTGTTGTTGTTTTAGCATTTACTTGGGCCTGCAACGTTGACCCCTATCAAAAACCAGAACCATTCAAAACATAAAACCACCACCGAGCTCCAAATGCACATGAATGCAAAGGTGAAGCGATGTGACATCATTGAAGCTGATTACAGCCCGACAAGAATTCATAAACAGTAAAATAAATGTAAGAAAAATGAAGCTGAAATATATTAAATGCGCTCGAAAAATATTTGTCCGGCGTGAGGTTAGCTCCCCATCCCTAAAGCAAAGTCATCAACAACTCGAAGTTCCCCACCCCGTCAAAAGGCTAATCACTAATCACTTCAAGCGCATATAGAATGCATTTTTTAGCAAGGTGAGAAAGGTCCGAATTAATCCATAGAGAATGTCATACACCAAGATACAAGCCTGGTTGATTCAAAGAAATAACCATCAAGGCCTAGGTAGTTGATTTTTTTCTAGTTATTTCTGAACACTCTCGAGTTATCCAAAATTATTTTTTAAAATGACATAAAATGGTAGCTGATAAAAATTTTGGGTTTATATATAGCTCCAAGATATTATCAGTCTTCTCTAAACGCTTTATTGACTCAAATTTCGACTAAAATCTGAGCAAGAATTTCATTGTGTGGGAGGCCAAGAAGCAGAAAATAGAGGGATCTTCCGACCACGAAGTTATAGAATTCATGACATCAATTGTAGATATGCCAATCTGAATCATTTCGCCGAGTATGTTCGTCGCTGGATTGATATAACTTCCTAAACAAGATTAACAAAACAATGTCAAAATCTAGTGAAAATGCACTCAAGCATATCCAAGGACACCGGAGTTTTAGAACCTGAATTATACAAAAGGACATGAATGAACCGAAATTCAGCATGAATCGCTAAAAAATTTCAAGCATTAAAACAAATAGCATTTAATCATAGTCGATTAATCCATTGGACCGATATCATTCGAAGAATATTCATTTACACTATATGCAAGAACAGTTGCAAGGGTGCAAGGGACAATGGTATTACCTCGCAAATGAATTGCATGAACAGTGTATTTGTTGTCGATACCAAAAGTCCTTCAAAACCCTGCCAGGAATTTCAAAAGTACGATGAGCAATAAAAAGAAAGGCAGGAAAAACTATACACTAACATCTAGATTGAAGTTCAAATTCATCCCAATGTCCGATGTCAATCAAGATGAAAGTAAAGACAAAGACAACTCTTTAGTGATGCTTATATTGAGTTCATGTGTTTGCCTTAATACATAATTGTATCCATCTGCAACTTAGATTGTTATTACTAAAGACAGTGCAATTGATCTTAGTCTTTGCAAGGTGCAAAAGGATAAGATAAAGAGTATAAGCCACCTCTTTTCCCAATCACATTATCACAACCTGAATACCATTTTGGAGGGAAAATCTCATCAATAAGTCATGAAGAAGGAAACAATGTCTATTTCATAAACTACATGATCGTGCATCAATGAATTGGAACCTTCCGAACAAAATATGTGGTCTTCATTCTTGTTTTTAATCGAGCAAAGTAATCGAGCAAAGTAAAGATAAATATTCCAATCTCATCCGAATCACATATAAAGAGAAATATTCTATGTTCATTTAAACCTTTCTAATTTCTTCTAGCTTAGATAGCAAAATCACATACAAAACAGTAACTCTTCTTTCTTGTTTCTTCTTCTCTCTTTTTTCTCTTGACAGTGAAGTGCATAACCCAACCATTCCCTCTATAACTCATCTAACATCAAGCAAATAAATCACATCATCCAAAGCGATATTACTTATACAACAATCTAGGCAATCGATTTTAAATATGCAATAAGATAAACCATTTCCATTACCTTCCATCTTACCGTCACATGTAGCAATTAAACAAACCACATCATCATCAGTGACCTCACTTATGTCACAACTAAGCACAAAGATTAAATATGCACTTGCCTTAACCTCGAGGAACAAAGCGAGGCGAGAGGTCCCCGATCCGGACACACTTCTCCTAAAGAAAGATTATACAAATCAATCAAAATATATAAGACATCACAAATCGACAACGATATAACCTAATACGCCCCGCTAGAACCCTCTTTAAGCTAAATCGGAAAGTTTCCGGACCGATAGTCAAAAAGGCCAAAACTTCCAAAATTGTTCAACCAAGAGAATAACAGTTGGTTTTTAGAAAAGTAGAGTAATACAAGATAAATCACTTTTATTTCATTAAGTCATTCAAGATATAGCGCTGGCCTTACATCACAAAGATGATACCGTAGCCAAAGCTCGACAATACCTTCAAGATCTTCCCAATGGATGCATCCAAGAAGTCTGGCAAGGATAATAACCAAGTCATAGCTAATAACACCATTGCGTGTCTGAATTCTAAAATCAACTTTGGATCACAAGTGATATGATGATTACCGAGGAGCAGTGTCAAATACAATGCGCTAAACATGCTATACTCCTGTGCTTCGAGAAATTGCATAACCTGGAGTGACAAGCAGATAGTTAGTCACAAGGTACAACTAATAGGATCAGACTAAATTAGGGAAACCAGAAGCCCATAACATGTCTTCTTACACTCCTTCACTTCTAGTGATCAGGTAACTACATCACTTCCAATGCCACACAAGCACAGACTCAATCCACCTGTTAGAGCAATTAAGATCACACAAGGATCTCAAGGAATTAAGACTGGTGTCTTTATCACACCATCATAGCAAAACTGATACATTCATTTTTCAACAAAATAAGCCACTATAGCTTCAGCAGGCTACAAGCAGCATTGTCTCACGGATGAGGACATGTAGGTTGTAAACACAGATCAATTAGCAGCACCTAACAAGCAACTTAAGACCTGAAAGACACAAGAATATCTAAATTTATGGCTATCGACAAAGTTAAAAGATTCGACGATTGTAAGTATATTAATGGAAATCATCATTTTTCCTGTAAAATTTATCATAAGGATTAGTCATGATTTACAACCTTCAGAAAACAATAGAAACAGAAAGCATTTCAAGGAGGGATCCACACTCCCCAAATACTCACAGCAAAATCCATTCAGTTTTAGAGAAACATATTCAGATGAAGTTATAGGTTTGGTTCATAACATCTGGATGCACCTTTGTTAAGCTCTTGACCTACATTGATAATAATTTATTGTTGGGCTAACATTTTGCATTCTTCTCAACATGAAACCGAAAAATGTTTACACTAGTTCCATCTGTGCAGCAAGAAAGCGCAACCTCATGGTAGCAATTATTTCATACTCCTTCAGTAGTACATAGCAGGTCCAAAAGGTAAACGCATAAGCCATAGTCAAGTGAGCAATAAACCGTACAGAAAATGGAAAGTATGAGCATCATGAACATATAAAAATGCGCTTACATTAAAAGAAACCAACAAATCTGGACTGGAAGGCCTATGCTGCATGGCTACTAGGTATTAATGCTTGCAAGAGTATTAATGCTACTAGCCATATCCATATGCATCACACTCAATACATATATCGATATGCATCTCATTCAACACAACCATCTGCATTCACAAGATTCGATATGCATATATATATATCGATATGTTTGCCAATTTCTTCAAAGTACTCCTTACCTTCGCTATCTGTGCTTGTTCCCAGCCCCTGTACCAACCAGAAGAGATGGCCAGAACGAGTGAATGAAGTTGATCAACAGCCCTTTGATGTGGGAACCATCATGGTCCTGAAATACCCTATAACTCTCACTATTTCGATTTCTGCACCTTTTGCTATGTATCATTTTCCCATCCAACACATTCCCTTTCCTACCCAGTTCTCCCCAACACCACTATATTCCGTCGGTAGTCTCCGACGCCACAAAAATCTCAGAACAAATGAACAGTCAAAATCCATAAGCACTATTAAAGATTTATGTGGTAAACACCTTAATATTCTACTAAAATTGGTGGGTATAAAAGCATATTGTACTAAAATTAGTGGGAACAAAAACATACTCTGGATCCTTATAACCCTCTGTGCCAGCTGCAGTGGCTGATATGTGAGTCTGCGTGTCACTGAGATAGGTCTTAGACAGCCCAAAGTCAGCTATTTTGGCGCGCAAATTCTGGCCCAAGAGAATATTGCTTGTTTTCACGTCCCGGTGAATTATTGGCAGGTCACATCCTCTATGGAGATAATCCAGAGCTACTCACAAGACACGGAAATGACATTAATATTAAACCGTATAATTCATGACAAATGTTAGCAGCAAATTCTGCAATAATTTTGTCTTATGTCTTGCAACGAACCTTGTGCTGCCTCAAGAGCAATCTGTACACGTGTTCGCCAGTTCAGTAGTCCAGCAACACTACTTTTACCTATATAAGTATGTGATTGTGTTAGTACATGGTTCAGTACTTCCGTAATATCTAATCACCAGGAAATGGTTCAAGTGTCTTTCTTCTAGCTGAGTTCCATTAATATACCCTTATACATTGGAATTTCACTAAACTATAATAACAAGGGATCTCATACATCAAACCTATTGGCGTGTTGTTCCTTGAAGTGCAGCTGTTGCAGTTATTTTCTTTTACCAGCAATAACATATTGCAATTTGAATATACTCATAGACAAGTGCTAAGTTATCATTCTCCCAGCAGTAACCGACCAAATATACCAAATTTCTGTGATGCACCTTTGTTAAGCTCTTGACCTACATGGTGTGAAAAAGAACATTAGCAGAAAAATATTTGGCACTTTTCTATTGTCATTCCGCGAGCAATTGCTCAGGTGATCAATAGTATATACAGATTGTCATATGACAGTCATTAGGCATCAGCCATGAAAGAATTCCATGAAGCCAATCATAGGCAAATGAACAATGGTATAGGACATTTTAGAAAATGTTAAAATTTGATTCTTAAAATTCAGATGTTGATTTTGGTCTCTTAACTCTTTAATTCTGTACTTTTGTTTGTCTTTATATCAGTGTGACAGTGCTTCCACAGGCTCTGTTTGGCATTGCAGTGGCTTTTCAAAAGCATTTAATTTTTTTTCCTACTTAGTTGGAGGTCAGTTTTTGGAGCCATAACATCAAAACTTACTGACATTAGTACAGATTCCTGAAACTAACTAGATTTCACAAAAGCAACCAAAAGGAATTACCTTGCTCAATTGCTCTGGTTGCTCTGCCGAGGGCCGAGCCGGAAGTCGAGGAGCCGAGGAGCCAGGGGAGGTCCCGGAGGAGGAGGACTAGAGCCGGTGAGCCGCAGGAGTCACCGGCCGCCACGGAGGACGTGCCGCGCCATGCCAAGGAGGAGGAGAGCCGACGGTCGGCGCGGCTCTGCGATGCGAGCTCGAGGGACGGGGAGAGGCGGGCTGGAGGCGGCGGGCACTACCGTCATGGGACGGGGCAAGGCGCTGGGGGTTCGGGAGCGGGGTGGCGCGGGCGACAAGGGCGGGGCGCGGGGTCCGGGAGGAGCGGCGTGGCGGGCGGGCGGGATGGGCGGCTGCTGGCGATGGCGCGGCGGGCGGGCGCGAGGAGACCGCATGGTGGCGGTGTCAGGAGCTCGCCTCGACGAGGCGCGGCCAGCGCGGACCGAGCGATGGCGGGAGGCTGCCGATCACCTCGCAGTGTGCGTGAGGGGCGATCGGAGCTGGTGGCGCACTCCACGGGCCGAGTTGAGGTGAGCGATTTGGGGATTTAGGGATCTAGCGCGCAGAGAGGTGCGGTAATGGCTGGTCGCTGGGAGGGAGATGTGGGAATTTTTTTTATATGGTTGGGACGCCGGCGTGGCTACGCGGGCCGAGAAAATAAGCGCCAAAATTTTCATCCACCCGCCAAAGATATTCCAAGCAAGACTACCGCCTTAAATAATTTTTCAAAGGGTCTGTCTGCTTATGATGATATAACTCTTTACAATGCAGACCACGCTAATAATTTGAACCTTTCTAGAGTGGTACTGCTTTTGAAATGAAATTTTATTTGAAGCAAAGACTACCACTTTCAATTTTATTTTTTCTAAGCAGCTGCGCGCTAGCAAGAATAGGATATCCCAGAGGGCTCTGGGTCCGAAAAGGGTTTGAGTAAAGAAAGGTCTTTTATGGGTCGCCTCACCGGAAGCCTGGACGCCCTACGCAGGACGACCCGCTAAGGGATCCCTCATCGGGATCCCTCAGGCCCACTCGATAACCCGATTGTAGCTCCACGAGCACGGTGTTGGCACGGCAGATGGCAACACGCGCTTGCTTCACCCTCCGTGTCCCACACCTATGGAAGGGGCGTATACGGGACCGGCTTTCCCCCAAAAGCCGTGCGATTGATCATCCCCGCAGGTGAATAAGCGATTCAATTGCTGCAGCCTGGATATGAGAACGCTTGTATCATCCGACACTTCAACGTAGTAATAACTTAAATTGAAAATAGTTGGAATACTTGATGTTGATGCTTGTTCATGATTTTATTTGCTCTCTTAAATGTTTAAATTCAACTCTCACTTTAGCAATAGGTGCTGTCCATAAATGCTATAAACTTGAAATTTGTGTAGTTGAATATGATTATGCAACAAAGTAAGTTTTTTCAAGACTTTTACCTTAAGCTTATACCTTGCTACATCCAAATGCATATTCCTTCGAAGTCGGTCATATATGGACCACGGGTAAGTCTTATGAAAGTACCTTCTCGACTCATGCTTCGCTTTGTGGTTTTTCGTGAGGACCCTGACGATTGTGAGTTATGTCCATATTGCTTCTAAGTGGTTGCGCGGCAACCGAGTAGAAGCTAGCCCCGACATTGTAAATGCCCTAAGTGTTCAAAGGTGACACTTCCCGAGATGTCATAATTTTGGTTTAACTTGGTGTTTGTATGTCCTTTGTTGTATAGTTAGCTTTCAAGAATTATGTTATGGCTATGTTTAAATACTTGTCTATTTCCCGTGCTGAACTTTAATGTATCACCGCGTTTAACCCCCCGTCTGTGATGTTATTTCTATCCATGTCGTTGTTTATGTTGTGGTTGTAGTTGTGATATACTTGGTTAATTAATTGTTTTTTCCGTTGGCTGTGTGGATGTTCGCATTTAGGGCGCCATGTCGAAATTTTGTAGATTTTCTCGAGTCTAGACTTGAGATTGGCGCTTAGTCCGCTTTTTGTGAGTCTTATTCTCACCGCCGTTAGTTCTTGCTGGTGTGGTTGTCGGGTTTGTCTTTGTGCCGTGGTTTTTAGTTGTTTTGTTGTGCTTTCGCTATGTGGTTCTGGTCGTAAAGTTTTGGGTTCGCGTCTCTTTATGCGTAATTGAATTGAAATGGCAATGGAAACCCGTATGCGGGCGATCTTGGGCGAAGCCGGTCGGCATACGGGGAATACTGGATTGTTGTCAGTTATTCAATGGGATCATTGTTGTCCTAATTGGGCTTGGGTGTTAGCACTATAAGCACCATTGGTGATCCGCTGTTAGCCTCCAAACCGGCGAGGGCGACTGGGCATTCAATAACCCAAGGACGGCTCTCGGGCGCCTCACACCCGCCGCCATGGCATACACTGCTTCCGCCAGAGAGGGCGGAAGTCGCAGATCATGATTTACTGCGATTTACGGTCTATTGCACACAGCCTGGCGACGCCACCTTTTGATCCAATGGCGGTGGTGACCGGCAATGAGGAAGGTGCGGCGCAGGAGGAGGAGCGGGTGCGCGAGTCACGAAAGCATGTAGTCGGTCAGCTACAAAGCGGGCAGCCCGATCATGGACGCCTCCGACTTGTGAAGTGAGGAAGAGGGCGCCTGCGATTTTGACTCTAGGGCGCCGAGTGAAGGGTCAAGCTGCCACTTCACTTCTTTTTTGCTTCTTTTCGCTTTAATTTATCTTCCCGTATGCAAACATCTCGACAATATCTTAGTGTAATGGATGTTTTACTTATATTACCTGCGGCGCTTGTTTATTCCGCTGATTGACTTTTGTTCACCGGAGTCTTAAGCGAATCTAATCTTGGCCAAAATGCCAAGCAACTTTCAAGTTTAGGGCAATGCTTCAGGATCCCTTTAGGTCACATGCAGCCAGCCACAAACACAAGCATAAACCACGCAAGTTACGCAGAACTTAGGTAAAAATGACCTTAAACCTGGCAGTTTACGCGAAACGCAGAACCGCCTTAGCCTTATGTTCTTTACGCAAGATTGTCGCGGTTCAAATCCCTTCGAAAACTTAAATCCCGATGATCTCTCGAACCGTGTCATAGCCATAAGGAGTGCGGATAAGGGAAACAAGTTTCGGTGGAGTATTTTAGGCCAGCGAGATTCTGACGGTGACAACCAACGGTGCTTCAGAGAGCTAACCCGAGGCGTGACGAGCCGCGGTCTCGAGCACCAGGCCCAACTTACACTCCGTGTCACTTGCCCTTGCCGATGCCAACACTTAACACTTTTTCCCTTTATCATCAAGGGCCATTGGTCTTTAACGTCATGACGGTCACGCGAATCTTGACCCATCTTAGTGCATGCACATATAATGAATGGTCAAAATGCGCATGCAGTACTTATCTTGTTTATATGCCATAGGCTAACTCAGCTCCGAAAGGCCAGCATCACCTTCAAGCACTGGCGTAGCAATTTCAAGCCGTCGGGCACATCAGAGATGCTTGAGCTTTTTATAAAGTAGGCCAACACTTCTATGCCGACTCAAGGTGCATGTATGGCTACAAAAAGAATGAGTAGACGCTACGCAGGGCATATGCAAGGTAGACCCAAACAACGCAAGTCCCTGCATGGGATAGTCCTCGGTCCATTTTCTTGGTTTCTAAGTCTTGTGACCCTTTTGGGAATCAAAACACGCGATGTGTGCCAAGCGCCGGGCTGTGAGGAGGGGTATCAGCCAGCGGTGTTTTCGATGGTGATGTACCATGGTGCTTCAGGAGCCAACCCGAGGTGTACGAAGCCGTGATTTGAGCACCGTGCTCCAACTTGCCCCTCGAACGCCTCTTTCTAGTTTGGGACACAGACGCCGCGCCATCGTGATCACAAAGGAATTAGCAAACATACGGGACCAGCGATATCCATATGAAATAGCCACCGTGGCAATGTAAGGGGACAAAAGATGGCAGAGCAAAAGCCTTCTAGGCAACAAGCTTGATTAACCGCCAAGAGTCACGACCAAATGGGAAAGACTTATCTCACTACCGATTAACGCTAACCATCAAGCACTTACAATTCTTTTCATGGGTAGAACTTCCGAACAACTCTATGTTGTGGGAATTTACAGCCTCTGTCAGTCCTCAATGGCTAACCCGACCGCCTCCGTGTCGAGATATCTAAACCACCTTAAAGGGGCCCTCCCAACGGGGAGACAGCTGAGTAACCCAAAGATGCGCCCAAATTACAAGAAGACTGTGTCGCCCACCGCCAAGTGTTCTCTCGAGACCCGGTGGCATGGTATCGCCCGAGGCTTTATCGGTATCGGGCAAAGTAAGCGGCGCCCGATCACGCACTTCTTCCAGGAGGTTGACCTCTTCTTGCCGGAGAACTTCTTGGCCCTCCTCGCTGAACACCGAGACGCTGAACGGCCAAGCGACAACAGGGGGGAGAATAGCTTCCGCCCCATACACCAAGAAGAAAGGTGTCTCGCCAGTGGCTCGACTGGGCATGGTGCGGCGACCACAAAGACAACGGGAGTTCTTCCGCCCATCTCGCCCCGCCAGGTGCCGAGCCAACGCCTCGCCTTGAGGCCCTTTAGTACTAGCGTGGCACGCTTCGCTTGCCCATTACTCCTGGATGAGCCACCGGCAAAACATACTTTGGTGCCCATTTCGCCGCAGAATTCCAGGAAAAGCCGCACCGGTGAACCGCGTCCCGCTAGGTGATGATGTGGTTGGCGACTCCAAAGCGTGAAGATCCTGCATGAACTTGGACAAGAGCGGTGCCAGTAATAGGCACCGCTTCGCCTAACTCACTTGGTGAATTTGTCAATGGCGGCATTTAAGAGATGGGTGAAGCCCTCGTGGCTCGCGAACGGGTTTAGGATATCCAAATTCCTAGACCGCGAATGTACCATGAGAGCGGGGATGGTTTGCGTGGCTTGGGCTGGTTGCAGGATCTCGGACGGTTGGCCATAAAGCTTTCAAGTGCCACCCCGATTCGACGACGAAACTTCAAGGATGTACTTCACCCATGGCCGAGAAAGCGAATCGAAGCAGGCCGCCTCCCATGGACGCCGAGCATCCTTCGCTTTGTCTCCGCCGAGGCGAGAAGAAATACTTCCACAACGCCCAAAGGGGCTCAATCCTGAGAATGCCTCACACAAGATCATAAAGATCGCTATGTGGAGCACGCCGTTAGGGTTGAGGTGGTGAACCTCTACCCCATAGTAGTGCAAAGATCCCCGACGAAGGATGAAGGGAGCCCAAACCAGCGCTCATAAAACCAAAGGGCACCACGATCTCCCCTTCCTCCCAAGACTAGTTCGCGGCCTCGCTTGCACTTCCACTTCGAGACATCCCGCGGGGAGGAATCCTTTCCTCTCCAAAGCGAAAGGCCATGGCTGGGCTGGGCGTGCATCCACCACAACATCTCTCGAGCGCAGTAATCGAAAATCAAGGAAAGAATGTAAGAGACCCTCCCGATTCCCTTGTTTTTTTCGTCTTCACCAAAGCAAAGGCCAATGAGCTTATAGGCACCGAACTTATAGGAATCAACAGCATCACCAAAGCAGTATCACCGAAAGCGTGATCCGACCGCAAATGCCGGATAAGACCTCATCTGGAATGAGCGTCGCCTCGTCCATTCAAACCACCCGCGCCTCGCTGGTGGGACGATATACCCCCATCATTTAAACCGCATTTAATTTCGCAGCGATTAAATGCATAGAGGAGGCACCAGGGCACCGCTTTGGGCGATATGTCCCAGCGATCTCCTGATGTTCGCCTCCGGGCCGGCTCCAGCCGGGCCGAAGCAGGTAGGAAAAGTCCACCGGGCCGTAGTGGCCTCGAGGTGGCGAGAGGGCGTGAATGCCTCGCGATTAAGCCCTGCTTGCGGGCGCTGGGGAAAGATCCACCAAGTGGATTCCCGACCGCCCCAGCAGGCAAATCAAGCAAGGGGCGGGTTCAAGACGAACCCTCGATGGGTCTTTAGTTGGGTTGGCGGACGACCCAATCGCCTTATGTAACATCCTAATTTTCGGCTTTTTAAATATTAAATATTATTTTATGCAATTTATGATTTCTGTGATTTTCTGGATTATTCGAATTTTCTGAGATTTGTCGATACTATGTGAATTTAAAAAATATTGCCTTTGTTAAAGAATTATTTTATAAATAGATAATTTCAAAGTAAGGTTGTGTATTTTATTAAGCTCATAAGGTCTCAAAGTATTCTCTGGGAATTTTTTTGGTGTTTAAGGGGTTCAAATAACTCAAATACATCTGGGTATTTGTAAGAAAAGGAATGATGGGAAAAACGTTCGTGAGTAGCAGTCGCCGTGTACGCGTGGTACACGAACGAAACGGCTGCTGGTCTTATTCCAGAATCACCGACGTGGCCAGATGAGGCGTGATCGAGTGAGTCACCGTGAAAACGTGCGGCGTGTCCGGCTGGGAGTCCTGCTGTGCGTTCGATCGGAAGTCTGGCACTGTGACCGAAGGATTTCCCGCTCATGTGGCGTAGGGAGAGTACGAGTACTACTGGCTTCCGATCGAGCAAGGACACTGTATCCGGACCGTAAAACTATGCAACATGATCGGTGGGAGTTTCAGCGCCTTGGCCAAATAATCCCGCACGAGATAGCGTGAGGGGAGTACGGGAGCCACCTGTGGCGATGAGGAAGTAGCGTTGACGTGGCCAGGGCGGAGGAAAGTTGATCGAGAGTCTTCCAAATCCGGACTGAGGAATTCAGCGACGTGTTCGGTTGGGACTCGGCTGTCCCGATCGAAGGTGCCACGCGTGTTGGCGTAGCCGCGTAGGAGGAGTACGGGCGCGTGGGTTACCTCCAAAACGTTTGGAAAGTATACGCCGTAGCTAGCCGTCGCGGAAACCGCCGAGGATACGGAGGCCAGCCACTTTAAATAGCGCTCGAGCAGGCCTGAGAAATCATACAAGGCATCGCGTTTGCTGATCAAGACGTGGAGCTTGAGGCGCAAGGAAATTTCTGTGGAAGTTCGCCGGAGCGGAGGTCATCGTCGTTGCTGCTTTCCAAAGAACATCGTCGATTCGCCGCTATTCGTCGGGATTGAGGAGTATCCGCGAGATCGCTGCAGCGCCGAACCCATCGTCACCTTCTTCATCTTCGGAGGTTTGAGTCGCGGACCTCGCCGTCAAACCGGGATCACCCAGTCGTCCGTAAACGTACGAGATCAAGCCGCGTCGATTTAGTATATTTTCTAAACTTCTAAATACTATAACTTTTGCGTTTTAACTCGGATTTGAGTGATTCAACTTTCTAAAAATTTGTAAAATCGAGATCTATTTAATGATGATTTTTATTTGATTTTTAGAGTTTGTTTGTTCTCTGGTTTTGGTTTTTATTTGCTTTCTCTCTCGATTCGCGTAGACGTTGAATTATGTGAAGCTTCGGAAGAGGATTTCGCAGCACAAGATCAGTTTCTAGACCACGACCAGGAGTTTAACCAAGGCAAGTTGTGCTTTGATCATGTTGCACCCATAGATTAGATTGCATGCTATGTTGATTTAACTTATCACTTGTTATTTTATGTGTACAAAGGATTTTAAAATAAATTTGGGATTAGCTATTGTACCCTTTGAATTATACCCTACCTCGATATTTGTATGCAATGATCCACTTGTCACCTTAGGTTGGTTAATTATAGTTGGTTAATACTGAAATCAACATGGATTGTTAGACCGAATTAGATATGCTTAGCCATGCCACGTCATCACATGTACATGAAATGTTGGCTATTAAACTTGACTAATGGAATATGGAACAATGATGATAACTTGTGGGCCATGTGCGGTCGCACAAAGAGATTGAGTTGTTGTGACGGCGGAGTCACGCAACGATGTTGATTTGTGAAGAGCACGTGGTGCTTGGTAATCAACTAGGGTGGGAAAATAACTTAGACTGAGGCAAGTGGCAAGATTGTTTCTGGTGGGCCAAGAGTGGCAACTGGGCGGTCGCATTTGGTTTTTGGTGGGCCAAGAGTGGCAATTGGGCGGTCGCATTTGGTGGGCCAAGAGTGGCAATTGGGCGGTCGCATTTGGTGGGCCAAGAGTGGCAATTGGGCGGTCGTATTTGGTTTTATGACATGTTGAACTTTTGGTTAGTCTTGCCTTGGTCAACTAAGAATTACAGTCAAGGGTAGTTAATTTAAAATGAACAACTGATGGGATGGCGGAATGCCATGTGGATAATGGAACTTGATTTAGGATGAAGAACTTGAGTTTATTTGAGAATCACTGAATCTATTTACTTGTTATTATTTGTTTTACTGTCTTTTCAATCTATTAATGTATGTGTTTCAAATGCTGCTTTACTGCTTATGAACCATAAGCCTTCCTTTGGAATAAGCCTACATATAGTTATGATAGAAATGCATTCTGTGCACAACTTGTTGAGTACGTGTTGGTGTACTCACCCTTGCTTAACAACCAACAAACAGTGGAGGAATCATCGCCTGTGCATGAGGAGGACTTTCAGGTGGACGCGTGTCACTAGGCCAATCCTTGTCAATCGCCTGTGGTGTGCTGATGGGACATCTACGTTTTCTACTACTTTCCGCTGCATTTGTCTCATTGATCTTACTATTGCCTTGTGAGGCAGAATAATGTAAGTGATCATAAGATCATACACTAGTTATATTGAGTAAATAAAGTCTTATTATTGCTATCGTTGTGTATGATGTGATGCTTACCGATGTTAAGCTGTGTGCACTAGCGATTGATCCTGGGACTAGTGCGGTAAAACACGGTGGGTCCGAATTGGTGAATTCGGGTCCTTACACCTTAACTCGTGTCCGAGACCATACTTCAAACTCTCCATGCTGAGTCTTCGAAGGGCAGCGCATTACGCCATCGAAAGTTACAAACGGCTCACTACAGAAAACATGGATTTACAAACCGTAATACCGCTTCCAATAGTTGGTTTTAAGCGGCTAAGCCGCTTTGAATTTTAATAGCTAATGCTTTCCATTCTGCTGCTTGGAATAGTATCTAAAGTGGTACTATCGCTTGAATACTTTCCAAGCGGCACGACTGCTTGTAATATTGAATTCCTAGCAGTTACTAGTGCCGCAATGTTTCAACCTTTTAAAGCGCCACCATCAAGATGGAAAGATAATTGCAAGTCTAATATCGCATGTGATTAGGCATAACCCATAGCCAAGAAAATTAATCCTAAACACATATATATCGCTTAATAATAATTGATGATGCATTAGCATGCATGCATCCGTTGTCAACATTCATTATAACAATGATAGCAACTCAATAATTTGATAAAATCAAATGTAAAAGAATAATTCACAGAACAAATCTTTCATATTCTTTCATACCCGAGCTAAGCAACAACATATACATGAGTTTTGATGTCTAGTTACATCACCATGCATATTCCACCAAAAATAGCCAAGCAATAGCATACAAGAGTTTTGATGCATATCTTGGTACATCATCATGCATATTCTACCAAAAGACGATGGATTTATAAGTCTACTCTCGGCCTTTTAAGTCGATTAACTTCGTAACAAGGTACAAACTAGTGAAGGCTATCCTAATAGCTTCCATCTTGAACTTGACCAAAGGAAGCCTTTGCAAAGAAATTCTTCCTTCTTTAGCTATTTCCTTTGCACCTTCTACCTGTGGATTAAAGACAGTGTTCTCAATTTTCCTTCCAATAGTGACAATTGACATCATGTACACTAGTTTCAATGACAGAGACTAAGCTTATATATGCAGGTAAAGGTGAAAAGCATTACCTAAGTTAAGGGTTGCAATGAAGTTGTTTAATCCCTGATCAGCTTGATTTTTCTATACATGAGGCGAACCACTTATACTAGTAGCTGCAACATCATCTTCCATCTACAAATCCATATATTTTTTTCTATTATTTCACATCCTTGACTAATAAGAATGAAAACAATACAGAATGTACATTACCTTATTATATGGCCATGAAATAATATTGTAAGCTTTTTCTAGCAAAGACATCCATATCTAGGAGTGCTTTTGGTTGCTATAGATGATTATTCATATGAGAAAGTAGAACTTCAAACTTTTTGTCAAAACAAGAATCATATGAGAGGTCAACAGATACCTATCTAATGATTTCTCATTACAATTGGACAAAACTGGTTACTTGAATAAGCGCCACATCACAGGATATTGCAAACTTTTTGTAGCAAATAAATCCACATTCAGGACTGCATGTTAAATTATAGATGCAAACCAATTATCAGCATGTCAAACAAGAATCACCCATAATTAACTTACATAAGTGCCGGATCATGAAAAACACTCAAAAGACCAAGCTGGACAAATGCTTCATGAGTATTTTCTCGACGAGAAAATGTCAGGGCCTGAGGAAATGAGGATGAAAAAATCAGGCAAATATTTGGTTTATCTTGGTAAAATGAGAAGGTGTTTCCCAAAGCCACCGATTATCCGGTTGGGAGTTTGGTTTCATGTCGATCATTCCTAAGCACACTTGGTTAGGAGCTATTGTTGTTGTTTTAGCATTTACTTGGGCCTGCAACGTTGACCCCTATCAAAAACCAGAACCATTCAAAACATAAAACCACCACCGAGCTCCAAATGCACATGAATGCAAGTGTAAAGCTTATGTGTGACATCATTGAAGCTGATTACAGCCCGACAAGAATTCATAAACAGTAAAATAAATGTAAGAAAAATGAAGCTGAAATATATTAAATGCGTTAGAAAAATATTTGTCCCGTGAGGTTAGCTCCCATCCCTAAAGCAAAGTCATCAACAACTCGAGTTCTACCCTGTCAAAAGGCTAATCACTAATCACTTCAAGCGCATATAGAATGCATTTTTTAGCAAGGTGAGAAAGGTCCTAAAATTCCATAGAGAATGTCATACACCAAGATACAAGCCTGGTTGATTCAAAGAAATAACCATCAAGGCCTAGGTAGTTGATTTTTTTCTAGTTATTTCTGAACACTCTCGGAGTTATCCAAAATTATTTTTTAAAATGACATAAAATGGTAGCCGATAAAAATTTTGGGTTTATATATAGCTCCAAGATATTATCGATCTTCTCTAAACGCTTTACAGCACCGACTGACGGCAATCTGAGCAGCAATTTCATTGTGGGGAGGCCAGCAGAGAAAAATAGAGGATCTTCTCGACCACGAGTTATAGAATTCATGACATCAATTGTAGATATGCCAATCTGAATCATTTCGTCGAGTATGTTCGTCATTGGATTGATATAACTTCCTAAACAAGATTAACAAAACAATGTCAAAATCTAGTGAAAATGCACCAAGCATATCCAAAGACACCGGAGTTTTAGAACCTGAATTATACAAAAGGACATGAATGAACCGAAATTCAGCATGAATCGCTAAAAAATTTCAAGCATTAAAACAAATAGCATTTAATCATAGTCGATTAATCCATTGGACCAGATATCATTCAAGAATATTCATTTACACTATATGCAAGAACAGGTTGCAAGGGTGCAAGGGACAATGGTATTACCTCGCCAAAGGAATTGCATGTTGTGTATTTGTTGTCGATACCAAAAGTCCTTCAAAACCTGCAAATTGAATTTCAAAAGTACGATGAGCAATAAAAAGAAAGGCAGGAAAAACTATACACTAACATCTAGATTGAAGTTCAAATTCATCCCAATGTCCGATGTCAATCAAGATGAAAGTAAAGACAAAGACAACTGTTTAGTGATGCTTATATTGAGTTCATGTGTTTGCCTTAATACATAATTGTATCCACTGCAACTTAGATTGTTATTACTAAAGACAGTAATTGATCTTAGTCTTTGCAAGGTGCAAAAAGGATAAGATAAAGAGTATAAGCCACCTCTTTTCCCAATCACATTATCACAACCTGAATACCATTTTGGAGGAAAATCTCATCAATAAGTCATGAAGAAGGAAACAATGTCTATTTCATAAACTACATGATCGCATCAATGAATTGGAACCTTCCTAACAAAATATGTGGTCTTCATTCTTGTTTTTAATCGAGCAAAGTAATCGAGCAAAGTAAAGATAAATATTCCAATCTCATCCGAATCACATATAAAGAGAAATATTCTATGTTCATTTAAACCTTTCTAATTTCTTCTAGCTTAGATAGCAAAATCACATACAAAAAAGTAACTCTTCTTTCTTGTTTTTCTTCTTTCTTTTTTCTTGACAGGTGAAGTGCATAACCCAACCATTCCCGATCTATAACTCATCTAACATCAAGCAAATAAATCACATCATCCAAAGCGATATTACTTATACAACAATCTAGGTAATCGATTTTAAATATGCAATAAGATAAACCATTTCCATTACCTTCCATCTTACCGTCACATGTAGCAATTAAACAAACCACATCATCCGGGTGACCTCACTTATGTCACAACTAAGCACAAAGATTAAATATGCACTTGCCTTAACCTCGAGGAACAAAGCGAGGCGAGAGGTCCCTCGATCCCACACAGCTTCTCCTAAAGAAAGATTATACAAATCAATCAAAATATATAAGACATCACAAATCGACAACGATATAACCTAATACGCCCCGCTAGAACCCTCTTTAAGCTAAATCGAAAGTTTAGGACCGATAGTCAAAAGGCCAAAACTTCCAAAATTGTTCAGCCAAAGAAATAATGTGGTTGGTTTTAGAAAAGTAGAGTAATACAAGATAAATCACTTTTATTTCATTAAGTCATTCAGTATATAGCTGGCCTTACATCACAAAGATGATACCGTAAAAGCGCCAAAGTCGACAATACCTTCAAGATCTTCCCAATGGATGCATCCAAGAAGTCTGGCAAGGATAATAACCGAAGTCATAGCTAATAACACCATTATGTGTCTGAATTCTAAAATCAACTTTGGATCACAAAGTGATATGATGATTACCGTAGGAGCAGTGTCAAATACAATGCGCTAAACATGCTATACCCTGTGCTTCGAGAAATTGCATAACCTGGAGTGACAAGCAGATAGTTAGTCACAAGGTACAACTAATAGGATCAGACTAAATTAGGGAAACCAGAAGCCCATAACATGTCTTCTTACACTCTTCACTTCTAGTGATCAGGTAACTACATCACTTCCAATGCCACACAAGCACAGACTCAATCCACCTGTTAGAGCAATTAAGATCACACAAGGATCTCAAGGAATTAAGACTGGTGTCTTTATCACACCATCATAGCAAAACTGATACATTCATTTTTCAACAAAATAAGCCACTATAGCTTCAGCAGGCTACAAGCAGCATTGTCTACGGATGAGGACATGTAGGTTGTAAACACAGATCAATTAGCAGCACGAACAAGCAACTTAAGACCTGAAAGACACAAGAATATCTAAATTTATGGCTATCGACAAAGTTAAAAGATTGACGATTGTAAGTATATTAATGGAAATCATCATTTTTCCTGTAAAATTTATCATAAGGATTAGTCATGATTTACAACCTTCAGAAAACAATAGAAACAGAAAGCATTTCAAGGAGGGATCCACACTCCCCAAATACTCACAGCAAAATCCATTCAGTTTTAGAGAAACATATTCAGATGAAGTTATAGGTTTGGTTCATAACATCTGGATGCACCTTTGTTAAGCTCTTGACCTACATTGATAATAATTTATTGTTGGGCTAACATTTTGCATTCTTCTCAACATGAAACCGAAAAATGTTTACACTAGTTCCATCTGTGCAGCAAGAAAGCGCAACCTCATGGTAGCAATTATTTCATACTCCTTCAGTAGTACATAGCAGGTCCAAAAGGTAAACGCATAAGCCATAGTCAAGTGAGCAATAAACCGTACAGAAAATGGAAAGTATGAGCATCATGAACATATAAAAATGCGCTTACATTAAAAGAAACCAACAAATCTGGACTGGAAGGCCTATGCTGCATGGCTACTAGGTATTAATGCTTGCAAGAGTATTAATGCTACTAGCCATATCCATATGCATCACACTCAATACATATATCGATATGCATCTCATTCAACACAACCATCTGCATTCACAAGATTCGATATGCATATATATATATCGATATGTTTGCCAATTTCTTCAAAGTACTCCTTACCTTCGCTATTGTGCTTGTTCCCAGCCCCTGTACCAACCGAAGAGATGGCCAGAACGAGTGAATGAAGTTGATCAACAGCCCTTTGATGTGGGAACCATCATGGTCCTGAAATACCCTATAACTCTCACTATTTCGATTTCTGCACCTTTTGCTATGTATCATTTTCCCATCCAACACATTCCCTTTCCTACCCAGTTCTCCCCAACACCACTATATTCCGTCGGTAGTCTCGACGCCACAAAAATCTCAGAACAAATGAACAGTCAAAATCCATAAGCACTATTAAAGATTTATGTGGTAAACACCTTAATATTCTACTAAAATTGGTGGGTATAAAAGCATATTGTACTAAAATTAGTGGGAACAAAAACATACTCTGGATCCTTATAACCCTCTGTGCCAGCTGCAGTGGCTGATATGTGAGTCTGCGTGTCACTGAGATAGGTCTTAGACAGCCCAAAGTCAGCTATTTTGGCGCGCAAATTCTGGCCCAAGAGAATATTGCTTGTTTTCACGTCCCGGTGAATTATTGGCAGGTCACATCCTCTATGGAGATAATCCAGAGCTACTCACAAGACACGGGAAATGACATTAATATTAAACCGTATAATTCATGACAAATGTTAGCAGCAAATTCTGCAATAATTTTGTCTTATGTCTTGCAACGAACCTTGTGCTGCCTCAAGAGCAATCTGTACACGTGTTCGCCAGTTCAGTAGTCCAGCAACACTACTTTTACCTATATAAGTATGTGATTGTGTTAGTACATGGTTCAGTACTTCCGTAATATCTAATCACCAGGAAATGGTTCAAGTGTCTTTCTTCTAGCTGAGTTCCATTAATATACCCTTATACATTGGAATTTCACTAAACTATAATAACAAGGGATCTCATACATCAAACCTATTGGCGTGTTGTTCCTTGAAGTGCAGCTGTTGCAGTTATTTTTCTTTTACCAGCAATAACATATTGCAATTTGAATATACTCATAGACAAGTGCTAAGTTATCATTCTCCCAGCAGTAACCGACCAAATATACCAAATTTCTGTGATGCACCTTTGTTAAGCTCTTGACCTACATGGTGTGAAAAGAACATTAGCAGAAAAATATTTGGCACTTTTCTATTGTCATTCCGCGAGCAATTGCTCAGGTGATCAATAGTATATACAGATTGTCATATGACAGTCATTAGGCATCAGCCATGAAAGAATTCCATGAAGCCAATCATAGGCAAATGAACAATGGTATAGGACATTTTAGAAAATGTTAAAATTTGATTCTTAAAATTCAGATGTTGATTTTGGTCTCTTAACTCTTTAATTCTGTACTTTTGTTTGTCTTTATATCAGTGTGACAGTGCTTCCACAGGCTCTGTTTGGCATTGCAGTGGCTTTTCAAAAGCATTTAATTTTTTTCCTACTTAGTTGGAGGTCAGTTTTTTGGAGCCATAACATCAAAACTTACTGACATTAGTACAGATTCCTGAAACTAACTAGATTTCACAAAAGCAACCAAAAGGAATTACCTTGCTCAATTGCTCTGTTGCTCGCTGCCGAGGGCCGAGCCGGAAGTCGAGGAGCCGAGGAGCCGGCGGAGGTCCGGAGGAGGAGGACTAGAGCCGGTGAGCCGCAGAGAGTCACTGCCCGCCACGGAGGACGAGCCGCCAGCCGCGCCGAGGAGGAGAGCGCCGACGGTCGGGCGGCCTGCGATGCGAGCTCGAGGGACGGGGAGAGGCGGGTCGAGGCGTGGCACGGCACGCCTGCGGGGACGGGGCAGGGCGCTGGGGTTCGGGAGGGCGGTGGCGCCGACGGCGGGCGGTGGCGCGGGGTCCGGGAGGCGGCGCGGGCTGGCGGGCGGGCGGAAGGGCGCTGGCCGCGATGGCGCTGCCGGGCGGGCGAGGAGACCGCGCGGTGGCGGTGCTGGTGGAGCTGCTCCTCGACGAGGCGCCAAGTGACCGAAGTTGGCGATGGTGGCCGACGACCACCTCTGCGTGTGGAGGGGCGATCGGAGCTGGTGGCGCACTGCCGGCTGGAGTTGAGGTGAGCGATTTGGGATTTAGGGATCTAGCGCAGAGAGAGGTGCGGTAATGGCTGGGTGCGTGGGAGGGAGATGTGTGGAATTTTTTTTATATGGTTGGGACGCCTGGGGCGGCTACGCTCTGCCGAGAAAATAAGTCGCCAAAATTTTCATCCACCCGCTAAAGATATTCCAAGCAAGACTACCGCCTTAAATAATTTTTCAAAGCGTCATGCGCTATGATGATATAACTTTTACAGTGGTACCATCGCTAATAATTTGAACCTTTCTAGACGGTGGTATGCTTTTGAAATGAAATTTTATTTGAAGCAGACTACCACTTTCAATTTTATTTTTTCTAAGCAGTTGCGCTAGCAAGAATAGGATATCCTGTGTGGCTCTGGGTCCCAAAAGGGTTTGAGTAAAGAAAGGTCTTTTATGGGTCGCCTCAGTGGTCGGACGCCTGCCGCAGGACGATCCGCTAAGGATCCTTACCGGGATCCCCAGGGCCCACTCGGATAACCCGATTGTAGCTCCACGAGCACGGTGTTCGGCCGGGGTATGGCAAACACGCGCTTGCTCACCCCCTCCAGGTCCCACACCTATGGAAGGGGCGTATACGTGGGACCGACAGCGGCCTCTCCTCCCGCAGATAGCCTCGCCCGACGAGGACTCGAGACGGATGCCACTCGCCTAGCTGTGGCGGTAAACCAGCCCGACTAACTCACCTAGCTGCGGCGGTAAACCAGCCCGACTAACTCGTCTAGCTACGACGTAAAACGAGCACTTGGGAGCCAGAACCTATCGCGAAGGCATCTGGACCTCCCTTCCAACCACGGCCGCGTCTAGCTGCGACGTAAAACAAGCACTCGGGAACCGCAGCCTTGCTACAAAGCATCCAGTATCCATACCAACCAAGTCGGGCCGGGTCCGGTCGGCAGGCAACCCTCGACCGGATCTCCGACCCGCCGAGAGCTCGGGGCTACATCCGGTACGCCAGCGCCAAGACCGGCCGAGACTAACCGACCCGGTCGGTCGGACTCGCCAATGAGGTTAGCATTCCGATCCACTCAGGGGCTCGGCCCGCTAGGTCCATCGACCGGCCAGACGGATGCACACCTACCAAGGAAAGCCCTCGACCAGCTCTTCGACCCGCTCGGGGGCTCGGAGGCTACACCCACCGGTGCGCCACAAGACACCTAATCGAAACCGACCGATCAGACCATCGGACCCGGCCATGCAAGGTGGCTACCTCAGAGAAGACTCGCTGCTTCGATATGCAGCACAACGCAGTTGAGGAAACCGTGCCAGCCGAAACCGAAGGGTCCATCCAGGAACGCCTGCGTTTGTGATCGGCCGGGGCTACCGACGAATACTCATACCAAGGGTACCCCACAAAGAAAGTATACGCCCATTTCAAGATCGATTTTCCTCGATCTTACGAGCGCCTCGACCAGTCGCTGGCCGGACGTCCTCACAGCACCGAACAAGCCGATCGGAATTTACGGTTCGACCAGTGCCCCTTAACATAGCCTCGATAAATCTCCACCGCCGACGGCCGACTCAAACCGCCACCGCCCCATGGACACGACGTCCATGCCGGGTAGGTGGCTCCTTCCCGGGATGGCGCAAGGGCCGCTAGGTCAAGCACACGATCCATCGCCTTGTTAGGAACAGTGAAGGGACACGCATCGTCTCAAGGCAAACACGGCAGACAAAGCCAGCATCTGACAGGCAAACAGAGGGCAAAAGCACCATTCCAACGGACACTATCGGCTATGTCTACCAACCCAGTGATGGATGAACAGAAATGTCACCATCAAGATCAAGACCTAACTCCTGGATGTAGCCTACCCCTACCTTTTTTCTAAGTTCTCGTAACCCGCCTCCTTCGACTATATAAAGGAGGCAGGCCCTCTAGGAGAGGGGGACTCTCTCATTTTTTTCACATTCTACCTTGTATGCTCTCCGACTCAATTCATGCCCTCCGACCGAAGCGAGCCTTCAGAATCTCTGACTCCTCACTCTGAGACGAGCGCTAAGGGCCCGCCCTTAGCCCTCGCATGTAATCCACCATACACCGAGCAATGATATCCAACACCACTTAACCGGAAGTAGGGATATTCGCCCAACCAAGATACATCTTGGACTCGAATCTAACCATACAAGGAGGGGGATCGTGGCCCTAGACTTACAAATCTACAAATTAGGTTTACTTAAACACCGATAGTCACCTTCATCGCCTTCAAGTGGATCACCTCAAATATTGAGGGGTCCTTCAAGGGAGACTGATCAAGATATATGAAAAGAGCAGAACTGGCTTTGATACCAATTAAAGGATCGAGATGGCGAACAGAGGGGGGTGAATGGTCGCAATAAAATTTTCCACACTCAAAATATTCCAAAAGGCTAACAAAGAAGATCACTCAAGAAGAATGAGGTGCTTGACAAGGAAAGCTGGTGGTACCACTTTGGAATAGGCGGTAGAACCGGACTGAAGAACACCTCATGAAAAGTTAGTACGATCCAGAACGGAAATCAAAGAAACTTTTGATCGGCTGAACAAAACATCATGAAACTTGGTAGATGTAATCTTGGGATAGTCAAAAACTTGATTCACAAACCAATCACAAGGATTAATCTCAAAGTTTCGACCTTTTTGCCCGAGAAGAAAGAATACATCAAATTTGGCGTAAAGAACAAGGAATTCGCTTCAAGGCTTTCTAGTGAGATCTTGATGATCGAGGAGATCGATTTAAACTTACACACAAGTCACAAAGAAGCGAGAATCCAAACAAACTTCACACATGATTTGAGACACAAGATCAACATCTCAAAAACACAAATATCGCAAGAACAAAAGCACGAGAAGGAGGTGAGTCAACTTGTGTAAAGTAAAATTGTGTAACTTAAATTGCTAAAAGTAACTTGCATAAAGTAAATGGCAAGAAGTAAAATGCGAGTATTGAAATCTTCGAGTGGTAACTTATATTTCCGGAAGGGATGTTACATGGCCACACAAATAAAAGTGGGCAAAGCTCAACAGAGCACTCAAAACCTCTAAAACCCCTCAGGATCCTTCTGAGGTGGAAGGTTACCCTCGACCCTATTTATACAACTCTCAAAGCCACCAACCACACTTAGATGCAACCTCAACTAGAGTCTCATCTAAGGGCTAGGAAAAAGCCCACTCACACGACTGCAAGGGGAAACCCTAAACCCACTAACACAGGTTTTCTTGCACGGCTTTCAAAGCATACTACTAGACCCGCTATTCCTATCAACTAGATCAGATCCGACAAATCCTCATTGATCCGCGTGAGGGCTGAAAAACGGGTCGGATACTGGTCGGGTAGTAGTCATCCCAGATCCTACCCTAATTATTTTTTTCGGATACGGATACGGATACGGGTAGTTGAAAATCGGGTAGGATACGGATACGGATACCGGGTATTTACGAACGGGTAGAAAACGGATACGGATATTATACGGACGGATACAATATGGATAACGGGTACTTAGTCGGATAGTACGCAAACTACCTAGAATCAAAGCACATATATAAAACTGCATATATTTATATAATATATATGAAGCAAAATGAAGCATATGTTTATATATCAATGATGACGATTTTATAGGAAAAACTGAGACTTAATAGCACACCTTGATCTGCTTCACAAAAGGAACAGGGATGATAAATTCACCTACATCCTAATCACCAATTGATCTTGATAGGCATAAACCATATAATCCGTGCACGTATTCAAATTCAAGCACCGAGAACTACTGATTCAAGCGCCACCATGTTGAAAACAGACGTCGACATCAGTTAATTCAGAAAGTTTGGGCCTTTGATGCATGCACACACGTTCATCCCAAAAACATATGATGCTTTGACTTAGAAGCACTGAAGTAGCTACAATACACATTTTTTGGGTGATGATTAAACAGCTAAATTAACTCTGATCGACCAACTGATGGTCTGATTTGGCCATATCAAATTAAGTTGTTTTTACTATAGTACAACTGATGCCCTCTGCCCCCTGCCCTACTCGTCTGGAAAAAGAAAACGCAGCCGTCATGAGGAAGGCCTTAATCGTGATTGGTTCAAGTGAAGGGGTAATCAGATCAGAGCCATTAGGCAGAACGTAAGGTACTACTGCTAATGATGATCATTATCAAATGATAAATTCCCTTGAGCTTATGATCATTTGTCTTTAGCTAAGTATGATGAGCACATGCGCATGATGAGCATAGGCCAGATCACTAGATCGATGGGCTCTGGCTGGCGACATTGCTCGTGGTCGTGGGCTGCTCGGTATGGCCTGTGGGCTTCGATATCAGTTTAGCCCGGTACTCCGAACCCCGGTACTCAGATCCGACCCGAGACCCTGTATTTGCCGGTAGTACTGCTCCGAATCCGACCCGAATCCGATGCTCAGCTATCCGGGTACTATCCGTATCCGACCCGAGAAAAAATTACCCGTATCCGTATCCGAAAAAATGGATAAAAACACTACCCGTATCCGATACCCGACGGGTAACACCCGACCCGTTTTCACCCCTAGATCCGCGTAGCATCTAGCTAGTATCTGCTCCTTTTCTTACCTTCTTGGCTAGCCCAAACTCCGTCTCCGGCCATCTTTTGGCATTCTCCCGACCGTTCTGGACCTCCAACGCACCTCGCCTAGTCCCACCAACTTCCGCCTCACCATGACCCAAAGATCATTGTCTCGCAGAACCATCAAAAACAAGGAAACCTTTCACACAAAGAATGGCCACAGAGATATTCACGATTATCTCAAAATAGTCAAACACAAATTATTCACAACCATTCGGCTAATCCATATGCTCTAATCTTCTCAATTTAAACCACTTGGCTAACCACTCAAGCTAACCACTAAACGCCCTAAGGACGATCGCTAGCGCCCAAAGATTTTTGACAGAGAACCAATTGAAAACTCATACATGAGGAACTCTATCGAGTCCTTAACAAACCACTTGCCTGTAGCAGAGTACTCATCAAAGAAGGAAACCAATCAAGAAGCTAAAATGCATAGCAAGGACTGGAGGTACTCGGCACTCACTTTCACCAAAGGAAGAAAACCGCTTAAAAATCTAGACGACTTAGCAAAGACTAGAACCGCTTAACTCAAAGATCAAGAAAGAAACCATCAGAAGCTAGAGGAACTCAAAGAAAGGTGGCAAAGACTGACCAAGGAAGAAAACCAGTCAAAAACTAGTCGAGAACCTAGAAGCACTCTAAAGGATCAAAACACGACTTGGTTGGGAACCAATCAAAATGCTCCAAGTCACAAATTCAATTCGGATCAACCTCTAATCTAGTCAATTACTCATCACACAATGGTATAGACCTCCACATGGTCTTTCAATCTCCCCCTTGATGAGTATATTGACAAACACACAGAAAAGGCATAAGGTTGAGTTCGAATAAGAAGGAAGAAAGCATTTTGATTACAAAACCAAACTTAATCAAATCACATTGAGGATGCCAAGATGCCTTTTGGACAACTTCTCCCCCTTTTGGCAATATAGGCATCAAGGTATTTTAAGCAATTTCTTCCCTTTTTATTAATTTCTTATTAATTTTTTATGAAATTTTATGCAAGAAATGCATCCTAGGTGGGCTTTGAGGATTATCCGAATGATAAATAAAACAAATTATAACACCAAGCTAAGGAATGGAACAAAAATACTTAGCTATGTCGTGTCCTGGGTCAAATACGAACTTTGCTAGCAAGATAATTAGAAAACTCTAACATTTTGAGCAAGATTGAATATTGGCAACACTTGACTCTCATTTCAAAACTAGACGCAAGGCCATTCAAAAGATCAGATGGAAATCCTAGAGTTTAATCCAGTCAACACTTTGGAAAATCTAGAAGTTCGTACAAGGTCCTTCGGGCTTATAGAATTTTTTTAATTAAATACAAACTTTATTTAGGAAACTTTGAGAGGCATAGCGGGGTGCAAATGTTTGACATTATTTGCATTCTTTACCTACATATGTGTTTTCCTTTTTCTTTGATTTCGAATTTACAGAGCAATTGACTCAAGCCATGTTCGATCATCTCAAGACAAACTCTTAAAAGAATGATCTTGGTCATACACACTATATTCCAAGTTCATCTCAAGTGCAAAGAGAAGTTGTCTTGAGAATGTAGTGTGTTGAGTCTTATGCACAAAAAGAGTTAAATTTTTTTTGTTTTTGCTATGCTTTTCTTTGGCAATTTGATAAGCAAGTGAAGGACACACGTATGAACCAAACAGGTTTCACCCAAGTTGCTATAGGGACTCTAGAGAATGCCAAAATTTCACAAATCATAGCAATTGTGCCTAGAGAAGAAACTTAGCAAGTAAAAGTAACATTCATCGAGTTTTACTTTTAAAGATTATTTTTCAATTTTTGCAAGCTTAGCAAGATAAATGACTTTGGACACAGCTAGCAAGTAATTTTCTTCATAATTTAGCATGATGTATAACCTAAAACATGGATTAATTGCATAATAGACAAAGCTCAAAAAGAAAAATTCAAGTCTATATGCAATGCAAGAGACAGATTTTTAAACTCCCCCTCAACAAATGATTCAATTTTAAGCATGATTCTGGTTCAAGTTAAGTTATTAATAAGATTAAGTTCAAGAAAGATATCACTTGAAGAATCCAGAGGTAACTCAACGAAAAGACCAGAAACTCATAATAGGGAGGAGAAGGTAAGAAACTGACGACTGGGTAGCGAAAGAGCAAAGAGAAGAGAACTCAAGTTTACGCAATAAAACCCATAAGCACCCAGAGAGAAAAAAGAAGAAAGGAAAGACTGATATATGATATAATACACAGCATACAAATCAACTCCCCCTCACAAAAGGCTGTAAGGGCACATGACTCCAAGCTCACTCCTCAAGGCAACAAATCTGGAGCTATCCAAAGGCTTGGTAAAGATGTCGGCCAATTAGCGATCACTCTCCACAAACTAGAGAACTATGTCTCCCTTCTCTACATGGTCTCTAAGGAAGTGATATCTAACATCTATGTGCTTGGTCCTGGAATACTGCACAGGGTTTTTTGCAATGCAGATAGCAGAAGTGTTGTCACAAAAAAGTGGAACATTCCCTATCTCTACCCAAAGTCCCGCAAGGTCGATCTCATCCAGAGCACTTGGCTACAACAACTAGCTATAGCTACGTACTCAGCCTCAACGGTGGACTGTGCAACACCCGACTGCTTCCTAGATGACCAAGAAACAAGAGAAGTGCCAATGAATTGGCAAGTGCCAGAAGTGCTCTTCCAATCTATCCTACAGCTGGCAAAATATGCATCAGAAAAGGCTCTAAGGGATAGACACAAAGAGAAAGAGTACCAAATACCATAATCAATGGTAGCTCAAAGGTATCTGAAGATGCGCTTCACCGCTTGGCGATGAGAGGCGCGAGGAGATGCCTGAAACGGAGCACACATACACACGGCAAAGTGTATGTCCGGTCGAGAAGCAGTAAGGTACAAGAGAGAGCCAATCATACTCTGATACTCCTTTTCATCAACAGGCTCACTATCCTCATCGGGCTCGAGGACAAGTAGCAGGCCATAGGAGTCATCACGGGTTTTCCATCGATATATCAAACCGTCTCAGAGGTCCCGAGTGTACTTCCCTTGGTGCAGAAAGTACCCTCTCAAGTCTCGCTTGATTTGAAAGTCAAGAAAGTAGCTCAACTCACCCATCATGCTCATCTCAAATTCAGGCTCATTATTTCCGTAAAAATGAGACACAAGAGACTAAGACGAGCCACCAAAGATAATATCGCCCACATAATTCTCGAACCGTAAGGAAATAAGAATCTTGGTGTCCGATTGTCGGGACCCAATGTGCAAATCCGACCCTCTCAGGTATTCTCGTGACTAGTCCAGATCACGCTTAGTGCACACAGCCTCAACATAGATGAATATCACAATCATACACAATGAATAATAAAAGTAACACAATTATACAATATAAACTATTGAACGACCTTAAGGTCAACCTTACACATGTGAGGCCTTGACGGCTTCAACTCCAAATAAGTAGCAATGAACGAAGAACGCTTGGTGAACCCTTCAATATACCACAGCATCCGACAGGTTCGACTCCTAGATAATCGCTTTCTTGCGTAACTCCTCCTTTTTCAAGACAAAGACTTCTCCTCAACCGGTGATGTTTTGTTAAAGCAAGGGTGAGTACACAACCGCACTCAACAAGTCATGCATGTAATGCGTTTATTACTACATGCATAGCTTATTCCAAAGGAATGGTCAATGGTTCTTTTGCAATAAAGCAAATTTCACAAATAATCGAGTAGATAGAAAAGCAAGAAACAAGTAATACCAATAATAACTTTCGCAAACATTCTCAAGTGAAGCATTTCCCATCCTTAACCAAGTTCCATATCACATTATCCACATTCCCAACCTTCATTTTTATCAAAATCTAACCCTTGATCAGAATCCCGAGCAATGCTCAATACCGTGAGCACGGCTATTCAATAGTTTTACACTCGCAGAGGTTATACACTTTACCCACAAGATATAATCAACTCACCACGTCACCGTGAATCGCCATACAAGAGTATGCGAATGAGCGATCATAACAAAGCCTTTCCAAAGTTTCATCTAAACTCAAGACGCTCGCTAAGGTTTCAACACCGAGGGACTGTTACTACACCTGTGCCCCCTCTTGCGCCATGTGAGTTCTCATTCCGCTTCTGCGCCTCACACCACCACGATGATTACCAAAGAATAGATTTCACAGCTTTACTCAGCTAGGTCCGCCCCATTCCTAACTTGTGGTTGTATGAAAGACTCAGTCAAAGGCTCGCAAGGTTAAGTCCTTAGTTGACCGAGGCAAGACTAATCAAAAGTTCATCACATCAACATGTCATAATACCAAATGCGATCCCAATTGCCACTCTTGGCCCACGAAACAATCTTGCCACTTGCCTCAGCCTAAATCACTTTCCCACCCCAGCCCTTTACCTTGCACCACGCATATCATCAACTCAATAACACATGTCACATTCTCGTAAACACGCTCCATATCTCATTAAGTCAATATTAACTTTAATTTTTCCAAAATCATGACAAATCTACGTGGCAGGGCTAAGCACACTACATACGGTCTAATTAACCCATGTTGGCAAATTATTAATGTCCAACTATTAACCCACAATCTAGGGTGACAAATGAATCATGGCATACAAATAATATTGACAAGGTGGCAATAACAAGTAGGTTGATTATCTAATCCCAGATTAATTGAAATCAGTTTATTTCAAACTAGCATGCAATAATTTCAAACGAAATAATTTTAAAACATGGGATCAATATGGTCAAAGCACAACTTGCCTGGCCCTTGCAATTTTTATTATTCTTTACTCTTTTATCTTCGATCCTTATCCTCGATCCTCAATCTCCACTTGCTTGATTCTCAGCTCCTTCGAGCGACTTCCGGCAACGCGTCTAACGATAAACCAACACAAATACAACAAAACTCAAAAGGCAAATCAAGTAAACTCCAAATTAAGAACGAATAGCATTGGGCACAACGGCTTAGATGAAATTAGGAACTTGAATGGATTAGGTCGATGATTAGACAAAAGAGAACGGCTTTTCGAAAATACACCGAGGAGAAAGATTAATAATCGGGAAAGAAGGAATAATATCCCAAGAATATTTCTTCCGGTTATTATCTTGATTGATAGCCGATGATGACTTGGAACATAACATAAACTAGGGTTGACCGCAATTGACCAACTAGTAGTATCGCGAAGTCGATCACACGGCTCACGATGAACTTAGCTCATCAAACCGGTCCAAGGGTACGGTTATGATTGGACCACTAGACGGTATCATGGTGAGGCTAGATTGACATATGATTGCTAGATCACAGAAGGCGATAGAAAAGGTAAGGACATCACACTAGGGCCTTTACTTGCATGCACACACGCTGATGAGAGCAAAGCGTTAACGGCGGACGTTAACATTTAAACGTCAACGGCGGAACGTTAACGATGGAACATTAACGATGAATACGAAGCGTTAACAAAACACTTTTGAGATTACAGGATGGCGACCCTCGGTACAATGATAGGGTAGCGAGGTCATGACATGGCTCATGTTTGATTTGCGATCGGGTACACATGTCGTGACGCAACGACAAATTGGACCAAAGGTTAAGTCCGGGTTTGAGCGAAACGATTCAAGGATGGATACACTTGGCATAGGGTAGGATGGTAGGGTTGGCTCTGCGATTAGAGATTACCAAGGATGGCAAACCGAAACGCGAACCGCACAACGGACTAGGCCGAAAGACGACGGTAGATACTAGTTTATGGCTTTGACGGCAACCGGAGATCAAATGAACTCCAAGGATGGCTTAAAACAGTAGGGTATGGACCTACCGACAGGATGACATGGTCACGACAATCCAAGATGGTTGGCGGCAAAGACGACGCTACGCGGCGGCGAAAGGCGGCGTGCCGATTTAATAAAAAATTTCGGTAGATGCAACAGCAAGGGAAGTGTCCATCACGTAGAACGCGATGAGACGAACTCAACAATATAGGCGGATTTGGCGCACCCACCGGATTGATCACAAACTGCCGGCGAACGGCTCGAGCTAATAGATCAAACGGTCATAACTATTAAAATACTGCATGAAACCTAACCAAATTTTACATAGAGCTATCTGGGATCATTTGGCACAAAGTGACGCGAACGGATATGAGTTTTACCTTTTGATCAACGGGAACGCACGAAGTTTCAGCCGTCCGCAACGCAGTCTGATCGGGGAAGATTGATTTTTCTGCACCAATCCCGCCAGCAAAACCATGAGTTAGGGTGAGCACCGTAGGGGACATCAAGAGGAGCCTACCATAAAATTTCACGGTCAAACTCACAAAAACGAGGGAGAACGGGCTCCGGCAAGATTTGATCTTTGGGCAGCCGTAACTTTTGATCCCGTGGATGAAATTGCACCAAATTTGGATGGGAGACAGAGGGTACCATAGAGCACGCCGTGGAGAAGACGGATCTTGAAAAGAGTCGACGAGTTGACGGGGAACGCGCCTCAAAGTTCGGCCGACGCAGGATGGCATGAATAGATTGATCTGAAGAAATATAGGGTTTGGGGGATGATCTGGACATTAGGGCTGCGTGGGAGGGGTCTAGGAACCCTTATATAGGCTAGGGAAGTCGTGTTGTACAAGGAGAAACAAGAAAAATCGAATTCGGATCAAAAACGGATTTAATCGAGCAGTTGGCGGATAATGAATAGTAACCGGGTGACGTGGCTCATTCTGGTGCGTCGGATTGGAATCGGAGGGCTGTGGCGATTCGGCGACGTGGCCGAACGAGGAGTCGACACGTGGCAGCGCGAGAAGGAGACACGTGGAAAACAGAATCCGAATTGAATTAGTTCTAGAAATTCATTTAATTCAAGAAAAATAGAAAAATTATCAGGAAAATTCCAGAAAAATTCTATAAAATATTTTGAGACATTTTTAACTCAAATAAAATATTTTCAACAAAACTTTATATAAATTTTTCCAAATTTTAATTAATTCCATAAAGGACTTAATTCAAATTAATTCTTTTGAGGCAATAAAAATACCAGAAAAATTCTAGAAAAATTTTAGAAAATATTTTGGGACATTTTGGAACTCAAATAAAATGTTTTCAGAAGAAATTTATTTTCTTTTGAAATATTTAATTACTTTAGGTAAAAGTTTTAGTTTAAATTAATTCCTAATAATTCTAAATAAATTCCAATAATTCTAAAACAAAATTAAAAAATCCTAGAAGCACAAGGAACCCAAATAAAACTGAATTTATTTTAATTAAAGTTTATATTAGTCAAATTAAATTACTTTGACTTTAGAAAATTCCAGATTAAGCTTTAATTAAACGAGAAAATTATCGCGAATTTTTGGGGAGCTAAACTTCACAAAATATTTTTGAAAACCCAAATTTTGGGATGTTACACTGATGAATAGAGTTTTATCTACTAAACCCATTTTCAAACCATGACTGAGAAAATAGGACTTAAGCCTTTCATACCATGCTCTGGAAGCCTGCTTAAGTCCATACAAGGCTTTTGAAAGCTTGAAGACATGATTTAGGCACTCGGGGTTCTCAAATCGTAGAGGTTGATTGACATAAACCTCTTCCTCAATGAATCCATTGAGGAATGCACTCTTGACATCCATTTGATAGAGCTTTGAGCCCTGGGATGTAGAGAATACAAGTAGGATCCTAATTGCTTCTAGTCTAGCTACAGAGGCAAAGGTCTCCTCAAAGTCAAGACTCTCAATCTGAGTAAAGCCCTGTGCAACTAGCCTAGCCTTATTACGAATGAAAACCCCATCCTCACTCTGCTTATTTTTGAACACCCACTTGGTCCCAATGACATTATGACCACTCGGGGGTTCAACAAGCTGCCAGACTTTGTTCCTCTCAAAGTTTTCAAGTTCCACATGCATAGCATTGATCTATGATTCATCGGATAATGCATGAGAAATATCTTTTGGCTCAAAAGAGGCAAAAGAGGCAGAGTGAAGGCAAAAAGAAGATAAACCTAATTTTGAATGCATCACTCATTGAAACAGATCACCAATGATTTGATCAGGTGGATGACTACGCTGAATGTGATGGGGAGGACAAGGATTAGAAGTGTCCTCTACCACTTGAGCAGAAGAGGTAGAAGCAGAGCCACTCGCAGAGGAGCAGTCGAATGGCAAAGGCTGGTCTCCCTCGGGTGCAGAAATGGAAATAGGAGGCACCTTAGGAGAAGAGGAGATTGGATCAGGTGGAACATCACCACAATCATCTTCATCCTCTACAAAGATGGTCTCGAAGGGATAAGAGCCTGAAATATCAGGTCTAGCTCCTGGGATAGCCTCATCAAAGGTTATGTCATAGGTCTCTATGATCCTATTCGCATCACAACTCCAGACCCTATAGCTACGAGAGAAAGCAGAGTAACCCAGAAAAATACCATTAGAAGAATGAGATTCAAACTTATCCAGGTTATCAGACTTCAAAATAAAGCACTTATAGCCAAAAACGCGAAAATGAGAAACACTTGGCACTCGCCTATATCTCAACTCATAAGAAGTGCGATGTAAATGTGCTCTCAAGAAAACACGATTGGAAACATGACAAGCAGTAGCTATAGCTTCAGCCCAAAACTTCCTAGGAGTATTGTACTCATCTAGCATCGTCCTGGCCATCTCAACCAAGGTTCTGTTCTTCCTTTCCAATACGCCATTTTGCTGTGGGTGTAAGGAGAGGAGAACTAATGCTTTAGACCAAACTCCACATAAAATCTCTCAAAGTAGGAATTCTTGAACTCCGTGCTATTATCATTGCGTATAGATCATAAATCACTTGGGAGCTCACAAGATAACCTACCACTACTACAGCGAGGCTTATATCAGACGCACGATCACAGACGGTTTTGAAAAACCGTCTGTAATATGGAACATCACAGGCGGTTATGTACTCAAACCGTTAGTGCGAATATCACAGACGGTTTTATATTACAACCGTCTGTGATGCAAGAAATATGACAGACGATTTCTAAATATAACCGTCTGTGATGGCTACAGTACTCATTACAGATGGTTTCGAAGTAAAACCGTCTGTGATTTCACTGACGGTTATATAACACAACCGCTCGCAATATCTACAAATAGTCATTACATGACGGTTATATTTAGAAACCGTCTGTGATATTTTTGCATCACGCACGGCCGTAATATAAAACCGCTCGTGATAAATCTGTCGAGCACGTAAAAAGAGCCTCGCTCCATCCACTTCGCTTGTAGGGTTTCGTTTCTATCCTAAGTGGCGTATTGGAAGTGAGGCAATTTTTTAAAGAAAGCCATTGATTTCAAGGGTGATACTAGATTCATTTGATTTTGGTGATCTAAGGTTAGTAATGAGTTCTCTAATTGGATGCATCCAATTCAATAACTAGGTTGGTTAGAGAGAATTAATTTAAAGATTGTTTGATTAGATCTAGCTTAATTGTCGCTGGATCCATATGTTGTTTGTGATATTTGGTTAGTAATGTGTTTTAATTGCATTATATTCAACATCTTGCTTGATAAGGAAGGAATTTGATGATTTTTTTAGATCTCGCTTGTAGAACCATGTGTTGGTTGTTTGATCTATAAGGTTAGCTAGTAATGGTTCTATTTGCATAATATAATATTCGATCATGATGTAGCTAGCTAGCTTGTTAAGGATAGAATTTAAAGATTGTTTAGATCTAGCTTATAGATCAATTCAAGTCTTTTGGTGATCTAAGGTTAGTAATGGGTTCTAATTTCATTATTATATTGAAGATTAATTTGAATTGTGTTAATTATTTCTTTGTGATGTAATTAAGGTATGTAATTGCATAATTAGTTTAAGAATGTGTGCATACGCACTACACTTGGTGCACTTAATATTTAACACTAAGTGTTACATGTGTAGCGTAGATGGATCAAAGTTTGGATGTACGCCGAGAACCATACGAGTCTTGAGTACCTTAATGGCGCTCCACTTTCAAAAGAGCCGCAGAGGAGGATATGTTTAATAAGGGGTGCAATTCATGTCATGTCCGTGCATTGATTGCGAAAATCAAGATGTTTCAAACTCAGTATGATCGAAGCTAACACTTGATTCGGAGGGGTTTCAAAAGGGCTATACATGTTGGACCAATCATGGCGAAGAGCATAATATACAAGAAGCAACAAGTAGTGTTAATATCGTCGAAGGTCAATGATATGTCGGATGATCATATCGATTGTGCTTCCGATGAGGACAGTTCAGGATGACAATTTGGATCGAGATGTTGCGCGATGCGTATGAAACCTTGATGACAAGGAATATGGAAAGTTCGGGGCTTGATGGAGGACTCGGAGAAACCTTTGTTCGCAGGTGCAAGTTGAAATACACAAGGTTATCATCCGTGCTTGAACTACTCAAATTGAAGGTAAGCAACGGTTGGTCCGACATGAGTTTCACAATATTTACGCCTATTGGCGGACATGCTTCCAGAGGGAAACGAAGTTGTCGACAACCACCTACAAAGCCAAGAAGGTTCTTTGTCCTTTGGGAATGGAAGTAGAAAGAATACATGCATGTCCAAACGATCAGATCCTTGCACCGCAAAGAGTACACAAACTTGTATATATGTCCGGTGTGCAACGATCCCTAAGACAAGCGTAAGAGTCATTCAGATGATGATGGCGAGAGCATTGAGGTGAAAAAGGTCCTTCGCTAAGATGGCATGATATCTGCTGTAATTCCCCTGCTTGAAGCGTTTGTTTATGAACCCAAAGGAGGCAAAACTATTGCGTTGGCACTTTGAGGAGCGTAAGAATGATGGAATGCTAAGACACCCTCTCGATTCCATCCAAAGGAGAAACATCGACAGAGCTTTCAAGAATTCGTGCGATCCGAGAAATATAAGGTTTGGATTGAGTACGATGGAATGAATCCTTTCGGTAACATGAGCACCAAAGATAGCACTTGGCCCAGAATCAGATTCACGACCTTCCTCCTTAGTTGTGTATGAAACTAAGTACATTATGTTGTCTCAGGCTTATCCAAGGAACGAAATAACTGGGAACGATATTGATGTGTACCTAGCTCCATTGGTGGAAGATCTAAAACACCGTGGGTTACCGGTACACGATGGGATGCGCATAAACGAGAGAACTTTACTTTGCAATCGCTTGTTGTTATGCACCATAAATGATTACCTGCCCTTGCTAACTCAAAGCCAGGCAGTACAAAAGGAACCAAAGCTCGCACTCACCGCTTAGATGATACCGAGAGTTTATGGTCAATCACTCCCATAAAACCGTGTACATGCGTCCACCGTAGCTTCCTTCGAGGAATCACCCATATCGCAAGATGAAGCAACTTTTCGACTGGAAGGAACGAAAATGGTTCAGCTCAAAGGCGTTTGAGCGGAGAGATGTTCATGACATTGTTAAGGATTTGGATGTTGCGATGGAAAGGGACGTAAATCAAGTACCCGTGAAAAGAGCATGTGGAAGAAGAGATCAATATTCGGGACCTACCTTCTGGGAGCACCTAGAAGTTCGCCACTGCATCGATGTCATGCACGTAGAGAAGAATGTCTGTGACAGCGTGATTGGTCTCTTACTCAACATTAAGGGTAAAACAAAGGATGGTATCAACGCACGGCTTGACTTGGTCGATATGGGCATAAGACCTGAGTTAGCACCGAAAGAGACTGATAAAGGCCGTACGTACTTGGAACCTGCTTGTTATACTCTGTCAAAGGCCGAAAGAACTGAATCGTGCGGTGCTTGCATGGTGTGAAAGTTCCATCCGGTTACTCCTCCAACATGAAGAGACTTGTTTCGTTGGAAGATTTGAAATTAACCAGCATGAAGTCTCATGATTGTCATGTGCTGATGACACAGATGCTCCCTGTCGCAATTAGAAGTATTTTGCTAGTCAAGGTCCGAGAGACAATCACTAGGTGTGTTATTTCTTTAACACAATCGCCGTAAGGTCATCGATCCCGAATGACTAGATGCTCTGCAAGCTGAGGTGGTGATGACTCTATGTAATCTTGAGATGTATTTCCCTCCATCATTTTTCGATATCATGGTCCATCTCATTGTTCACCTTGTGACATAGATAAAGATATGCGGGCCAGTGTTCCTACATAGCATGTACCCGTTCGAGAGGTACATGGGAATTCTCAAGTCTTACGTACGGAATCGATCTCGTCCGGAGGGTAGCATTGGTGAAGGTTATGCAACAGAAGAAGCCATCGAGTTCTGCGTCGATTACATGGCCCAAGTCGAACCGATAGGTATGCCTCGATCTCGCCATGAGGGGAGGCTCTAGGGTATCGGGACCTTCGGAAGGAAAGCAATCACACCTGATTCGGTTGCGTATGCTCGAGCCCATTTCACGGTTTTGCAACACATGGCTGTAGTGTCCACCTATATCGTCGAGCACAAGCAATGGCTAAGGCAAGAGAATCCAGCACGGTAGGAGTCTTGGATCACGAGACATCATAACCTTTAGTTCAACAAATGGTTGAAGGAGCGACCTATCACTGGGAGCTCTTCAGATGACACGCTGACATGGTTGGCAAAAGGACCAACTTTTACAGTTGTCACATGGAAAGGATATGACTTAAATGGGTACACATTTTACACGAGAGATCAGGATATGAAGAGCACAAATCAGAACAGCGGTGTCCGCATAGATGCATTCAATAATACCGCTGGGTTGACGAGGAGCTCCTACTATGGGTTCATAGAGGAGATATGGGAGCTCGACTACGTACTTTTCAAGATTCCCCTATTTCGGTGCCGTTAGGTCCACCTCCAGCACGTGAAGGTTGACAAGAATGGCATCACTACTGTGGACCTCGAACGTGTCGGATACCAAGATGAACCATTCGTACTCGCTAACCAAGTTGTTCAAGTCTTCTATGTAACCGAATTCGCCCAACAAGAAGCGCCACGTAGTTCTTCAGTGAAAAAGGAGAATTGTCTGAGTTGAGAATGTAGTAGATGAGGAAGAGTACAATCAATTTGATGAGTTGCCACCTATCGGAAATGACATCCTGGTCCCAGAAGAACAACATGAGGAAGCAAGCTACACACGCGTCGATCATCATGAAGGGCTAATTTTCATACAAAAGAATAAGCATGTGGAGTAGTTATAAGAAGGGTGCATTGTCATCATGTTTACAAATTTTCATGTGTAATAATATTACATGTAAGGATGATACGACCCATCATGCTTTGTACATATAATTGTGATGATCTTTGTAAGTAGCTTGTGAAGCATCTGAATTATGTTTATACGATTGTGATGACCTTAGTAAGTAGCTTGTGAAGCATCCTAATTATGTCGATTGTGATGACTATCTTCCTTCAATGCAAGGCGAGCTCATGACTATCTTTCTTTAATGCAAGAGGCGAGCTCCCGCCATTCCATTCAAAAAAATGAAAAGTACTTACCACAAACGGTTCTAAATTCGAACGATGCGGATGTTTAGATGATGACGGTTCTAAAATAGAACATGCATGATATTTATATCACGACGGTTCTAAAATAGAACGATGCAGGATGTTTTATTATCACGCATCGTTCTAAAATAGAACCGTCTATGATGTTTTGTTATCACGCACGGTTCTAAAGAGAACACTGCAGTGATAATAAACATCACGAGCGGTTCTATTTTAGAACCGTCTGTGGTATTGTCTCCCATATATCTCCCGCGCGCAGACCTCATTCACAGCGCGCCAAACCCTAACCTAGCTCTGTGACCTTTTGTCTCCCGCGGCGGCTCCCCCTCGGCGTACGGTGGCCTCCCCCTCTCGGCATCCTCCCTCTCGACGTCCTCCCCGCCATCGACCTCCCCTCCCCGGCATCGACATCCTCCCCGGCATCGGCATCCTCCCTCTCGACGTCCTCCCCGCCATCGACCTCCCCTCCCCGGCATCGACATCCTCCCCGCAATGACGTGTTCCAATCGGGTGGGCGCCAGTTCTTGTGCATCTCGGGCCTCAACCGTGATTCTCGCGCTTTGCCTCGGCTTTGTTGGCTCGGATCCAACGCTACGTAAGCAAATACGGTGCCCTCTCTGTGGATCTGAGGATCAGTGAACTAATTGAGTATTTATGGGGGACTAGCCATCGAGCTAGAGGTCGTTTCTCGATCTGGAGGCACTGCTTGGCCATTTGCTCTATTTTTCGGTGTTGCTCTGCTAGTTAGTGAGTTCTGGGACACTTTCTGTGATTATTCTCGGTCTTGCAAAGGGACCACCGATCCGTGGCTTGGGGACCTTGCGTGTGGGCTTAATGTTCAAGTGATGATTTAGGGATGGAATAGACTAATTGTGACAACAAATCTTAGCAGTCAATTTCACTTTCATATATATATTTGATTAGCTCTATTGCAAACCTGTCTTTATATGCTTAGTTAGTGTGCTATTGTCATCTATCTTGCGGCTGTTCTGGTAACATTTCACTATCTTGTTTCCTTAGCATTGCTTCAGAGCATGTTATTTACTGTCCAGTAAGCTTGCTTTGAATGATTCACTATTCTTGTGCATATAAGATAACCAATTGAGTAGATTTATACTTAACCTGTCAAGTATTAAATATGTTATTGAGATAAAGTTGTCACAATCTTGTCTATTACTTGTCCATTGTGGCGAGGAGGGCCTTTTAAGGCAACCCGACATCTGAGAACATTCAAGCAATCAATATGAGCTTTATGCTCTAATTGCTTTATTCATAATACTGTATATGTTCATATGTGAGATCCCGAGCTTCGCTCTATTATTCTCGTTAATCACAAAGTTCAATCCATATGTATTCTTCTCGCTTGTCTCATGTGGATGTCCTAGTTTTAGGGTAGGTGCTTTGCATTAAATTTTTATTAAGTTCGGCAACCTCCTAGTTCGCTTCTTTTGCTAAAAGGCTAATAACAAGCCATTTAGGCTAGTTCTTTTAAAAGGCTAATAACAAGCCATGGTATCCACAAACTTATTCACTCTAATTTGATTTTATTTGTTCTTCTCTTTTAGTTCGCTCAAACTATTTTAACTTATAAAGAAGATGTCGCCCTCTAATCCATCGTCGAAGGACATGATGTGCCCTCAAAAGAAGAACCGACCAGCGGCGCAAGAGGACCAAACAAAGGCCAACAGACCGATATACCATTACGTAGATCGATCCAAAGGATGGGGCCCTAGAAAGCCAAAAAGGCAAATAATGCATTTGAGTATGTACGGGATAGTAGCACGGAACGGGTTCCGATCACGCTATCTTCCCGAGGTTGGTGACTATTGAGGCTCGCAATGCCTTGCTAACGGAAGTTCTTTCATCGCTCAACATTCCGAAGAATTCGCTCCCCCTAGTGCGACGGATGGACCGCTAGCGGCAGAAAGGCATGGAAGACCTTCAAGCATACGCCAGAGACTACGCCAAGAAGAATATAGATCCATACTCTAAGTATGGGTTCATTGATGCGACACGTGGCGGCGTTTTGTTGAGATGAAGACGATGCATTTAATTGCGGCCAAAGTGAAGCAAACAAGGCCTTGCAGTAGAACACTCACCCCCACGACTCGCAACCGGCTCACGGGGAAGAGAGCGCAATGGGACAGGGAGGACGAGGAGGGTATCTCGCCATTTCCAAGAATCACAGTCCACGTGCCGAGATCGGCTAAGAGCGAAGTCTTACGCCACGCCCTCCGCAACCGCCTCCTTCAGAAACCCCAGCGGATGAGGAAGTCCGCCAAAGTCCGTAATATATAAATCGAACTACCAATTTTACGTAATTAGTCCATGACTTCATAAGTGAAATAACTTGTCGGGATCTTGCGTAGCGTTGAGTACACAATCGGTCGATGGCTCTTTTTTGCCGACAGGAGAAAGATGCATCGCCCATGGCCTTGGGAAACAAGGAACACCCTCGGTCGCATAAGAGGCATAGGGTTTTTGTTCCATGGAAAACTGGATTCCCATTTACTTCCACATGTACTTGAAGTAAGAAGAGAACTAAAGCCGAGCGAGTCAAATCTTATAAAGAATTTGGAGGACAAGTTGAGAGGAGAGTTGAGAGAAGAGTTGAGGGGAGAACCGAGAGAAGAATTTTATGAAAGGATAAGAATCCTCGAGGAAAGGCTCACCAATCAAGAAAGAAATATCAGATAAGCCCCGTAGTATGTCCGCAAGTCAGCCCCATTGCCCGTAAGAGCAGCTGCATCCGCTCCTCCAAGTGACATAGATGAACATAGCGGACTTATCCTCAGATGTGACATTAAGGTGGCCACGCTGGCAATCTCCAAGTGAGAATTAACAATGGCACCGCTCCTCCGACGGCCGCTTGGGGCATGGCGATCCATCCACTAAGGGGACCATGGTGCACGGTACCATGATAGCGCCGGTTTCACCAAGGTCAATGTGGACGGGTATTTGATAGTTTCAAAATTGTCGATCTACTGAAGCCAAACGACGAGATCGTGAAACTTGGGGATGCCATTGGCACATTCATCCAATGGCCTAGCAATGACATCTCCTCGGTCGCCTCTTCCGTCATGCAACAACCGCGACGATCCGATTCGCCTATTGTATCGCCGCTCGATCGGTTGGCTACCAAATCAAGATCAGACAAACAGACTCCACTTGTTGTACATAATGTTGACCTCTTTCCTGCCCATTCCTCTCCGTGAAGGGTTCATACAAAACAAAGAAAGGCAAGGGCAAACAGAAGAAAGAAAGGCAAGAACAAGTCGACTATCCATCTGCCGAGTTGGCTAAAAAATACAAGCTAGAGAGCCACATTAACGAAAGGCAGCGAACTTCACTTAGTATACCTTGCCAACAATTGCATAAGTGGTACACCCAAGAAGCTGGAAAGCCAGAGCGTGAACGCATAACAAGTATCGCCATTAATTTCAAGTATGAACATCTATTCAACGACTCGGGGAGGCTTCTTCGCGGTCGATTTTCTGGACTTGTTCCATCTCTACAACCTCGATGCCGCACTCATAAGATGCTGGACCTTGTAAGTGTGTGCTATCACAGTCTACATTCGTCTAATAGTGATAAATGTCCTCCAATATATATATAATTCGCCTTTGTATATATAGATACATGCAATTTGAAGCGACACGGCAGAAACTATCGATCGGTTTCCTCGACCCACATATAGTCTCAAAGCAAACAATGGATGAGAATATAAACATGGTCGAGAAATACGTGATAGAGGCATTGCTAACACAAAAAGATAAAGAATTCATATTTATACCCCATAACCCGAGTAAGTGCTACCACATGCTATACTTTGGTGCTCATCGTGCACACAACTCGCTTTCGCTCATTGTCCATTGTGATATACCTGTAGGTTTCACTGGGTTCTAATTGTAATTGAACCAGCCACAAACCGGTTATGTACCTTGATTTCGGACGTGGCGGAAACCACGACTTGACACCTATCGCAAAATTACTCACCGTAATCACGCTTCCTACGCATATGGTCGTAAGTTGTTCCGTGTTTATATTGCTATTGGAATGGCTTAGGCTAACCTTTTGCAATCTTGTAGAGCGCTCAAACACGTGAAAGATTGGACTAAACTACAAAGATGATTTGAACTTTCCTAAGATCCGCTATACACAACAATTCTATATCAAATCGTAATAGTGACTCTAGAACTAACCGTAGGTTTTATTTGCGAGTACACCAGCAAGGTCGTGAAATAACCTATGTGGATTTTATGTTTGCTACAACATGCAAACCATCGTCGCTAAAAAATAGCAATCGGTTAAAAGCTGCGTTGATCGACGCCCATTTGAGCAACATTAGAGGAAAGTTTGTTTCTTCCTCGCCACCGGTAATACATAAAAAGGCGCGCTCCACGCAAACCGATAACTTCGAGTTGTACAATTGTCAAATGGTATTCATTAATTCGAAAATATGTCAAAACTTGCGGTTATTCTTGTTTGTACGATTCATTGTATTGTCACATGATATTATCCTTAATACATATTTGCTCATCTTGAATGCAACAACTTAACAATGTCTTGCTTGTTGAACTAGATGTTTTTCCTACACCCTCGCAGAACCTCTATTATTTATGGTTTGTTGTTCAAATTTCCATCTACTTAGGTATTCTGCATCAATATTTACGAGACACTGGCCGCTTATAGATGTTGTAATTGAATATCTGCACTTCCTATATGCATTGAGGCAACAGTTTGTCCGATCAGATAAACTTAAAATATAAACATTTGTAGCGCTTTTTCTCCTTCTTGTGATAATGTTGATGGAACTCGACTAATAAATCAACCAAGACCCGACGCAAAGATGGCGAGGTGACGGCAACCATAGAGTGCTTGATCGAACTCCGACACACCGGAGTGTGTGATTTGCTTCATGCCATATGAAGTGGCCTTGCGCAGAGTCACCATCGTGCCACGGTGCAGAGTGCCCGACGGCATGTTTTATGCGCAGCGTCACCGTCGTGCCACGGTGGGAGAAAATGGTACTTTGAAAAATTTGTAGATGTATTTCATAGATTACTCTAGTTAGGCTAATTAAAGATTGAACAAATGTGATTGCAAGTCATCTTTAATTACCCTACCTAGAGTAATCTATCAAGTGTTGGAGAAGCCATTGCTGAAACCAGTGCTCAGGATTGACAACCAATCAGCAATTTCCTTGAGCAAGAATCCAGTGATGCGTGAGAGAAGCAAGCATATTGATACTCGATTCCATTTTCTGAGAGAATGTGTGGAAAATGGCATAATCCTTGTTGAACATGTCAGGAGTGAAGAACAGCTAGCTGATATCCTAACAAAACCACTCGGTCGAGTCAAATGTCTAGAGCTGAGGGAGAAAATCAGGATGGTGGACTTTGCTCGGAAGCAACATGATTAGGGGTGATTTGTTGGCTTAATCATGTTGCTTATCGGATGGACATGTTCTTTGCACTTAGTTCCTTTGGTCTGCATTTTGGTTTTTGCTTGATTAGTGGTCAGATAGTTACCAACACGTTCTAGTTGAAGTAGTGTCAGTTTGTTGTCGCACGTTCTAGCTGAAGTAGTAGTCTGTTGCAGATGCGGTTTAGTTGGATCAAGCATGCTTTGTGTAACAACCTTTTGTAACTAGTCTGACATGATGATATAAATAGAGACAGCAGAAAACGCTGTGGTTTTGTGAGCGCGGCACCAAACATTCTTTCGCATTGCTTCAGTTCACTGAACTTCCATAAGGTTCTGAGTTGTAGTTTAGTCCTCTGTTCTATCTTCTCTGTTGCCGGATAAGCTACAGAATAGAGAAAACATGAGTGATACTGTCTTTGATTTCCAACAGTTGTGAGGGGGTTTTGTGTCTCCTACCTCTTTCTCTTTTCTCTATTTTTCTTTTTGCAACATGTAGAGAGTTGGGAGGAAAGTGACCGTGGTGGTTCCTTTTGGTTTTTTTTCTAGGGTGTCTAGCATGATATTTTGTACCCAAAATTCAAGATGATAGATGCTAGGACAAATATGCACTTGCAACAAAATCCATATCAGATAATTCCCCGATGCTAAGAGAATTACTAAAATAGCTCTAGAAAATCCAGGTGTTACAACTTATAGCCTAATTCTATTTTTCTTGGCAACTATAAAAGAAATGCCATGAGCTTATTTCGAATGTCTGTTTCTTTTATTGTACTTGATATGGACTCTTCCTTTTAATCCGAGCCATTATAACTTGGGTCCACTAGAGATACAGTTAGATTTTTTTTCTTTAAAAAATAACATCCAATGGCTACCATAATTCAACTTAGTTAGGATCCACTAGATTAAGTGCTAGATATTTTTTGTGTGAGAATTTCTAGCCTATTTCTATTTTTTTTCATTAACAATTCTAAAAGATATGCCATGAGCTTATTCTAAATTTCTATTATTTTCTTGTACTTGACATGGACTCTTCCTTTTAATCTAAGCCGTTATAATCAAGTTCGTAGATAGATTGTTATATATTTTTCTTTAAATAATAACTTCTAATGATTACAATAGTTCAACTTAGTTATGGTCCACCAGATTACGTGTTAGATGTTTTGCTTTTTGTAAAAATTTCTAACATATTTTTTTCTTAGCAACTCTAAAAGACATGCCATAAGCTTATTCCAAATTTCTGTTATTTTTTATTGCACTTGACATGGGCACTTTCTTTTAATCTAACCCATTATAACTCTAGCCTACTAAAAAGATAGCTAGATGTTTTTATTTAAATTATAACATCTAATGGCTACTATAGTTCAATTTATTTATGGGTCATCAAATTAAGGGCTAGATGTTTTACTTTTTTGTGAGAATTTATATCATATTTCTATTTTGAGAGGTGCTTCCATGTTTTCTTTTTTACAGTTGCACAAATATTAAAGCATAAATTAAGGGTAGATGGTGATTAATTACCCCTTCATTTGCTTTAAGATTTGTACAATTTATATTGGGAGGGAAAGCATTGAATTCTTTTTTTTCTTAGCAGCTCTAAAAGACATGCCATGAGTTTTACTATATACTGGCCTAGTTCCCGTGTGTTGTAATGGAATATAATTAACATGGCTTGATACAAATTTCAACTTTTGAGGTTATAGAGTTTTTCTATAATAAACTAAGGACCTATAGGTAATTTAAGAAAGCCAAAGGCTTTTTTGCAAAATAGCCTTAGCCAAACCAAATCTCACCCGAATAAAAAGAAAAATAAAAGTGAAAAAAGAAGAAGAAAGGAAAAAAGAATAAACCATCGACTTGCTCAGACCTAGTAGGTCACCCTGTTTGGCCCACTCTTGCTGGCCACTAACCTTAACCTTATCTACCCACCCTCACTCTCTCTCCCTACTTCACTCCCTCACCGTAGATTGTGTCTCATGTATATGCTTTAAAATCCAAAATTAAAAAAAGCATGTTGATTATAGAAAAATTAGAAGTAACGTAGAATTAGAGTCTTATGGGCAAGGACGCAATTGCTGATTTACTAACCTCTATAAGAAACATGCATATGAATTAAAAGGGAATAGTTCAAGTAGTATCTACAAATATTATCGAAAACACCTTTCTCTCCTCTTCTCACTCTATCTCCTTCCCACTTCTGTCTCTTTGCCCCGAACGCTGCCACCTAGATCCGTGACTTCGGCGACCTCCCTTGCCACCACCGGCCTTCCAGGCTTCGCCTCACCCCCCTTCGTTGACCCTCCTTACACTCCCTGCGCCTCGCCACTCACAAGCACATCACCAACACTCCCTAGTGACGTTGGTGATTTGCCAAGTCAATGGCCTCCTTGGCCCCAGCTAGAGCCTAGAGGCAGATCTCTCTCTCGCTCTTCTCCACCAATGATAACCGATGGTGGCGCAGTGTTGCGACGGGAAGGTTGGATCTAGTAGCATAGTGATTGGAGGGAAAAAATGTAGTAGCAGCGGCGACAATCAGGGACAAGGCTCCTCTCATCCCCTCTCGCAAGTCATTGGTGGCACGATGAAATTGTTTAAAGAAAAGGTAAAGAAATAGTGGTTCGATGTGGTTGTTTAAAGAAAAGTAGTTTCTTTTTATACTCTGGAATGAGTTTGTTACGAAGAAAAAGGCATTGATTGAGTTCTTGACAAGATAAGTTTGTTAGGTTTGTTAAGAGTTTCCTTTGAGTAGTTTGTTTGGTATGATTTCTTCCCCGGTTTTTTAGAGGTGGGACGTGTAGGGAGGGCAAACGAGAGAATCCATCGCTACTTTTTTTCACTGGAGAGGAAGGGGGAGCAACAAAGGACATACATACCAACCACACTAGTGGATTCTTTTTAAGTAGGCGATTAGTAGCAATCGGACGTCCGATCACTGTTTATTCTATCGGATGCCTCTTGCAACATTTTTTTCAACACTTACAACATTTTTTTCCAACGCGTGTAATATTTTTTTTTCAACGTGTGCAACATCTGTTTACTATGCCGCATTTCTACTATTGTCGAAGAAAAATGTTGCATGCATTGAAAAAAAATGTTACATACGTAGAGAAAAAAATATTACAACGTGTCTAAAAATATAGAACGTCTGAGTTGAAGTCATTCTATTTTAAGTAGTAAAGGATAGATGTGTATTGGTGTGTGCATTTCTGTACTTATGACACCGATGTCCTGGTCTACTACTTGTTTTATAGAATGCGCCATGCAGGTTCCCTTGAAAGGACTAGTCTCCTAGGTGGTGTTTTGTTAGTGCTATATTTTGCCACACTTGGGTAAAGCCATGTCTAATTTTTCATGGCATTTGTATAATTACTTCAATGCTACAACTGTGACTCGGTTGCATAGTATCCTACCATTAGGGCTGGAAAAAAAAGCTCGTTGAGCTGGCTCGGAGGCTCGTTTCAAAATTACTCTGATTATATTCATTTTTCTTTTAAAATAAAAATTAGTTGATTTGGAACAAGAGTCAACTTCGGCTCGGCTCGACTCGTTAGTCTCGGCTCGTTAAGCTCGGTTCGAAGTTGGGTCTCAAACAATACAGGAGACTATAATAAATAAGAATAAATTAGTGTCGAAGAAAACTCAAAAAAAAGTTCAACTGGCTCGTTATTCACCCCTACCTACCATGTTTGCCATAGACACGTTGTTTTGCCAAAGTTTTCCTAACTTACGCAACAAAAGTGTGGCTTACCACACCTTAGTAAGAAATTTGTGGCAAATATATATTGGGTGATCCTCACAAGAAGACGGTGCAAACCCATGTAGCGTCAGATCCTCGTAGATCATCTGTAGTTACGGTAGCCCCTTGTAGCGTTCGGTTCGTCTTCCAGAACAAATATGAGAATCAACGAGTAGGAGAATCAGAGCATATATGAGAATCTGGGCGAAAGAGAGAACAAGAGAAAGGAGCAAGAAAGCTTTTGGGGTTCTGGATAGAAAGGGGAATCAGGATTCTGTTCTTCGCCGCTTGTTACAGATCATGATCGAGTATTTATATCACACTCACAGACCCTTACAAGTGGGCCCCACACTCGATTTCTTCGCCAAACGCAAAAACAAACGCCACACTCACGCCACCCTTCTACCGCTCGGCCCAAGTAAACGTCAAGTCCCGCTTCTTTGTCTCCATTGCATCAGACATTATCCGCACGTAACATCCCCCTCCCCTTGAATCACGGCTTGTCCCAAGCCGGTGTCAGGCATCGCAACTTCAAATTAAACATTCTCCCAAGTTGCAAATGGAGGCGAGAGATGGGACCATTGAACCAACACAGCAGATACCACATGATTGCCTTGCTTAATCAAACGATGTTTGCAAGATTGTGGCCGAACAGACTCGCTCGATCGCACACCTTCATCCACCTCCACCATATGCAGGGTTGCAGGTGGGGAAACAAATGGCTTAAGTTGAGAAACATGCACCACAAGGTGTATTTTATCGCTTTGGTAAATCAAGCTTATATGCGACTGAGCCAATTTTTGCCATCACCCGATACGGTCCAAAATAACGAAAACTCAGCTTTTGATTGTTGCGTGTGGCCATAGAGCTTTGAGCGTAAGGCTGCAGCTTCAGGTACACCTGGTCACCCACTTCAAAAGATCTCTCCGATCGGTGGCGATCAGCTTGGTGCTTCATCCGTAGCGCGTAGCGCTCCAAATGTCGCTCAAAGATCAGCAGTGACTTCTTTCCTTTGATCTAGCCACTCCTGAACATCGGTGACAGGACTCACATTCAGGCTTGACACTCCAAAATGGCGAGGGGGATAGCCATATAGCGCTTCAAAGGGTGTTCTGCCAATTGCCGACTGGAATGTGGTATTGTACCAGTATTCAGCCAAAGGAAGCCACACTAACCACTTGTTTGGGCGTGCATGAACAAAGCAACGGAGATATGTTTCCAGACATTGGTTGAGGCGCTCGGTTTGTCCATCCGTTTGTGGATGATACGCCGAACTCATGCTGAGTTGAGTGTCTGATAAGCGAAACAGCTCCTGCCAAAAGGTGCTAGTAAAGACTTTGTCCCTGTCGGAGATGATTGTTCGGGGTAACCCATGCAACTTATAAATGTGATCACAAAACACCTGTGCAACCTTCAATGCTGAAAATGGGTGCGCCAAGGGCAGAAAGTGAGCATACTTAGTGAACTTATCCACAACCACCAGGATAGTAGTGTACTTGTGTGAGTTGGGCAGGCCCTCAATAAAATCCATGCTGATCACACTCCAGGCTTGATCAGGTACTGCCAAAGGTTGAAGCAATCCTGGCATCTTCACGTGCTCTGTTTTTGCTTGTTGACAAACTTCACAACTCTTGACATAGCGTTGAATCGTGAGCTTCATTCTTGGCCAAGCGAATAGGGAGCGCACTTTGTGATAAGTGGCATGCATACCAGAGTGCCCTCCTATGCCACTAGTATGCAATGCCTGCAATATGTGTTGTTGGGCCAAGGCATTATTGCCCACCCATATGCGACCCTCAAACCGTATGACGCCATCTTTCAATGTGTACCCCCGGTCATTAGACCCCATGACACTGAGTTCAATTAGTAATTGCTTAGCCTCTTCATCATCCTGATAACCTTCAACCAGGTTCTGCAGCCAGACTGGAACACCCACCGAAATGGCATGCAACTCAGCAACAGGTGGTTTCCTTGAAAGAGCATCTGCAGCAACATTGTGAATGCCCTTTTTATATTGTATCTGGAACTGCAAACCGAGTAATTTGATGAATGCCTTATGTTGCATACCAGTGGTCAGCCTTTGTTCTGTCAAATACATCAGAGCCTTTTGATCGGTGCGGATAATAAATTCCCTATGTTGCAAATAGCAACGCCACTTGGACACTGCAAAAAGAATTGCCATACACTCCTTTTCATACGCCGATAGCACTTGATGTTTCTTGCTTAAAGATTTGCTTAAGAAAGCTATTGGATGCCCTTCTTGCATGAGCACCGCTCCGAACCCTTCATTACTTGCGTCGGTTTCCAGCACGAAAGTCTTGGAGAAATTCGGCAAAGCCAATACAGGAGCTTCCACTAGTACACGCTGCAAGGTTCTGAAAGCTGTCTCTGTGACCGGAGTCCATTGGTACAACACATCTTTCCTCAACAAGTTTGTAAGGGGTTTGCTGATGACACCATAATCACGCAAAAATTTCCTGTAGTATCCCGTCAGATCGAGAAACCCTCTCAATTCCTTCACATTCTTGGGTACAAGCCAGTCAAGCACTGCCTGAACTTTGGTTTTATCAGTGGTAACCCCTGCCGCAGTAATCACATGCCCCAAGTAATCCAGCCGCTTTTGTCCAAAAGAACACTTTTCTTTCTTGACAAACAACTGCTGCTGTTCTAGCACCTCAAACACCATCTGCAAATGTTGTAAATGATCTTCTAGAGTAGCACTGTATATTAATATATCATCCACAAAACACCAACACAAATCGGCGCAAAAAGGAATGAAAAATCTGGTTCATCACACTTTGAAAGGTTGCTGGAGCATTTGTGAGGCCAAAAGGCATTACCAGAAATTCATAAAGTCCTTGGTGAGTTCAGAATGCCATCTTGAGTTCCTCTCCGACCGCCACTCTAATTTGGTGATACCCAGACCTCAGGTCTAATTTAGTGAACCAGCAGGCTCCCTCCAATTCATCAAGGAGTTCATCTATCACGGGGAGAGGGTGTTTGTTCTTGACTATGAGATCATTAAGCTTGCGATAGTCTACGCAAAAGCACCATGTGCCGTCCTTCTTTTTCACCAATAACACCGGTGAGGCGAATGGGCTAGAACTCTGCTGGACAATCCCCTTTTTCAACATTTCGGCTACTTGTTTTTCTATTTCATCTTTTTGCTTGGGAGCATATCGATAGGGTCGTACATTCACAGGTTGAGCACCAGGGATCAGAGGAATCATATGGTCACAATTGCATCTAGGAGGCAAATGCACTGGTTCCTGGAACAGATGGTCAAAGTTTTGAAGTAGTCGCAGAATGGGAGCTGGCACATTTTCTGCGTTCTCCTTTTCATCGTCTGAACTCGGGTACACTTGCACCAAATGTGTGATTGCTCCCCTTCGCAGCAGGCCCTTGAGCTCTCTTTCACTAACTTTTTCACTCCGGAGCTGCTCATCCCGGATGCCCTGCAATTGCACTCTTCTATTGTTGTGAGTAAACTTCATACGTTTGTCTTTCCAATGCACCCACATAGGACTGTGCTCCTCCAACCACTCAGCCCCCAAAATCATGTCATAACACCCAAGGCCAAGACCGGACATCCTCGCTGAACGCAGTGACCTTGAATCCACCAGCTAGAGATTCGCCATCTTGTTACACTCCATAATTCTGCCATCTGCAATGGTCAACTGCATTGGTGTGATCTCTTTTGTGGGATGTTGTAACCTTGCCACCAATTCTTCACTGACAAAGGAGTAAGTACTTCCAGAGTCGATTAAAATCAATATCTCTTGTTTTCCAATCATTCCCTGCAACCTCAAAGTCCTACGCTTCAATTTCACATTCTCTTGGGCTGCGGTGACAGATAACAATTCCTCTTCTGATTTTTCTTCTACTTCGTCAGGGTCACCGCTAGACACTGATTGCATCTGCAGCACCTCTAGTGTAACATCCCGAAATTTTAAATAAAGTAAAAGTAAATATTTTAAATTTGAAAATATTTATTTCTAAGTTTCTTGGCATTATTGGCTTTATTTGGATTTCCTTTGGAGTTGTGCATTGCATGAAAAATCAAATAAAGAGAATTAATGAATGGATAATGGTAAAAAGGCAATAATGTAAAAAGTAAAAATTTTGAAAATTGCCATGAGAACTCTGATCATTCAACTAAATCATTTTAGCCAGCAAATGAAATTTTATGTATAGAGAAATGAAGAGATAAAATGAAAAGACAACTTTTAAATCAAAGCAATGCATTGTCAGAATTTATGGAATATATGTAAGACTTAAATGAAGCTAAAAAATTTATCATGAAACCCTCAATGCAATTTCTACCTTTGGTTGAAATATTGTAAAATAATAATGTAATTTAGGACTTTTCTAAATTTAAAAACATAGACTCTGAAAATAAGGAAATTGCAATGTCAGAATTTTCATAAAATAATGGAACCATATTTTGACCTGAAAATTTTATAGAAGCATTCTGAGGTCAAATCCTTTTGATAAACAAAATCTCAAAAATAATGGACTTCAATTGCTCTCAAGGAAAAGTTCAAAATCATTTTGAATTCTAGTTAAATTTAAAGAATTATTGTATGAAAACCAAAGAAGCGAATTGAGCGAACTCAAAGAAAATGGAAACTACATACCTTAATCTATCTACATAAAAATTTCTAGAAAATTTCGAAAGAGACAAAACTACTTTTAAACTAATTGAACTTGTGGTCAAAATAATCTGGATGCATGTACAAAGAGTGTCACCATTATCTAGTCGCCATCAGAGTCGCAGCCTCAATTCCTTCTCCTCCCCGCTGGTCCCGGATCCCTCACGCCAGCCCTCAAGCCATATGCATTGCACCTTGGAAAGCCAACCGTGGTAGTGCTCCACTTTCCTCTGCGCTTCTCCTCTTTTCTCCTCGGCCGTAACGCCATTCCCGATCGCCATTTTTTTCCTCACTGAAGCCTCCTGGAGCTCAAGCGATTCCGCCATTTCTTGATGAGAACAAGAGTAGAGCTCAGCCATTGCCCATTCCCTGAACCAGCAAGCTCAGCTGTGTCTTCCTCCTTGTCTTCACTGAAGATCAAGTTCTTTTCCTCCATTGCAAGGCAAGCAAGAAAAAGGGAGAGGCGTAAGATCGTGCAAATCGGTAACCCATTTTCAAATTCCTCGCAGCCGATCATCTTAGAGCGTCGCCGAGCCTTGATCAACCTTCAATTTCAGCTCCTCCTTACGATCAATCTGCCGCCGCTTCCATTTCTTCTTCCTCGGCTCAGCGCATGGTGGCAGCTCATTCCACTCATTCTTCGGATCAATCAAGCGAAGATAGAACTCCTAGCACTCCTTGATGCTTTATTAGCTATCGATTTGAGCCGAGATTAACTCGCCTTCTTCTCCGCGAAGCTCACATTGCCATTGCCGCTGCTCCTCTCGGTGGCAGCCCACTGTCATCTCCGGCGACAACCGACCCCACCATCGGATCTGCGTCGCCGAGCTCGTGCTCAAGAAGCCCTCGCCGAGCTCATCCGTCGGCTGCGGCGTCGCCGGCGAAAGCAACCCTAGCCGAGCCTGTCCTTCTCCCCATCTTGCGCCATGAGCCGCTCTGTCATCGAGCAAAGCCCTCCACCCAAACAGTGAAAAGGCGCTTCCTCTCATGCAAAACGTATTTCCATTTTCTTTAGAATTTGAATACCCGAGTTGATTCAAACATTTAAAATTTTTGCATGGTAACTCCAATTTGAATGAAATAAGTTTCTATATTCATCTAAAATCAAGTTCTTCCATAATATGCAAAAACATTCTGAAAAACAGTATTGGATGAATTTGAAATTCAAATTTGAATAAAAGGTTTAAAGATATGCTTCATATTAAAATGTTGTAAACAATCTCAAAATTGAATGAAACTAATTTTATTAGAATCCTTATGCTTCCAGGAGTTCAAATATATAAAATATTTGGATTTCAACTTTGTTTGAAATCATTTTCCATTAAAGGTTATACTCAATACAATAAGTAATCAAAATGAATAATTGTATAAAAGAAATTCTAAGATAAATAGGATTTGTTTCTAAGCACTTGTATGGCAGTACCCTACCTTATGATGCTGAAATAATTAAGGCATGAATTTGATTTAGGCTTGTTCATGAATAATAAGTGGTTTAAATGGAAAAGATATATATATGCATGTATATGTGCATACAACAGCTTAGTAGCAATAGACATATGCATACAAAGAGTATCTAATAGATGTAAAGAGTCATGAATTGGTATTAGAATGAGTAATTTGTCACTATTGAAATGTTCCTAACGAAATGTCACATATGTACAAGTTTAATTAGCATCAAGAGCATAAGTCCAGTATATGTAGAAGTATGTGTGCATGTGTAGTTAATAAAGAGCACAGTCATGATAAGGAACTAGATTTTTAATATCTTATGTAATCAAACTAATTGATTCAACAGAATCATTACAATAAGGCTATAACTAACACTCAACCAAATAATCGAAATTCCAATACTTGTATGATTTGAATTGTTATAACCTTCACAAATGAACATCAAATTTGATGAAACTAAAACCTGAACCTTAAAAGTAATATCCTTGCTGATTATGTAAAAATACTTCATATTAATACAAAGTTGAGCTAAGTATACATTAGGCCCTAATGAACACTTATATGAAAAAGCATCTCGGATAAAAGCCAAATATCACGAAAACCACTTTAAAACACTCTTAAGATTATTCCCTACTTATGCCGAGAAAAATAAGTAAATTATCATGTATAGTGTAGTCGTAAGTTGAGATTTAATCGACCCAAAATAGTGTTACGCGATTAGTCTCTGAAGCCTTTTCGCCCACTCGTAGAATACCTCGCCTAAGTGCAAATTCTATGTAGAATAGCTCAAAAATGATGTTTAGGATATGTACTTAAATTTTCTGAGAAAATATTCTATTTACACTCTTGGATCATGTAGTTTCGCTCGTGCAAAACCCTTAAACGATAAGAGTTCCATACCTCTTTTGGCGATTTCTTGTATCGTAAATCGTAGCATTGTATAAGCCTCTTTAGCAGTGAGTTTCATAGCTCGTCTAAACCCAAGAATTTAGGAAAACACCTTAGAAGTGTTAACCAAAGTATATTCTAGCTTGTTTAGGATTAGAATCTTTATTTTATCAAGTCTAACATATTAGTGCAAATAGTTAAACAACCTCAAGTTTTATCGTCTTTATGTTTTGTATATGAGTCTGTAAGCATTAAATAACCTATTGCTAAGATGCCCTTTTAACAGAACCTTTCCAAAACCATGAGTGTATGGTTGGTAGACTACCCTTAAGGATCTGTCTTGTTGGAAACTACTTTTAGTGCTAGGTTAGCTAAAGATCTTTCGACATGGTAGCTAATGATCAAATTGTATTAATCTAAATTATCTTTGCATCTTGAATTCTATATTATAAATAAAAGAATACCCAATTCAGCTTCTTAAATTCATAAACCAAAGATAGATAATCTAAAAGAAAGCCATGCCTTGCCCAACCTAAAAGTTATTAATAAATAGATGTCTAATCAACTAAAACGAAATATGTTGAAATCATCTAATCCAACTCAAAGATGTTCTTGTTTTCTGCGATGATTCTTTATTTGGATTTTATGTCTATCTCCTGTTTTCCCTTATTAAAGTAGTTTATTTGCGTTATTTCCGTTGATCGACGTGTAGCACCCAACGTTGTTGGTTCCGTCGTCGTCGTCGTCAACCGCAATCCTCGTCTTCATCGTAATCAGTGATTAAGCAAGGCAAGCATCCTTTGACCATATTGATCCCAGATTTTATATTCCTTTTGTGCATCAAATTGTTTTATGCATGCTTACTTTTATGTAAATTGCTATTTTGTGGATTGGTAGTTATACCGTTGTCTCGTGAATCTCCTTTGATGATTATGAACATGTCAACCTTGATAACCACAGTAATAGGGTTAGACATTGCTAAATGTCATTTTGGGTATATCTTGAACATATTTAACTCCGCTTAGTCATGCTTTAGAATCTGAGAAGCAGATGATCATGATTAAAATTGTTTTCTGAAATGTTTTACATGAAACCCAATGGTCCTTTTGGGAAAATGGTTGCGGTACTTTGATTAAAAACCCAAATGAAACTATGCTTTGATGCGGCGATTATTGGCGATAGCCGTTGTGTGCATTTAGCTTGCACGTAGTGTAGGGTGGAGTATCGCCTGCGTGTCGGTTTAAGGACCGAGCAATGGGACGCTATTGATCCGAGATTTCGTGCAAACCACAAGGGTGAGGATGGGTTAGCCATAGCTTGTTATATATTTAGACATGGCTTTGTTCATTGGTAGGCGGAGCTTTGCACAGTTTTCCTGTCAGTCTACTCGACGGGTATTCCGGTCAGTCTACTTGCTAATGCAACGTGTCCGCCTGCCGTGTTTAGAAACGTTGTGTTGGTGTGTGAAAGTGGATCCACGGCTTGGGTGTGTGTTTCTAGTTCTACTGGCGGGGTTAACGTCTGGCTGGACCAAAGCCATGTCTAGGTATTATAACGACTATGTATGGTCTTCTTGACGCCACACCTAAGGATGTGTGTCGGCAAAGTTGATCATTCCTTGCGGGTAAAGTTGTACACCTCTGCAGAGTTTAAATCTAATTAATTAGCCACGCCATGGTCATGAGCACTTGGTGATTTCATTCCAATGCTAGATGTTTTATTGTTTTCAAATGGGTTTGGTCTAAACTTGTTTTTAGTAATCATATTTTTCATCAAGGGCCGGTATTGATGGACATTATGGTTTGATTATTCGCTACTCACAATGGGTCGTGAGTACTACTTCATCGTTGTATCTATTTGTTATCAAGTAAACCTGCTCTTATAAATTCCGTTTGCAAATAACTTGTTTTACAAATGCAAATTTGCTTTATGCAAATTAACTGTATTAGCTTTTCCTTTGAAATGGCCTGCATATATCATAGGTTTGCTCAAGTCTTGCTGAGTACGTAAAGTACTCACCCTTGCTTAATTATATTGTAGGTAGTTGAGTTAGCGTTGCTTCGAGCCTCTCTTCGTCGCAGGTTGCGGGTTCTTCTTGAAGCGATTTATTTTCTGTCTGGAGTTTATGCCTGGTCAGTTGCCTGCGGGAATGGTTGGGCAAACTACGAGACATTGCTTCCTTCTGCTTTATTCCTCACGAGTTGTAATATTTATTTATGTAATCGTTTCCGCTTAATTATTATTTGTATGGTTATGATTTCCAATTGTTGTAAACATGTGAGTGCTAGCTACTGATCCAGGGAATAGCACAGTAATCACATGGAGGTTCCTGTTCGTCAGAACGGGGTCTCACATCTAGCAGCTCTTCAATTACATGCAATGGCACCTGCTCCGGACATTTGTGGTTTCGTCCCCATTTGTCCCCACAAGTGAAGCACAGCCCATTGGCTTTACGGTAAGCCTTCAACGCTTCCAACTTTTCATCAGTGCGCCCATACAACTGCTTCTTGTGTTCTTTTGTTCGCCGACCCTCTTCCAACTTGTTGGACAACCTGGGCCGCTCACCAAATTTACTCCCTCCTCTGCCATACTCCTTGTTGTCGGACTTGTAATAGGATTTTTTTCTACTCTCCAATTCCTCTTCCTGCAGCAATGCCAAAGAAACTGCAGCATCCACATTCTCTAGCTTGTGTAATACTATGGCCTTTCGAATCTCCTCTTTCAGACCATTCAAAAAGTGTGATACAAAAAACACATCATCTTGAGATGGGTTGTACAGCAGTAAGTGATGTAGCAGTTGTTCAAATATTTCTGCATATTCTGACACAGAACCTGTCTGCTTAAGGTGTATCAATTGACCCATGTATCTTTTGTACAGATTACTCCCAAACCTCTTCTCAACTGCTTCACACATAGTCTCCCATTCCTCAAACCATCCCTTCACCTCTGCATGCTGTAGCCATAGTGCTGCATTTCCAGTAAAGTGCAACGCTGCTAATCGGGTGCGAATGCTCGGATGCACTCCCAAAACATCAAAATAAGTTTCACACCTCTCTCTCCATAATCTGGGATTGTCACCATCGAATTTCGGAAACTCAATTTTAGGCACAGATTGACGAGGCGGCCAATTCGGTCCCAAGACTTGTCCGTTGGCCGTCACCTTCCCTTCCACCGCTCTAGAATCGAACACCTGCACGGCATAGCTTCCTTCCTGCTTACCACCCAGAAATGTTGCAGGCGAAGCTCCCAAAATCCCCTTCATCTGATCCCGGAGTGGATCTGGATTTCGCATTCCGGAAGCAGATGCCTCATCGTCTCCGGCCGAAGTCATCGGCAACACACCCCTTGTGTGCGCTGCTGGTGTGAGACCCCGTTCTGATGAACAGGAACCTCCATGTGTATACAGTACTAGTCCCTGGCTCAGTAGCTAGCACACACATGTTTACAACAATAATATCACAACCAACGGGTATTTATAACCTGCCAACGATTAATTATACAACAAATTTTACAACACTTAGGAATATATAGAAGTAGCAACAACATCTGCAATGAAAAACCAAAACCCAAAGGATTGCCCTACAACCCGCAGCATTAGACTGGGAAACACCTAGAAGAAAAAGTCGCCATCTAAACTCCCACGACAAGATCAAAATATGTCGTAAATCTGCAAGGCCGCTTCTTCATCTTCTCGTGATGGCGGTAAAGCAAGACTTGAGTACATTGGTACTCAAAGAAGACTTGATAGCAAATGCAATTAAATAATCATGCAAAGCTTAAACAAGGATAGGCTCTAATTATTTTGCGATTGCTAAAAACAAGAAGCATAAAATAGTATTAGATTGCAATTAGCATTTAAAAACAATTGCGAAAGAATAAGTAATTTACGAAAGTAACATAGCTTGCTCAACCAGTCTACCCGATCGACACCATACATGTCGATCCTTTGGACATAAAATGCTTGCTAAAACTAGTTTCAAACCGAAACTTCAGTTTTCAGAAATTAACAAAGTCTAACATTGGAATGACTTCACCAAGTGCTCATGACCGCGAGCGCGGCTAATTAATTAGATTTTAACTCTGCAGAGTTGTACAGCTTTACCCACAAGGAATGATCCACCCTTTTTGCTAGGCCATTCGACACACTTCCTTTGGTGTGCCTGCAAGGCGATCATACATAGCCGTTACATTATCTAAACATGACTTTACACCAGCCCGGCGTTAACCTCGCCTCAAAAGAGAGACACTCACCCAAGCCGTGGATCCACATTTATCACACCCAACACCACGTCTCTGTCCATGGCAAGGCGCATACCGTTGCATTAGCAAGTAGACTGACCGAATACCCGTCCGTAGACCTGTCCGGAATACTGTGCATAGCTCCCGCCTACCAATGAGCAAAGCCATGTCTAAATAACTTAATAAGCTATGGCCGTCCCATACCGACCTCGTGGTTGTACGAAATTCTTGGATCAATAGCGCCCCATTGCTCGGTCCTTAAAGCGGCGTGGGCGACACTTCACCCTACACTACGCAGACCTTTTTTGCACGCCTGCTATTGCCCATAGTCGCCCACATCCAAATCATAGTTTTAGTTGGAGTTTTAGTAAACTAATAGCAACCTTTTCAAATGGCGCTTGGTTGAATAAACAGTTGGCCTAATCATTTTAGCGTTAAGCTTGGCTAAGCAAATATTATATCTAACGGTTATAACCACGGTGACATTAGTTTATGTCTAACCCATACATATGGTTACAAGGTTCACATGTCATATCGATTAAAGGAAAACCATATTACACAGGATAACTATTGTTCTACCCAATATAGTCTTTTTACGGAGAATTACTCAGATGCATAATACAGCCACAAAAGCAACATATTGTAAGTGAATTATTGGGTTCAACATGATCAAGGATTTGCTTGCCTTGCTCAACACTGCCGAGATCAAACTCGGGATCAGCCAGGATCTTCCTCCTCGACGGGCTCGCCAACGCTACACGTCGCAAAATGTAAAATAATTAATGACAAGTAAAAAGGGCAAAAGAAAATTGATAGTAAAAACGAATATAACTCCACACACGTAACAGGGTTGCTTATTATGAATTTATTTTCTTTATTAAACTAATTCAAGATGCTAAAATTGTGAATTCTCTTATTGATATTCTTCAATTCAAGATGCTAAAATAGATTAAACTATAATAATTTAATCATTTCGGCCTAGACGATTCTTATCCCTTGTTAATAGATTCAGATTCAAACAACGCTTTTAATAAAGTTTTTAGTTATTGACAAGAGACTCTAAATGCTAGAATATATATATGAATCATCATATATATGTATACTAGCATAAGCGTGATTATGCATGCAAGAGCATACATGAATAACTAAAGTTTTCATCTAAGTTTTAATGTCTACACAGATTTAACTCAAGTTGCATTTTATAACTTCTGATCATATAACATTACTATTTTACTAAAGCCCTTATTTACTTTAATCTTTATATGTATATATATATATAACATGTTCATTTAAAGATTCATTATACTAATGGAGCAACTTAACTTGAACATCATTATTTTACATTTTCGAGCTATTGACAAAGATCAAGATTCCATATAAATTCATTATTCTTTATTTTGCCTAAGGTAAAAATCACTAATTACTTATGGCATAAAGTTTTTCTCATGTATTTCCTTTACTAAAATTCATACAGTAATTCTTCTAAAAATGTTTTTGCATATTCTAATTCTACTGGATTTTACATGAATTTACAAATTTATTTCACTTTAATTGGATTTCTAAATCACAAGATATTTAAACTTGAATCTTCACAGCTTATGAAAATTCCTGAAAATAAAACTTTCCACAAATGGCAAATACGTTTTCCAATCGGAGATTACGCTTTCCTTTCTTGGCTAAAGCCGATCGGCCATCGCTCTCGGGACCCATTAAATCGTGACAGAGAACAGAGGTTCTCGGGTTTGAGCTTCGCCCGTAATGGTGGCGGAGAGGGAAAATGGCCGCACCTAGAGCATCAGCGTGACGAGAGGAGTCTAATGGTGGTACTCATTCCGCTCGGACGGCCAATGAATGGCCCACGTCGCCGCCGGCGCCATGGATTCGGCGAAGCTCTACTCCGCGAACGATTGGCTAAGGCGAGGATTTGGTGAGCATCGATGAGTTGAGGAGGTTCTATTTCACCGGAAATGGCGCCAAGAATTAGCGAGAAGCTCGTCCTGGCCGCCGAGACGAAGAAGACGACCGCGAAAATGGCGTGTCGCGAATCAAAGGAGATGAAATTGATGCTTGGTTAGTACTCTGGATGCACGCGAAGCTTCTGACCAAGAAATTTCGGAGATTACCAATCGATTCGAGCTCGCGTTGATTTCCCCTTCCCTGGCTCCTGCATCAATGGCGAAAATGAAAGAATAGAGCCGAAGTCGATGAATGGAAAGGGAAAGAATACTAGTGTGTCTCTGGAGTGGCTTTGTATTGGCTTGGCGGATCAGAGGCGGAGACGCTGTTGGCATCGGCATTGCTTCGCTCGGCAGGGCAGAGCCGCGAAGGTAGGTAATGGCGGCTTCGGTGCAAACGACTTCGTGGAAAGCAAAGGCGGTGGTGAGGAAGGGTGACGCGGAGGAATGACCGAGTGGAGGGCTAGTTCAATGGATCGATCTCAGCGTCGAGAGCATTCGGCTCCTGCCCTCGGTGGAACGAACAGAAATGGAGATGAAACCTCCATTGTCAGCGATCGAGATTTCTCCGCTATGCCCAGACAAAGCGGACGGAAATGGAATTGGCCCACAAGTCGCTGAGGGATCAAAAAAGAAACAGGGTGGTTGGGATGAACTTTTCCCCTCTCTCATTGATTTTTGGCGGTGGTCAAATGAATACAGGATATGGTGAAAATTTTTGACCGTGTTCTCCAACCAGTTTTCACCTCCTGGTAAAAATTTGAGGTTTATCCAAGCTACTGAGATTTTATGAAAATTCTTTCAATAATGACTGTTTAATTTCTTAGCCTCAGCCTTTGATTTTTATTTGAATTCAAATGAATTCTATTATTTTTGAAATTTTGTTTTTCTATTAGATTTGGGCTAAAGATACCTGGGTAAAATTTTCAGCTCAATTACTCGAACCATTATTTAATTAAAATTCTGACATTGAATTTTCCTTTTGCCAAATTTTCTGTTTTCGAATTTTAATAAATATCAAACCCTTTTATTATTTTATTATATTTTCACTGAGTGTAGATATGGTTATTATATTTTCATAATAATTTTCTCAACTCCATTTGTTATTCCAATATTTTGCACAAATTCGACAATGCATGATTTGGAAATAATATTGGTTCTGCCATTTTCTTTCCAAATTTCTTAATCATTAATTTCATTTGAAAAATTTGAATGGCTTATTTACATGCTCAAGATTTCATGATTAAATTTTCCAGATTTTTTTCTTTTTGCTTTATAGCCTTTTCTTGTTTTTCATTCTTTAATTCACTTTTATTGCAACTCAAAATGCAAAAGATGTCACAAACTCCAAATAAAATCAAAAGGCATTAAGATCAAGCTGAAAATATCCACATCCAAATTTAAATGCTAGGTTTTACTGTTCCTAAATTTCTAGGCTGTTACAGATCTACCCCCCTTACAAAAATCTCGACCCCGAGATTTGGCGGGTCTAAAGGAAACTACTCCTGGAAGAACTCGGGAAATTCCTTCTTAAGTCGATCTTCCTGTTCCCAGGTTGCCTCATCTTCAGAATGATTACTCCATTGCACCTTAATCATTTTGTGAGACTTGTTATGAAAAGTCTGGCGTTCAGTTTCTTCTAGGATTCTAATCGGACGTTCTAGATAAGTCAAATCTGGTTGCAAATCAATTTCTTCTAGTTGGGTAAGTTCGTAAGGAAGTCGAAGACATTTCCTTAATTATGCGACACATGAAAGACATTATGAACACCGGACAACCGAGGTGGTAATTCCGTTTATGCGCCTTTTCGCCCATCTTCTCAAGGATACGATATGGCCCGATGTATCGCGCGCCAATTTACCACTTAATTTGGAACGGCGAACACCACGAAGTGGCGAGACTTTAAGATAGACATGATCGTCAACTTCAAAACTCAAGTCACGTCGACGATTGTCGGCATAACTTTTCTGACGAGATTGAGCTTCTCTTAATCGGCTTCTTATCAAATCTACATGCTCTTGAGCTTCTTGTATGAGATCTGGACCAAAGAACTGCCTTTCTCCAGTCTCTGACCAAAACAAAGGTGTTCTACATTTTCTCCCATAAAGAGCTTCAAATGGCGACATTTGCAGACTTGCTTGAAAACTATTGTTATACGAAAATTCCGCAAATGCCAAACTCTTTTCCCAGTTGGTGCTATAAGATAACACACAGGCTCTTAACATATCTTCCAATATCTGATTTGTTCTTTCAGTTTGCCCATCAGTTTGAGGATGATAGGCTGTACTGAAATTCAGTTTGGTTCCTAGCATACCATGCAATTTCTCCCAAAAACGAGATGTGAACTGTGAGCCACGATCAGACACAATTGTTTTCGGAACTCCGTGCAAACGCACAATATTGCTGATATAAAGTTCAGCCAATTTATCCCCGGAATAAGTTGTTCTGACAGGAATAAAATGAGCTACTTTTGTCAATCGATCGACAATTACCCAAATGGAATCATTTCCCTTTTGAGTTCGGGGCAAACCAGTGATGAAATCCATACTAATATCATCCCATTTCCATTCTGGAATTTGCAATGGTTGGAGAAGCCCAGCTGGACGTTGATGTTCAGCTTTAACGCTACGACACATCGCATCTAGCGACATATTCAAGAATGTCCTTCCTCATACCTGGCCACCAATACTCCATTTTAAGATCCTGGTACATTTTCGTGCTTCCGGGATGAATGGATAATGGTGACTCATGTGCCTCAGACAGAATTAACTTCTTGATTTCTGAATTATTTGGCACATAAATCCGAGATCCACGGAATACTACCCCATCTGAGTCTATGGTAAACTCAGACTCCTTGCCTTCTTTTAACTGATCTTGAATTTTAGCAACAGCTTCATCTTTATGTTGTGCGGCTTTAATTTGGCTCTTAAGGGTAGGTTGTACATCAAGAGCAGCTACATAACCATCTTCAACTAAATTCAGATTAAGCTTCTGAAATTCATTCACTAAATCAACTTGATTAGAAACCCAAGTGCAATAAAGTTTTCGGCTGAGAGCATCTGCTACAACATTTGCCTTTCCCGGGTGGTAATGAATGCCAATGTCATAATCCTTAATCAATTCTAACCATCTCCTCTGCCTTAAGTTCAAGTCTGGCTGAGTGAAGAAGTATTTAAGACTTTTGTGATCTGTATAAATTTCAGTTCGATTCCCAATAAGATAATGCCGCCATATTTTCAAAGCATGAACAACAGCGGCTAACTCCAGATCATGTGTGGGATAATTCTGCTCATGAGGGCGAAGTTGTCGGGAAGCATATGCAACAACTTTTCCTTCCTGCATTAACACACACCCCAAACCATGATGTGAAGCATCACAATACACGTCAAAGTTTTTATGGATATCAGGTAACACTAGCACTGGGGCTGATGTTAATCTCTTTTTCAATTCTTGAAAACTTCCCTCACATTCTGAAGTCCAGATATATTTCTTCTCTTTCTTTAACAGCTGAGTTAATGGCTTTGCAATTTTGGAAAAGTTTTCAATGAACCGGCGATAATATCCGCCATTCCTAAAACTTGAATTTCCGAATCGACATGGTCTCTCCCAAGCTAATACAGTTTGTACTTTGCCGGGATCAACTGCAACCCCTCCTCTTGACAGAACATGACCAAGAAATGCTACTTCCTTTAGCCAAAATTCACACTTCTCAAATTTGGCATAAAGCTGATTTTCTCGCAATTTGCTAAGAACCATGTGTAAATGCTGAATATGTTCTTCTTCACTTTGAGAATAAATCAGAATATCATCAATGAAAACTATCACAAATTTATCCAAATACTCCATGAAAATCTTATTCATCAGATTCATAAAACTTGCTGGAGCATTTGTGAGGCCAAATGACATGACAGTATACTCGTACAATCCGTAACGAGTAACAAATGCAGTTTTAGGAATGTCAGACGGTCTGATCTTCAATTGAAAGTAACCAAGTCTAAGGTCAATTTTCGAAAAGACTTGAGCACCATTCAACTGATCAAACAAATCATCGATGCGGGGAAGTGGATATTTGTTTTTAATGGTGACGCTATTTAGCGTCACGATAGTCCACGCACATACGAAGACCACCATCCTTCTTTTCCACAAATAAGACTGGACTGCCCCAAGGCGAAGTACTAGGACGAATAAAGCCTTTATCTAGCTGCTCTTTAAGTTGCTTCTTCAATTCCATTAAATCATTAGGAGTCATTCGATACTGACGCTTGGATATGGGTGCAGTTCGAGGCACCAAATCAATAACAAACTCCATATCACGGTCCGGTGGCATTCCCGGCAATTCATTAGGAAACACATCAGGATATTCATTAACTACAGTACTTGATCAATTTTTGAAGAAGACATAGAACATAGCACTGGTTGCGATGGAATAGCTCTAGTGCTAGACAAAAATTCTACATGGATACCATCTTGGTTTGTGAGAGCTACTGATTTTTGAGCACAATCTATGTATCCCTGGTGTTTTGATAACCAGTCCATTCCTAAAATGATATCTAACCCAGAAGTTTCTATCAAGATGAAATCAGCATAGAACATTACTCCGCTTATTTCTATACTGACACTAGGACAAAATTTCCTAGTCCTAATGGTTGCTCCAGGTGACTGAATAACCATGTAAGCGAGCAAAGGAAATTTCAATTGATTCGTTTCGTGAATTTCTCGAAACGAATGAATGAGAGGCTCGAGAATCAAATAATGCTAAGGTAAGGCGGATTGGACAAGAAGCATACCTAGCACCACGTCAGGTGCGTCTTGGGCCTCTTCGGCAGTGACATGGTGCAAGCGCCCAAGAACATCACCTTGCGCCGGCATCGAACTTGTCTTTTGAGCTTGCTGATTTCCAGCCCCTTGTGATCCTCCTTGAGTCTGTGAGCGAGTCTGCATTGTCTTCTTCTTAGGACAAGAGTTGGCATAATGCCCTCGCTCATGGCAATGGAAACAGGTAACATTTGGTGCTTGTTTTTGAGTGCTAGTTGTTGCCCTTGCTGGTTGCGAGGAGCGGGTGGTTCGCTGTGATTGCTGTTGAGGAGCACGAACCACTTGCCCTTGGCTGCGCTGAATCGCTGCTACGGACGCTGGCTCGCAGATCTGTGGCGAGGTCGGCGAGTAAAGTGGATCGATCCTTGCGCCTAGAAGGACCCGCCTAACAGATTTGCGCGCAAGCCATTTGCGCTCCGACTTTCTAAGACATCCTTGCTGCCATGCTCTACTCATTACTTTATCAACTAGAGTTTGGAAATCATTAATATCCTGAGCGATGAGAGCCCACTTAATTTCTTCATTCAGTGCTCTCGAAACCGCTCCACCTTGCGAGCTTCATCTTCTACTTCATGAGGGGCATATCGAGACAAGTAATTGAAGCGGTGCAAGTACTCCATAACAGTCATATTGCCTTGCTTCAACTCCAAGAACTCTCGCTTCTTCACTTCTATCACACTGGCCGGTATGTGGGTGCGACGGAAAGCCGCCTTGAATTCTGGCCATAGCACAACTCGGCCCTCCGGCAGGGTCGCTTGGTAGCTCTCCCACCATATAGCAGCATCTCCTTGCAGCTGATAGGAAGCATACAGAACTTTTTCTCTTTCGTCACATTGAGCTATGTTCAGTTTGTTCTCTACCGCCCGTAGCCAATCATCCGCCTCAAGCGGCTCAGATGACGGGGAGAAAACTGGTGGTTGCAACCTTAAGAACTCATTTAGCTTCGATCCTCCATTGCCCCCCCGATTCACACCTTGGGCGATTTGCTGCAATAGCAGAGTGTGAGTCTGCCGCCCCTGCTCCATCATAGCCAGAACTTGCGCCATGGTCGGCGGCTCTGGCAATTGATCCTCCGGAAGGTCTAGTTCTTGGGGAGCAGCAGGCGGATCACGACGAGCGCCTCGTGAGGTTGAGGCCCTTGTCGCGGGGTGCTGTGGATTTGGCTGCATGGGCGTAGGAACGCCGGTTCGTTGGGCACGAACGTTCTGTTCAGCCTCACCTTCCAAGATATTGCTTAAGGATCTAGTGGATCGCATCCTGCATACAATCCTTATTAGAAGTTGATAACAAAAGAGAGCATTAACTACTTTCAATGCGTCCTGTAAGTTTATGATTACTTCATTTTAACTTAAATACACACAAGAATAATCTCATCGTAAATTTCCACTCTAACAGCTAAAATTTGCGAGAGAAAATTCATACATGTATTCACAGAAAACTGCACAACCAAAAGATGCCCATATCATAATACATACTGATGTACATCACCACTCCATACAATACTAAGAATATACATATGCATTCATTTATCTTACTGCCAGTCACTTTCCAGTACCTAAAACACATGCATGTTTGCTCATCTACTAGAGCCGAACCATACACACACATATCCTGCATCCAGTACCTACCATACCTGAAATATACACATATCCTATTTGTTTTCCAGTGCTGCAATTATACATATATATATATTCTACATTCAGCACTTTACATTACCAAAACATGGCACTACCCAAGCAATTCTGCTTGCTGTTTTCTACCCCACGCCAAAGCTTCTGTTTCCAGCAAAAGCCATGCCGATTCCCTTTACAAGCATGCTGCCACAAAAGTGCTCTCTACAACTTTTTCATTACCTTACTAATTCCCATCTAAACCTTGGACACATACTAGTAATTTTCAACCTCACTTCTCACCTTTACAGCAAGAAGCCAACTTGCATCTTACCCTGCATACTAATACAAAAGTTCTTACAACTCTCTCATCATCCTACTAATTTTCTCCTAAGACTCTAGACATATACTCCCTGCGCCTATACACACATGGAGACGCAGGATGATACTCACACATGCTAGCGGGATTAATTCCCTTGTCATTCACCAAGCGCGTAAACCGCCTCTGATCGACATCCGGCACCTCGAGATCTACCCACAGTAGGGACATACGAGGCCGGTGGAGCGCGCTGAGCAGATGGTATCTGTAAAGCACCACCACTTAGCACTGTACGTGGCACGGCACCCTTCGCCACGCCCGATGCTAAGGCGGTCTCTAAAAATGCCATACGTGCGCGAGTCTCCCTAAGTTCCTGTGCCAACTGCACATAGTGTTGGTCTAGCCTATTTGTAAATTCCACCATAACTCGTAGACTAGCATTATTAATACTATTAGAGTCTTTATAAACACTATCTCCCACTACTAGCCTCCCGGGTAAATAATAATAAGCGGAATCCAAATCCGGGAGAGCTTGCCTAAGACGGACTATCGCTAGATACGCCGCCTCGTTCATGGACGCATCTATTGATGACCCAAAGCCCACAAAACTCCGCTCCCCCTCATTCCAAGCAGGCCTAGGGGGCACAAAAACTCTGGTGGCGAACTCTTTTGTCTCCACACTAAGATGAGCTTGGAACACTACATAGTGAGGATGGCCCTCGAAGTGACAGGCCCCCAGCAAACTACTTAATGCTCCCATCATCCCTGTCGACTCCACACCTATCGATTCATGACAGGGCACAAATCTTGCCATCTACAATAATAGAAATAAGGAGAAAGGCAAGATTAACATACACTATTATGAAAGCAAAGAGGCTACAAATAAGAAAGTTAGCGACTATGCAAAATTCCATTATTAGTAGAGGGACGAACTTTCAGCTTGACATAAATTAAGGTTTAGATTTTTATTAGCGACCCTAACTCCCGAGGTTTCCTACAGTCTCTATGGCTCTGATACCAATGCTGTGAGACCCCGTTCTGATGAACAGGAACCTCCATGTGTATACAGTACTAGTCCCTGGATCAGTAGCTAGCACACACATGTTTACAACAATAATATCACAACCAACAGGGTATTTATAACCTGCCAACGATTAATTATACAGAACAAATTTTTACAACACTTAGGAATATATAGAAGTAGCAACAACACTGCAGCGGAAAAACCAAAACCCGAAGGATTGCCCTACAACCCGCAGCATTAGACTGGGAAACACCTAGAAGAAAAAGTCGTCATCTAAACTCCCACGACAAGATGAAAATATCGTCGTTCGGCAAGGCCGCTTCTTCATCTTCTCGTGACAATGAGTAAAGCAAGACTTGAGTACATTGGTACTCAAGAAGACTTGATAGCAAATGCAATTAAATAATCATGCGAGCTTAAACAAGGATAGGCTCTAGTTATTTTGCGATTGCTAAAAGCGATAAAGCATAAAATAGTATTAGATTGCAATTCGCATTTAAAAACAATTGCGAAAGAATAAGTAATTCTGAAAGTAACATAGTTGCTCAACCAGTCTACCCGTAGACGACCATACATGTCGATCCTTTGGACATAAAACAGATTGCTAAAACTAGTTTCAAACCGAAACTTCAGTTTTGAAATTAACAAAGTCTAACATTGGAATGACTTCACCAAGTGCTCATGATCATGGCGCGCTAATTAATTAGATTTTAACTCTGCGAGTTGTGCGGCTTTACCCACAAGGAATGATCCACCCTTTTTGCTAGGCCATTCGACACACTTCCTTTGGTGTGCTCGCAAGGCGATCATACATAGCCGTTACATTATCTAAACATGACTTTACACCAGCCGGGACGTTAACCTCGCCAAAGCAGAGACACTCACCCAAGCCGTGGATCCACATTTATCACACCCAACACCACGCTCTCGTCCATGGCAAGGCGTACACCGTTGCATTAGCAAGTAGACTGACCGAATACCCGTCGGGTAGACCTGTCTGGAATACTGTGCGTAGCTCCGCCTACCAATGAGCAAAGCCATGTCTAAATAACTTAATAAGCTATGGCCGTCCCATACGGACCTCGTGGTTGTACGAAATTCTTGGATCAATAGCGCCCCATTGCTCGGTCCTTAAAGCGGCGTGGGTGACACTTCACCCTACACTACGTCAGAGACCCTTTTTGCACGCCTTGGCTATTGCCAATAGTCGCCCACATCCAAATCATAGTTTTAGTTGGAGTTTTAGTAAACTAATAGCAACCTTTTCAAATGGCGGTTGGTTGAATAAGCAATTAAACCGAATCATTTTAGCGTTAAGCTTGGCTAAGCAAATATTATATCTAACGGTTATAACCACAATGACATTAGTTTATGTCTAACCCATACATATGGTTACAAGGTTCACATGTCATACTGATTAAAGGAAAACCATATTACACAGGGATAACTATTGTTCTACCCAATATAGCTTTTTTTTGGAGAATTACTCGTATGCATAATACTGATTACAAAAGCAACATATTGTAAGTGAATTATTGGGTTCAACATGATCAAGGATTTGCTTGCCTTGCTCAACACCGTCAGATCAAACTCAGGATCGACCAGGATCTTCCTCCTCGACGGCTCGTCAACGTCTACACGTCGCGAAAAAGTAAAATAATTAACAAAGAAGTAAAAAGGGCAAAAAGAAAATTGATAGTAAAAACGAATATAACTCCACACACAGAACAGGGTTGCTTATTATGAATTTATTTTCTTTATTAAACGAATTCAAGATGCTAAAATTGTGAATTCTCTTATTGATATTCTTCGAATTCAAGATGCTAAAATAGATTAAACTATAATAATTTAATCATTTCTGGCCTAGACAGATTCTTATCCCTTGTTAATAGATTCAGATTCGAAGCAACGTTTTAATAAAGTTTTTAGTTATTGACAGTAGACTCTAAATGCTAGAATATATATATGAATCATCATATATATGTATACTAGCATAAGCGTGATTATGCATGCAAGAGCATACATGAATAACTAAAGTTTTCATCTAAGTTTTAATGTCTACACGGATTTAACTCAAGTTGCATTTTATAACTTCTGATCATATAACATTACTATTTTACTAAAGCCCTTATTTACTTTAATCTTTATATGTATATATATATATAACATGTTCATTTAAAGATTCATTATACTAATGGAGCAACTTAACTTGAACATCATTATTTTACATTTTCGAGCTATTGACAGCATCAAGATTCCATATAAATTCATTATTCTTTATTTTGCCTAAGGTAAAAATCACTAATTACTTATGGCATAAAGTTTTTCTCATGTATTTCCTTTACTAAAATTCATACAGTAATTCTTCTAAAAATGTTTTTGCATATTCTAATTCTACTGGATTTTACATGAATTTACAAATTTATTTCACTCGAATTGGATTTCTAAATCACAAGATATTTAAACTTGAATCTTCACAGTTATGAAAATTCCTGAAAATAAAACTTTCCACAAATGGCAAATACGTTTTCCACTGGAGATTACGCTTTCCTTTCTTGGCTAAAGCCGATCGGCCACTGCTACTGGGACCCATTCGTCAGCGACAGAGAACAGAGGTTCTCGGGTTTGAGCTCGCCGCCGGCGAATGGTGGCCGGAGAGGGAAAATGGCCGGCACCTAGAGCATCAGCGTGACGAGAGGAGTCTAATGGTGGTACTCATTCCGCTCGGACGGCGGCAATGGTCGCCACGTCTGCCGCTTCGGCCGCCATGGATTCGGCGAAGCTCTACTCCGCTGAACGATTGGCTAAGGCGAGGATTTGGTGAGCATCGATGAGTTGAGGAGGTTCTATTTCACTGGAAATGGCGCCAAGAATTAGCGAGGAAGCTCGTCACGCTACCGAGACGAAGAAGACGACCGCGAAAATGGCAGTGCGAATCAAAGGAGATGAAATTGATGCTTGGTTAGTACTCTGGATGCACGCAAGCTTCGACCAAGAAATTTGGAGATTACCAATCGATTCGAGCTCGCGTTGATTTCCCCTTTCCTGGCTCCTGCTTGTCAATGGCGAAAATGAAAGAATAGAGCCGAAGGCGATGAATGGAAAGGGAAAGAATACTAGTGTGTCTCTGGAGTGGCTTTGTATTGGCTTGGCGGACTGTAGGGCGGAGACGCGCGTTGGCAATCGGCATTGCTTCGGCTCGGCAGGACAGAGCCGGGCGAAGGTAGGTAATGGCGGCTTCGGTGCAAACGACTTCGTGGTGAAAGCGGTCGCGGTGGTGAGGAAGGGTGACGCGGAGGAATGACCGAGTGGAGGGCTAGTTCAATGGATCGATCTCAGCGTCGAGAGCATTCGGCTCCTGCCCTCGGTGGAACGAACAGAAATGGAGATGAAACCTCCATTGTCAGCGACTGAGGATTTCTCCGTTGCGCCAGCAAAACGGGACGGAAATGGAATTGGCCCACAAGTCAGTGAGGGATCAAAAAGAAACAGGGTGGTTGGGATGAACTTTTCCCCTCTCTCATTGATTTTTGGCGGTGGTCAAATGAATACAGGATATGGTGAAAATTTTTGACCATGTTCTCCAACCAGTTTTCACCTCCTGGTAAAAATTTGAGGTTTATCCAAGCTACTGAGATTTTATGAAAATTCTTTCAATAATGACTGTTTAATTTCTTAGCCTCAGCCTTCGATTTTTATTTGAATTCAAATGAATTCTATTATTTTTGAAATTTTGTTTTTCTATTAGATTTGGGCTAAAGATACCTGGGTAAAATTTTCAGCTCAATTACTCGAACCATTATTTAATTAAAATTCTGACATTGAATTTTCCTTTTTGCCAAATTTTCTGTTTTCGAATTTTAATAAATATCAAACCCTTTTATTATTTTATTATATTTTCACTGAGTGTAGATATGGTTATTATATTTTCATAATAATTTTCTCAACTCCATTTGTTATTCCAATATTTTGCACAAATTCTGACAATGCATGATTTGGAAATAATATTGGTTCGCCATTTTCTTTCCAAATTTCTTAATCATTAATTTCATTTGAAAAATTTGAATGGCTTATTTACATGCTCAAGATTTCATGATTAAATTTTCCAGATTTTTTCTTTTTGCTTTATAGCCTTTTCTTGTTTTTCATTCTTTAATTCACTTTTATTGCAACTCAAAATGCAAAAGATGTCACAAACTCCAAATAAAATCAAAAGGCATTAAGATCAAGCTGAAAATATTCACATCCAAATTTAAATGCTAGGTTTTACTGTTCCTAAATTTCTAGGCTGTTACAGCTGGAACAAAGGATGATATACCTGCATGCGCCGTTCCGTGATCATCTTTGGGTGTCGTGCCTCCAGCACTTAACTCGCCCCCAAACCGTTTCCACTGCCGATCTCACCTCTCCCACCTCGATCTTCACGCCTTGTACATCATCCAGGATCTGCTTCAACAACAGATTGATTCCCTCAAATCGACTCTCCATCGACGTGAACGCAGCAGTCACTTCTTCCTCCCACACCAATTGTTTTCTCTTGGGCGCCAGTGCGAAGAATCAGTAATGCAGTGATGCCAGAATCTTTGATTCCAACAGCAAAGTTAACCAGGCTAGGTAACCGAGGTTTTCGCGGAAGTATCCACGGTAGATTGCTCAAACCCCAGATCCACCAACCCTCGTCTGGAACTTTTACAACTCCGTTGAAGTGATCGAACTTGGAATCTGATACCAAATGTAGCGTTCGGTTCGTCTTCCAGAACAAATATGAGAATCAACGAGTAGGAGAATCAGAGCATATATGAGAATCTGGGCGAAAGAGAGAACAAGAGTAAGGAGCAAGAAAGCTTTTGGGGTTCTAGATAGAAAGGGGAATCAGGATTCTGTTCTTCGCCGCTGTTACAGATCATGATCAGAGTATTTATACTCACACTCACAGGACCCTTACAAGTGGGCCCCACACTCAAACACTGCCGAAACGCAAAAACAAACGCCACACTCACGCCACCCTTCTACCGCTCCGGCCTAAGTAAACGCCTGAAGTCCTGCTTGCCGTCTCCATTGCACTGTACATTATCCGGCACGTAACACCCCTGCCGTAATGGCAGAGATTGCGCTTCCACCGTCAGATATATAGTACATCAAGATTCGTGGGTCCCTCGCGATCCAAGCGACCCTAGATGTAAGCAGAGTCCCTCGTTAGCCCTACATGTAAGCGAGTGGTCAGCGGTCCTCGTCCCCGGCCTCCCTCCCTCCAATGGTTTGGAGTCGAGCATGCATGCGCGCGCGGGAGAAGCGGCCATGAAATGCTCTCGACTCACAAACTCACTCAGGCGGGATTCACCTCCCTACGATCTCATCTCTCTACTATATATAAACGCCTTCCTCCATCTCACACGCCGATCGATCGATCGATCGATTACGACCTCCTCGCCGCACGCTCCCTACGCTTTGCGCCACTGGTGCGCACGCACATCAAGGAACCGACCGCATGGCGCAGGAGAGCAGCGACGTCAAGTCCACCAAGGCGCCCGACGACGGTGCCGCGACGACGGCCACGCCGACGACGCCGTTCAAGTTCAACGTGCACGCCCCGGAGTTCGTGCCCATGTCGCCCACCGCCAGCCCCATGTCCGCGCCCGCCGGCGGCTACTACTCGCCCTTCTTGCAGACTCAGGCGGGGCTCGGCCCCGACTGGAGCTTCTTCCACGACCACGAGCCCGTCTTCTTCATGCCCGACTTTGCGCACGCCAAGTTCGGCACCGCCGCCTCCGCTGCCGGCAGCAACAGCGGGCAGGCGAAGGGGAGCGGCGCGGCCGACATTGCGCAGAAGATCGTCAAGCAGGTATCTGAACGGCAATCTTGATTCTTCAACTAACCGTCATGGTATTCTTCTTCTTGCTCCATCTCCTCCTAGGCTTTCTGAACCTCAAATATGTAAGCAGTCATATGTCGAAACTCGAATGCAAACGACGATATATTCACAATAAAACTATCTCCACTTTTTCATAGGTCGAGTACCAATTCAGCGACATTAATCTGGTGGCGAACGAGTTCTTGCTCAAGATCATGAACAAAGAATATGAAGGTTACGGTAAGTGGCAACAGCTAGCTTGCCTCTCAGATTCTGTTAGTAACACCATAATGTTCAGAAGTTTTTTTTAAAGAAAAACGATATCTATTCAGAGCTCTTGATGTCAAATGTACATATTTGTGCAAAGTACTTGACAAAATTTATAAGATGTTTTTATACGATGAAATGATATGTCAGAACTAGTTAGTTAGTAAAGCCTTTTCTTTTCAACGTTTGGCCAGTACCCTTATCAGTCATCGCATCCTGGAAGAAAATCAAGTCTCTTGGGGCAACCAACCAAATGCTTGTTAAGGCTCTTCGCACCTCGACAAAACTTGTAAGTTACTGCTCTCAAACAATTGCTAGTTGCAATAGACGAAACATTCTGCACGTAGGATCATGAAATTCTCTCCTACTCCTTTTGGTTACTGCAGATTGTTAGTGATGATGGCAAGAAAGTCCGGCGCAGGCAGCCGTTCACTGAGAAGCACAAAGAAGAACTTCAGGTCAGTAAGTCACACAGTGTTCTCTCTGAAACCATACCTTACCACCCAGAAACCCAGAACTGATTTTTTTTTCTTTACGTAGTCTCGGATGATCATAGTGGAGAATTTGCCAGAGGATTCATCTAGAAACAGCCTCGAGAAGATCTTCGGAGTTGTCGGAAGGTCAGACAAGACAATTCCTTAATGTTGCAGATTGCAATACATGATGGTCAATTTTAACGGTGTGTTTTGCATACCTGTAACCTGTATGCCAATCAGTGTGAAGAACATCAAGATTTGCCACCCTCAAGAGCCTAGCTCGGCAAGGGCTTCCAAATCAGACACGCTAGTGAGTAACAAGGTACGTATTTCACATGCTCTGCAGCTGGACACTTCAGTGCACTCCAGAGGCTGAATGTGTTGGAATCTTCGCATAGGAGTTTGATTGTACAGATTGAGAAGTTCAATCAATGTTTGCCTAGATGAGATTTCAGAACTGTATATATTTTTTTTCCTTAGCAAAAGATTATTTGTCGTACGTGTGTCGGTGTGTGTATGAACCCAAATTTGACACGTACTCTTTTACCATGTGGTGTTCTGAAAGATGCATGCCCTTGTGGAGTACGAGACCTCACAGCAAGCTGAGAAAGCAGTGAGTCCTCTTGTCTATGTTTCATCAGGAATGCAAATTTGATTGCATCGCATCGCATGCAGTCACACCACTGATTGTTGTTTGGGAGATGTCAGGTCGAGAAGCTAAACGATGAACGGAACTGGAGGAAAGGCCTCCGTGTCCGCACGGTGCTCAGGCGCTCCGTAAGCGAAGCTCTCCTCACCTCTCCTCTCCTTACAGGCAATTCAGTACCAATCACCGGTCATCTTTTTCTTCTCTTGTGACAGCCCAAGTCGGTGATGAGGCTGAAGCGGCCTGATTTCGACCACTTTGCCGGCTCCGACGACGACCAGTCGCCGCACTCCCAGATGTCAGCAGACTCCCCGACGGCGGACTACTCGCCTGAAGCTCACGTGAGTCTGAACTTTCATGCATGCCAATCTCCATTCAGTGTATAGTAGTAGTCTAATCTAATGTGGTGCAAACCGAGACAGGCGGAGGATCACCAGAACGGGAGCAAGAAAGGGTGGGCGAGAGGGCGAGGGAAGCTGCACGTCGCGGCGCCGCACAGCCCGCAGTCTGCCCCCGCCGGCGTGCTCGGCCACTTCGACCCGTCGAGCCCACGTCAGGCGTCCCAGAAATGCCCACTGAGCCCCAGGCAGGCGCAGGCCTCCCAGAAGTGCCCGTTGAGCCCCAGGCAGCCTCCCCACGGCCCGCGGATGCCCGACGGGACGCGCGGCTTCACCATAGGCCGGGGCAAGCCGGCAGCCCGGGCGGTCGCTGCTCCTCCTCCTGCTCCTCTTCTTGTCTAGTCCAGTTCCTGCAAGTTTAACTGCTACGCTACGTACAGCGTGCCTGCCTCTGATCAACGAACTCTTGTATGCCTCTCTATGGGTACAAGTGGTGGAGCCAGGGGCTTTTTTTTTTTTTCCTGTTACTTTCCTTTTTGTTCAAAGGCCATAAATAAAACTGATTGCCTGTTATCATCATATTCAGACACAAGGTTATAACAATTTCTTCTTGCTTAACACTACAGTTTTGAGTGAGATCTTCTGGAAGCAATAGTTGAAACCGTGCTTCGCTTAGCAATGAAGAATGGCCATTGCTTCCACTGTTCCAGGGTCTTTAGGAGAACTTAACATGTGGCTTCACACAGCAAAAGGGAAAAAAGATGCTATAGTATTACCCTTTATATTATTGTTGAAGTTGAGGTGATACGAATTCATTTCCTATTCCGTCTCAAATTTTTTACACACAGAGCCTATTATGTATTACTATAAATATGATCCGGTAGTCTAAAATAAGAGCAAGAGCTCATTATAAACATCTCCTCATATAGTGATATAACCTTTGTGCTCCTGTGATTTTTTCTCCAAAGGGTTTTCCACTAAAATCCCTATCTTCCGTTAAAATCCCTGGCTTCCGTGCCTTTAATCATACATTTTTGCCATGTATTTTTGTAACAAGTGGTATCAGTACTTAGAGTTTAAGATGCTCACTGCCTCAGGAGGAGAAACTGTAGGATCGAAATATACTGATCTAGCAATCGAGAGGGTGAATGATTGCGCTGAAGCTAAAATCAAATTTTGACTTTTGAAACACCCCAAACAAACTCAGATTGCTTAATTTGTATTCAACAAGAACCTTATTGCATCAGACCAAATTTGCACATGTATGCGGACCAAACTTCCTCGGACAGAGAGTTGCACGTGTATGACGGACCAAATTTCTCTTGTAGCAAAGGAGTTGCATGTGTATGACGGACTAAACTTCGCACATGTATGCCGGACCAAATTTGCACATGTATGACGGACTAAACTTCGCTTCGGACAAGAATTGCATGTGTATGACGGACAAAATTTCGCCTCTGATATGTGTATGACGGACAAAATGAAAATAGCCTAACACATGTTCACTAAAATAATAATTCCTAAAGATTCAATCGTTGGATTGATGTGAAATTTTAACTGTAGAAACTAGACTTGATTCCAAAGCTAACCCAAAAAGAATCAACTCAATCGGACCTATGAATCTAGAGTTATGTCCCTCACAAGACAGCTGAAACAAATCCCGATCTAATAGTGACGGACCAAATCAGACTAGTGACGGACCAAACATAAACAACAAGATTACCAGAGATCCAACCGTTAGATTGACATAAAATTTTAACTGTAGAAACTAAATTCAATTATGAATCTAACCCAATAAAAATCAACTCGATCGGATCTGCGGATCAAAAGATATTACCTTTGCAAGATGACTGAATCAGGTGATGACGGAAATTGATTTCAAAAGCTATGACGAACCAATCTTCAGATGCGGCGACGGACCAAAACGAAATTACTTACGCCGGACTAAACTTCTCACGATGCTACAGCCATGCTGATCTTCAGAAGCTTTTCTTTGCACGTATGCTTGGAAGAACAACTAGCCACACAAAAATTATCTAGTCGCCTACTCTTTTTCTTGCATGCATGAACAGAACCTCCAACTTCTAGTCGCCAGCACTTTATTGATGCATGCAAACCTTCAAGAGCGATCTTCAAATCGGTTGCCACACGCAAGTCTGTACAGCCGCCGGGAGCAATCTTCAAGTCTCTAGTCGCGAGAGAAATTGCATGCGTAGCCCCGATCAGGATTTTTGCCTTCACGCCACCGGCCGCAATAGAAATAAATGACGCCAAAGCCAGAGGCGACGCAAGGAGCAGTCACGCTGCTGGACGAGCAATAGCCACCAATAAGCCGAACAAGAAAACTCTCACTGCAATGCACAGCCGCCAGACATGAAACTTTCTGGAAGATTGATTTTTATTTCATTGTCTAAAGTACTCCAACACAAGAGTACAAACCCTAAAACCAAAAACGCTCAAGAATAAACAGAGCACACCTCCCCCTATTTATACAGAGCAACTACAAAGAGATTGAATACAACTCCACTCCCAACGTGGAAAGAGTTCGTATCTATCTCAACTTGGCCCAACATGGCCGAAATCAACCCTTTGCACGCATGAACAGCCCACTTGCTGCAAATACGTGACTAACCAGCCTTCATGTGCATGTTCTCTAGCCCGAACGTCCCGCATGACATCCTTGACCACCAAGACCTCGATTCCTCCCTGAACCTAGTCCCGAACCTCAGTTCCTCCATGAAACTAGTTCCGATCCCGTCATCGACCACGTTCGCCCTTGAGCAACACCTGCACATGAATGAACAAACAATGCATCCGAACACAAGTCCACGACTTGACTCAAAATCAATCCATGTAACCACTCACATGAGTGCATTGCATCAAACAAAATTCATCATGCTATCACCAGCATAATAATCATCTCAACATAGCACATGCACAAGCACCACACATGCTATAACCAAAGTCACTTTACAATGCCAATTTCACCATTCAGCCAATTTTTCATCACATGATTTCACAATCTCCCCCTTGATGAAAACATTGGCAACACCATTTGGACCTGAACATTGGCATTCACCTCACAAGAACAAATGTAAGAAATTTTGTTTATAAAACAAAAAGACAAACAAGGTGACCAAAAGACAAAGAGAGAAAATCTCCCCATACAAAGAAGAAACAAAATCTCCCCTTATCTAAAAAGAAATCTCCCCTATAACAAAGAGAAACTCCCTTTAACAGAAAGAAGAAATGTGTGTGTGAATGTGCAACGTGTAACAAAAAATTCTCCCTTTGATTCCAAAATTTCTCCCCCTTTGACAATGAATTCATCAAGAATGCAAAAAGAGAACAAAAGAGAAACTTCTCCCCCTTTATGTTGTTGTTTTCCTTTTTTTTATGTACTGAGCATTATGAATCATGCACAAATGGAACAACTTGATCACCAAGTCATGCTATCAACAGTACTTGCACCCTCAAATCTACACATAAACAATGTAGAGTAAGCATAACTAGAAATCAAGTACTATTAACGATTTTTTACATGGCATGATCTCCCTTTCTCCACAATCTTAAAACCTGCAAACATTAAAAATTTTGTGTGCACTTTATTTGTGCTTGAAAAACTGATTCGTTAATTGATTGCAACAGTAACAATTACAAGGAATTACATGCACCATCCGCCTTACTTTTCAACCATGCCAAGCAGTCACAAGCTTAAGGTTTCATGGTTACTTTTCAACCATGCCAAGCGGACATAAGCTTAGGGTTTCATGGTTTCGGTCATACACAACCTCTTCCAAGTTCATATCAAAGTGCAATGATAAGTAGTCTCGTAAAGAAGAAGTGCGACAGTGCATAACCTTGTTCTTGCATTTATCAACAATCACTTTTTGAACTTTAGCATTTAACTTTGATAAATTTTATATTGAGCACTTTTTGAGCAGGATCAAGATAGCTAAGAAAGTTCAACCATGACAAGATTTAATTCAAGTTGTCATTCTATTTAAAAAGTCATGCCATAAACTACACCATATATGCATAAACATGAAGTTGCAAAGACCTTGTAGCATAAACATGGCTTCAAATGACATATGTGTGTGAAATACAATGCTCAGTACTTTTACTATTTTTCATTTTTTTTGTTTTTCATTTAAGAAACACACGAAACAAAAAGCATGTTACACAATATTACAAAAACTTCAAAGAACTCCCCCTCAAAACAACCATCTTAAAAACCATCTACAAAATTGTCACCTGAAGGGAATTATTTTAAAAACAAAAGACTGAAAGAACAAACCTCCCAAAAAGGCAACCGAAAGTAATTTTCACCAATAACCAATAACTCCCCCTCAAATGGATAACCAATGAGATCAACAGAGAGGAGATGATGATACACATGTGCTTGAGTTATCATGGTATGTTCAATTAAGCATAAGCATGAATCATGACAAAAGTTCTAAGCATGAAAGGCATGATATAAGATATAACATTATTGAACACACCAGGTGTAAGTTCAACCTTCATTAATTATGGTTTTGGTGTTAATGACAAATCTAATCATGTGTTAATGATAATGACAAATCTAAACTTGTGTTAATGACAAATCTAATATTAAGTTTATCCCCTAATGCGATATTGTTATCAATGACAAATCTTATATCGAGACTAACATGTTTGTTTAGAATATCTTTGTTTAGTCTCATCGCATTGAAAAATGGAAAACCCGAGGTATGTATGCATATTCATTATAGTATTAGTTGCATACTCTGGATTCAAGTTAAAGTATGAATATCCCCGTTATATTAACCACAAAATGTGCATCATGTTTCCAAATCCATATATTACATGGATGCACATATCGAGGGGGAGTTCACACTCTAACTTGAAGAGTCAATTTAAATGATAATTTAAATTGAGTTCATTTGTCTTGTTAATCGTTAAAGAACACTTCATCATGTGTTGATGGTGTTTTGTGATTAATTAAGGACAAATAAATAGCTCTTAAGTATAATGAAGCATGAGTTGCATTATTGTACTTAAGACACATTTACAATCATTTCAATTGATTTAGGTTGTGCTCAATTGATCTAAAGGCATCCATTATATGTTAATGGAGTGCAAGAGATAATTGAGACAACCATGCATCTTGGACTAACAAGTTTTATGAGTTATGTTTGAGTTAGGTCCAAAGATGGATGAGAACAGGATAAAGACGGCATCATGAGGTGATGGACGTCAAGAGATGATTCCGGGGGAGCGTATGCATGCTTAATCATAAAGACCCCAAAGGGGATTGCTTGCATGGCGGCGAAGGTATAACTAGATAGGCTAAGGACTTTTGTAGTCTTTGAGTCTAAGGTTTTATCGTCAGTACTATTAAGAGGGTCGCCTCCTTAGTTTGAGCTTCATCATGTGTTGGTGATCTCAATCCGCTGCTCACTCAAGCTCAAATCTTATTTGATTTGGTTTTTGCATTTGGGTTAACCATTCGGCATGTGTTGCAAATGTGTTAAGCCTATGCTTGGTTGTTTTGCATTATGCTCGATTTGCATGTGTTGCAAAGATGAAAGAGTATATGCATTTGGTTTCGCATTATGCTTTGATTTGCATGTGTTGCAAATAGGATAAGCTAATCGTTGCCTTTTATGTGGAGTTCACTTTTGCATGTGTTGCATTAGTTGAAGCTTCACGCTTTGGTTCATAAAACAAATCTTTATAAAACCGTGTGGTTGCTTGGAGCTAAGTTTTGCATGTGTTGCAAAAGGAGAGAGCTCAAGCGTGTTTAAGTGTTTGTAGTTGTGTATGTGCTAGAAACTCGCATGTGTTGTGAGTGGAGAGCACATATGTTTGATTTGGTGTTTAAGTGTTTGTATGGAGCTAGAGGCTTGCATGTGTTGCAAGTAGAGAGCTCATACATGTTATTTGGTTTTAGTTGAAGTTTGGTTTTGGTGTTGCATGGAACTAAAGAATTGCATGTGTTGCAATTAGGAAGTTCATGCATCTTGATTTGATGTTGCTTGGAGCTAGACTTTTGCATGTGTTGCAAAGAGTAGTGCTCAAGCATGAAATGTGTTTATTGCGTTATTTGCAAGTTCGTTGTCTTGAATAAACCGAGGTTTATGAGTCCGAATCGAGAGGGCATGTGAGTGGGGCTTGCAACGGGAGTTGGCAAGTTGACCGGGTCTTGTGTTGACCTTCACATGGCTAGAGGGATTAATCTCATAAACTCGAGTTTGATTTGCTTAATACGTTTTGCAAATAGATCTTGAGTTATTGTGCAAATGTGTTTTGCAAATGGACCTTGGAGTTATGTGTTTCGATCCTAGAGCATGTGTTGGCATTTGCAAATGTGTTTTGCAAAGTGTCAGGATCATGTGTTGATCCTTACATGGCTAGAGGGTTGAACGCGTAAGTTCGGTGTTTGTTTGCGAAATGTGTTTTCGCAATTCGGTTGAATTCTTTGAGCGTGAGCTAATTTGGTGCAAATGTGTTTTGCACGTGTGTATGATCATGTGTTGATCATCCTTGAGGCTCAAAGAATAGCATTTGGATCTTCGGAGAAAAGTTTATGAAAAACCGTGTCCGAGTCGGTTAGGCGGTATGACCGCCCCGTGTCGTCATACTGCACGCGGCGGTAGTACTGGCGCCCTGTTGTTGCTTTTTTCCGAGAGAAGTGTGATTTTCGGCGGTTGTTGATTTTGTCGTGTGGTATGACCGCACCTATGCAGTATGGCGGCGGCGGTCATCAAGACCCTCTTGATTGCACCGGCCGTAACGGTCCGAATTCCGACCGATTGGCTGGAGGGCGGTATGGCCGTCAAGTGCGGTATGACCGGCCCTCTGCCTGAAAGTGGGTTTTACCCCAACGGCTAGATTTCTTGTGTGGGGTATAAATAGACCACTTGGGGGCTTGGGGCGTTGTTGGTGCTGTGTTTAAGTGTTTGGGTGAGGTGTTGCATGTGTTGCACACTCACATTTGATTCTTGAGCTAAAGAGTGAACTAATTGCATGTGTTGCAATTAGGAGTGGGTTTGAGAGGCTCTTGTGCATGTGTTGCACTTGAGTGAGGTCCTTGTACATGTGTTGCACTTGGTGACCACCGGGAGCGCATTCGTTGTGCTCGGTGAAGTTCAAGCGAAGGAGCGGCTTGTTACTCTTGGAGGTTGCCGACTCCTAGACGGCGTAGGCGTCGTACGCGGGAGCTCTCAAGGTGTGAGAAGCCCCGGCAAGTTTGTGAAGGTTCGGGTTGAGCCTCTGCAAGCGTGAAAACCATGTCTAGTGGAAAGAGGCGGTGCTCGGCGGGAGCCGGTCCAAGTGTGGGCTTGCCTCAACGTGGACTAGGGAGACCGCAAGTCTCCGAACACCACGGAAAAACATCGGTTGTCCCTTGTCTCTTTACATTCAAGTATTTACCTTTTGCATATTATTGATTGCTTGAATTAGAATTGCTTAGTATTAATTGTTTGATCAATTTAGCAATTTATACATAGAGACATAATTTAGTTAGTGCACTAGTGAGCCTAGTTGATTTAGGCCTTAATTGTCAAAACCGATTTATCGCTTCCGCATATATAAATTGATTAGGTTTTGACATAGGGGTTGATTAGAGCTAATTGAATTAGTGATCGATCGATTTTTATAAACTCCTATTCACCCCCCCTCTAGGCGCATCCTCGACCCTACAAGTGGTATCAGAGCCACGGTCACTCTCATTTTTAGGCTTAACCGCTTAGAGAGTAAAAAGGATGGCGTCTAGCGGATTAGTGCACTACACCGGTTCACATATATTTGATGGCTCCAATTATTCATCATGGAAATTATTTATGATTAATCATTTTAAATCCATGAGCCCACAAATATGGTGGATCGTAGATGTCGGTTTTTCTTCTCCACTAAATGATATTGCTCCAACTAAAGGAGAGGAGAAATGTCTACATCTCGACGCTCAAGCTACTAACGTTTTATTTAGCGTTGTGAGCGTAGATATATTTAATCTCATTTGCAATCTCAAGAGTGCTCATGATATGTGGATCAAGCTTCAAGAAGAATTTGAATCATCCACATCAATTGAGGATTGCATTGAGGAAGATATGTCGGTTGATGAGTCTTCATCGTCAACATCAAGTGAAGAACCGGCATCTCCATCAACCTCAACCTCCACCTCAAGCGACGACGAATATTCACTTCCATCAAGAATCCGTTGCTTTATGGCGAAAGGTAAAATTGAGGTATGTAATGATGAAAATGAAGATGAGCCCTCTTATGATGAATTAATGAATATGCTAGAGGAGCTAAATGAATTTCTTGGAAAGGAGAAAAAGAAATACAAAGTCTTGAAATTAGAACATGATTTGCTTCAAAATGACTATAATGTTCTAAAAGAAAATCATGAGAAAATCCTTTTCAAGGAATTCACTAAAGTTAGTATGGATATTGCTACTCAATGTGATTTAGTAGATGAATTGCCTCACTCAATTCCTCTCACAAATAATTCATCTAATAAATGCATATCCACCTCTAGCGATGATATACCTTGTTGCTCTAATTCAATTGCTAGTACTTCCTCTATGCTTGTTGAGACTAACCTTGTAGAGGAAAACAATGAGCTCAAGGCCCAAGTCATTAAATTGGAAAATGACTTGAAGAGGTGCGTAAAGGGAAAAGCCATCCTCGACGAGATCTTGAGCAAGCCAAGGGCGCCTCAAGATAAGCGAGGACTCGGCTACAACTCCAAGAAGGAGAATAGCAAGACGAGGCACAACGCAAGACGCTCGAAGACCATCAAGTGCTTCGCTTGCAACAAGAAGGGCCACCTCGCCTCCGTGTGCCCTAACAAAGTGGATAACAAGGCCACAACACCAACAATGAGGCAAGCCGGCAAGGAGCAAGTCAAATCGGTCAAGAGAGGGCCAAATAGCGTGACATGCTTCAATTGCCGGGAAAAGGGACATTTCGGTAAGGATTGTCCCAAAGGTACCACCCCTAAGCCTACTCTCATTAATGAAAATTATTTGCTTAGGAAGGACAAGAATGGCAATGTGTTTGCCAAGCTTGTCAAGTCCCCTATGCCCACTAAGAGTGATAATATTCATTTGCATAGGAAGAGTATCTCTAGAAATGTATTTGCTCAAAATGTTAGATTTCCTAAGACTATGAAAAATCATGAAAATCACGTGCTTAGGAAAAACAACTATAGCAAAACATTTGCTAGAAATGCTAGATCCTCTAAGCCGATGCATAATTTCAATAATCATATGCTTAGAAGAGATCAAACTAGAAATAATTTTGCAAAGTATCATTGCCCTCCTAAGTCACTTCATAAAAATGCAAATTATTTGCCTAGGAGGAATAATTATTGCAATTCTATTTCTAGTCATGTTAGTCAAGTTAAATATGCTAAAATTAGGACCATTTGGGTTCCTAAATCAATTGTGACTAACATTGTCGGACCCAACAAGGATTGGGTACCAAAAAGTGCTTAAAAGATTTTTAGGCAATATTGAGATGGATTGGATGCTTGCTCACTCAAGAGGAGAAGGATTATATTTGTCTACGAGTGGTGTCAAGCGTGAAGAAAATCAAGTTCATCATGAGCCAATGACATCTCGGGTAACAAGTATTTAAATTGATCCTTATGTCATATAGCCTTGTGTAGGTTATATTGAAATATCAATGAAAATCAATTTAGATTACTTGTTATGGCTACTTGCTCTCGCCTCTTATCTATTCTCTTATTGCAATCTTGAGCAAGTTAGGAAGTGGCACATTTAGGGGGAGTGTTAATTCATATTCATGTGTATCACATCCCTACGTGTGCCCATATTAATATAAGTACATATATATATTTTCAAAATCAACCATTTAGCCAAAAATCAAAATTTTGTATACTATTACTAATCTTGTGAAAAACTAGTTGAAAAATGTATACAAATGCTTTTGAAATATTTTCCAAAGGTTTTAGCTTCACAAAATCTATTTTGAAAAGAAAATGAGTTTTAACTCCAAAAGCTAGTTACAAGTATCTTGATTTTGATTTAAACTTATAATTCTCATAGAAATAAAAGTAAAATGATTTTGAAAAGAATTCTAAAACAAAAATCCTAGAGTTGGTCATTCTTAATAATCTTTGTGTTCAAAAGATTTTCAAAAGACCAACATGTCAAAAGATATTTGATTTTGAAACTCGCCGAAAAACTATACTTGACCCAAAATGGTCATATTATTGCACTTAGTGAGTTTCTCCATTTGGATCAATTCTTGTGTAGAATTGTAATTCAAAATGGTATTTTAGACTCATACACAAAATTCAAATCCATATATCTTACCCTTACTTCATTTGAATTCTTGTGCTATTTGGATTTGACTTTGCCTCTTCAATTTGGACTATTTAGGTCAAAAGCCAAAATTCATATTTAAAAGGTCCAAATTTATGAAAAGCTTTGAAAAAGTATTCTATTATGTATTTCAAATGTTTTACAAGTTTTCAAAGTGAAAACTATATGTTAAAATCGAATTTAGCTCAAAAACAGTTTGATTTGATCCAAAATATCCTATTTAGGCATATAGCTCAAATCGTGGCATTCGAGTTGGATTTCACCATAAATCTTGGCTGTACACATTCTTGATACACCTATCTAAGCCATGGAAAAAGAAATTGCATGAAATCCAAACCGAAGTGCATTTTGAGGCTTTTTGTGAAAATCGATTTTCGTTTTTGCCTCAAAACGCAATTTGCCATATCTTTGAAAATATAAATGATTTTGAGAAAATTCCTTTTGCAAAACCTTCTAATTAGTCCAAAGTTTATTTTTGAAAAATTTCAAATCAATTGGACTTCATTTGAATCAATTTTGCCAAAAATTTGCAAAAACTCAGAGTCTCGGGCTGTCATGTGCGGTAATACCGCACCCACCTGCGGTATGACCGGCCATGCGGTATGACCGCACCCCCGAGCGGTCATACCGGCCTTGGCAAATTCAGTTCTGAATTTTTCAGGTTTTCGAGCCGGGCTTTGGGATATCTTTTTATTGGTAATTCCTTTTTCAAAAATTCTTGTTGGAATAATTTCTTATGATCCCAAAGTTCTTTTGTGCAAAATTTGAAAAACTTTAAAATTTATTTGATCGCGTTTTCAAATTGGTATCAGTTATGAGTATTAAATTAACTTAAAGCATGATTTTCACTTGATCTTTTGAAAAGACAAAACTTGTGCAATTCAAATGCAAATAACTCCATATTTCACTCGTTGAACATCTTGGGGAGTTTATTCATTGCAAGTTTTGGGCACTTAATTGCTTCCAAGTGATGTCATGTCTCTATTTTGCTCTGATACTAAATCTTTTTGGATTTCATTAATATATTTTGAGCTTTTCTTCTTTCGATACCCGTAAGTATTTATTGCTCTGAGAATATTGCTCTGATACCCATCGATATTATCGAAAATTCCTTCAAGTGGTATCAACTCTTTGTGATTTGATCCTAAATGGTATCAATTGAGCATTTATGCATTCCATATGCTTACAAGTGGTATCATTGAGTTTTTCCTTTCTCCAAGTGGTATCATGGTTCTTATTGTTCATTTCTTTTTTTAAGTGGTATCATTGAATTCAATTATTTCCTACAAGTGATATTTCATTGCCTCCTTGTAGTATCTTTTCGATACCCACATTCTTGATTAAGATTTTCTCCTCTCAAATTAAAATTGTAAGTTCAACCACTTAAGATTTCTTTGTGTGAGAGCCTTTATGTGTTGAAATACATATAAGAGGAAAATCTCAAGTTGAGCATTGTTCTTCAATCAAATTTGAAAATGCTCATTTCTTTTGGTTCTTCAAGCAAAGCCCTTGAGATAGATTTAAAATGGTATCTAACTTCTCAAGTGGTATCTCATTTCTTTTGGGTTCCTCGTTTACCCGATTAGGCAAATTATTGGTTTCTTCAAAAGAATCATGTTGAGAATTGCAAAGCCTAATAAAATGAGGAGTGATTTATTTGAATATGCTTCAAATAAACCGTGTGATACTCTTACTTCGTTTTTCACGCTTATCTTTACAAGTGGTATTTGTTTTACAAGTGGTATCCACAAACCCAAATATGGTCTCTTTTCGAGTTTTCCTTATTTCTAGACCATATTTCAAATAAAAACTTGTTTTACTTCTTGAATGATCTTTCAAGTTTTTATTCGGTTTGAAATCTTAATTCATTGCCAAGGTCATAAGTATTCATTTAAATTTTTATATGTGACCTTCATTAAAAGGAAATGGTTAAATGCTAAAAGGGGAAGAAAAATTAAATAAAATGGGAGAATGTTTTTCCAAAGTTAAATGCCAAAAAGGGGGAAGCATGTATTTCAAGTTAATCTTTTAGTTTTTCCATTTTTGGTGCTTAATGCCAAAAGGGGGAGAATTAGGAAGCTTAATGTCATTTGGTTAAAAAGAGAACTTGCTTAATGTCATTTGGTTAAAAAGAGAACTTGCTTAATGTCATTTGGTTAAAAAGAGAGCTTAATATGATTAAGGGGGAGAATTAATATGCATATGTGTTCAATTAGCTTAATATGATTAAGGGGGAGAATTAATATGCATATGTGTTCAATTAGCTTAAATTCTCTCATTATGATAGTTTTAACCCAAATGTGCTCATTAAGCTTGGATTTGTCATTAATCACCAAAAAGGGGGAGATTGTAAGTTCAACCTTCATTAATTATGGTTTTGGTGTTAATGACAAATCTAATCATGTGTTAATGATAATGACAAATCTAAACTTGTGTTAATGACAAATCTAATATTAAGTTTATCCCCTAATGCGATATTGTTATCAATGACAAATCTTATATCGAGACTAACATGTTTGTTTAGAATATCTTTGTTTAGTCTCATCGCATTGAAAAATGGAAAACCGAGGGTATGTATGCATATTCATTATAGTATTAGTTGCATACTCTTGGATTCAAGTTAAAGTATGAATATCCCCGTTATATTAACCACAAAATGTGCATCATGTTTCCAAATCCATATATTACATGGATGCACATATCTAGGGGGAGTTCACACTCTGAAAGACCATGTGGAGGTCTATCCTTGTGTGTGATGAATAATTGACAAGTGTTGAGCTTGGTTTGATTCGAAATTGAGTTTGATTTGAATTGGATCTTCAAATTGAAGCAATTTGAGTGTTGGTTGCTTTTCCTAGTGCTACCGGCCTGGGGGCAGTAGCACCGGACCATTGGGCGCAATTATGATTGATTAATGATTGTGGGATAATCATTGAAAATATTTGTGGGCATTGCTATGTGAAAGGTTTTTCCTTGTCTTTGATGGTTGCAGGGCGACGGTGCTAGGTCATGGTGAGGCGGAGGATGACCGGACTAGGCGAGGCGTCGGAGGTCCAGACGGTCGGAGATCGCGGAAGATGACCGGAGACGGAGTCCGGCAAGCCAAGAAGATAAGGAAAGGAGATGATGCTAGCTAGATGCGCGTGGATCAATGAGGGCCGTCGGATTGCGGTCTAGTTGATAGGTTAGCGGGTCTAGGTAGTATGCTTTGAAAACTGCAAGAAAACCCGGTATGTGTGTGGGTTTTGGGTTAGCCCTTGCATGGCTGTGTGAGTGGGTTAATCCTAGCCCTTAGATGAGTGTCCTAGGGTTGAGGGACTCATCCAAGGGTGGTAGGTGACCCAAGAGTTGTATAAATAGGGGTGGAGGGGTGGCCTCCTCCTTGGAGGTTTGAGTTGCTCCTTTGAGATTTGCCCACATGAAGTGAGGCTTTGTAAACCTTCCCACCAGAAATACAAAGAAATTTCTTTGCATCATTGTGAATTTAAATTCCGCATTTAAATTATGTCTTTACTTTACGCAATTTAAATTCAGCGTTTACATTACGCATTTACTTTCCATAATCTATATTCATGCAATTTGGATTTGCCTCCCTCCTTCTAAATGCTGATCTTGGATGTTTTGAATGTGTTCATATGGTTTTACATCTCTTTTGCACTCTTTGATTGAGTAGAGAGCATCTCTTCTTTCAAGTTCCAGTTCTGTCCAGAACTTGTTCTTCGCGCAGTAGTTAGTCTTTGATTTTTAGAAAAATATTGAAAAATCCTTCTGGAGTGATTCTTGTTGGAGATTGTGCGGGACTCCAATACCCATCTTTAGAAAAAGTTTGGAGTCCACTGGTTTCACCGTTTGGGTGCTATGAAGTGAAAACTGAGCCCCAAATTTTTTGCCCGAAGTTTCTGACTGTCTGTGTTCATAGATTTATGATGATTTTTCTACTTGGATTTTTGATCTGAATTTTGGTGGAGAGATTCACAACTCATCTGTTCATAGGGAGAAAATTTCTCATAATTTTGTAAGCAGCAGAAACCTACCAACCTCCTGTTCAAATTAAAGACAGATTCTGGAAATATCTGCTTTTGCTTTTCTAAAAGAGACTTCTGTGTTTTGGCTTGATCTCTTTTAGAAAAGAAGTATTTGAATTGATTCCTCTTTCTTTTGTACACTTGACAACCAGGATTGTGATTGAAAAATCCCTCACATATTTTATGGATAATATTCATGTAAGCTAGGGATGCACATAGTTGTCTAGTCGTTCGGTTTTTATGGTTTTTCACGATTTCCTTGCGCGATCTTTTCTCGGTTTTAGTTGGAGTATTTTGGGGAAAATTTATTTGCGACCATTCACCCCCCTCTGTTCACCATCTCGATCCTTCAATTGGTATCGAGCCGGTTTTGCTCTTCCATAGATCTTGACCGTCTCAAGAGCCATGGCGACAGCACAAGTATTCCACCAAGCCTCCAATTTTTTACGGTGTTGATTTTCCTTTTGGAAATCCCGGATGGAGTCATACATCATCGCCAGGCTTCTGATATGGCGAAGGTGAAGCTCCCATATGAGGTTCCTGCCGATGAGAACGTCACGGCCGGCAATATGGCTGACGTTGAGGCAAATGCTAAGGCGAGGAACATTCTCATACAGGGACTCATCCGCAGTGAGTATGATCGGATTTCTCACCTTCGCTCCGCCCATGAGATTTGGGTAACCCTCGATGCTTACCATGAGGGCACTACTCAAATCAAGACCGTGAGGCAGACCAGTTCAAGCGCGAGTACAACAAATTTCAACAACGCTACCGGTGAGAGTCTCGATGAGTGGTTTGGTCGGTTTACCAAGATTTTGAGTGACCTCCGAGCGATCGGTTGTCTATACTCGACTCGGACAATGCTCGGCATTTCTTGACCGCTGACTCGACCTTCGGGTTTGGGAGATGAAGGTGACCACCATCAAGGACACCAGCGATTTGTCGACTCGACTCTTGACGGGCTTTATTCCGCCTCAAGACTCATGAGATTGATGTCGCTCTCCGGAAGACGAAATCTCACCGATGGCTTTGGTCACCGATCCCATTGGGTCCTCTTCGGATTTTCTCTTGACTTTGCTTCGGTTTTTCTCTCCGCTCTTTGCGATGTAAGCGATGAAATTCTGGAACAATTTCCAGAAAATGAGCTTGCTCTTGTCGCTCGAAAATTTTCCAATATTTACAAGAGAGTGAGAGAGAGGAAGAGAGGTGGCATGATCACCTGCTTCGAGTGTGGTGGCCCCAACCACATTCGAGCAAACTGCCCCAAGCTGGAGAAGGGCAAGAACGACGTCAGCGGTTTGGGCAAGAACGACTACACCGACAAGAACCGCAACAAGAAGCCTCCAGTTCGTGAACCGGCGCGCGAGAAGAAGTACCGCAACTTCTCCAAAAACAAGAAGCTCTTCCACCGCGTCCTCGCCGCCTCGACGACATCAACCTCTCCGACACGGAGACATGGAGCGACAAGGCGAGGATGATCCGCAAGAGAAGAAAGGCGGCGATTTACTTCTCGGCATGTGCTTCATGGCAGCGCCATTGAAGTGAGCGACTCCGAAATCTGGCGACACGGATGAGGTACCCACCTACGACGAGTTAAATGATGCCTTCAGAAATTAGGCAAGTTTCATGCTAAGGCTAGGTCGAGGTGTTCTGAGTTAGAGAAGGAGGTAGATAGATTGTCTCGGAGTTAGCTTCACTTAAATCATGTTCCTCCCGAGACTCGATAGTTGTACTCTCTGTGATGCTTTGCTTGAGGAGTTGGAGAACCTAAGGACCTGCATGATAGTGTGGTTTCGATCTTGAGGCTCTTAGGTCGAAGGATGCTAGTACATGTTCTATTGATCCTATTCCTATTGATGATAGTTTTCTTCATACTCACACAATCTGCATCTTGTGAAAATTGCCCTAAGCTACTTGCTGAAATTGATGCCATGGGTTGTCACCTTAGGAAGCTTTACGCTAGAAATGATGAACTTGAATTGCATGCTTCTAAGGACCCAATCGGCTCATGTGAGGGTCAGAAGCAACTAAAAATTGATAATGAAGCTTTGAATGCCAAGTGTGCAAGAACTTGCTAAGGACTTACTAGTTAAGTCGATAATGATTGCTTTCGTGTATTGGGGTTAAGGATGACGTGGATAAGGTCCACGCAGAGCTTAGGAAGAAGATAAAGGCCCAGTTGGTAGAATTAGAAATGCTTCTTGTGCTTCTGTGAGTCTCTCAAATTTGAGGTAGCCGGTATAGGGAACAATATGCACGCGTTGTTCAATCCTCTTCTTCGCTCTTCTTCTACTCCTTCCCTTGCTCTTCTTGTGCCTCTCTCCTGGGAGTGTGAGTATCTCATGAGCACTCTTGAGAAATTTGTTGGAGGCAAGAAGAAGCTCAATCTCATTCTAGACCAGTCCAAGGTTAGCAGATTCAATCAAGGTCTAGGATTTGATTACTTGAGCACGCGCAGGCGCATCCGCCTTCAGTTATGCGTGCTTCCAAGAGTGGTGAGATTGTGGTTGCTCCCACGGTGAGCACCACCGTGTTTAGGTCTCTTGGTGTGGTTCATGGGACTTCCGACTGTATGATGCTTCTCTGTTATTCGCCTAACAAGGCAAAGTACACATGCACCTTCAGAAGAAGGATGGTCACCTAGTAGATTTCTTTTAGACGCGCCAAGATCACCAGCGTGAGCGTGTTGCTGCACTTAGGGGTATTCAGGTCATCCCAGACTGAGTGCTCCTAAAACGACCGCTTCTAGACGAGTTAGAGAGTCGCTGCTTTTTGGGCAGCATCCAGACTCGGTTTTCATGCTTTGTTCAGTCGAGTTTTAGTTCTGGAGTTGCTCGTGGTCAGTCTTTCCGCCGTCCTCTTGATATTCCTCGCTTTTCCCATCAAGGTAGATATCAGCGGCGTGAGGTGTTTTCGGGTAGGAGATTTAGGCAGCCTCATTGGGATGGTCCAGCCTTTGCACCACGGCGGGCCAAACCAGTGACAGCTCCTAGATCTTCCACTACAGCTGCTTCTTCTGATCTTGTTAGAGTTGAGCGTCAGAGAGACACTAGAGTCCATCTTCTTCTTTTGTGGCTTGGTACTTTGAGGCGTCGTGTAATTCAGTATTGGGTTCCCAAGTCTTCACTTTATCCCAGTACTGAGTCTTCTCTTCTGACTTGATCAGGTTCGTCGGATGGGGAAGGAGATGTTTGGATTGTTGACTCGGTTGTTCTCGCCATATGACCGAGATTCTCGTTGGTTCTCTTCCTAGTCCGAGCCCCGTGATGAGTTGATCACTTTTGGGGATGCTTCTTCAGATCAAAAGGAGTTTGAGCATGATTGGCTCTCTCTTGTATCTTCATCGCCATGTGGCCGGACATACACTTTCTTTGTGTGTATGTGCGCCGATTTCAGGCTTCTCCTCGCGTCTCTCATCGCCAGGCGGTGAAGCGCATCTTCAGGTACCTTCGTGCTACCATTGATTATGGTATTTGGTACTCTTCTTCTTCTTGTCTATCTCTTAGAGCCTTTTCTGATGCAGACTTTGCTGGCTGTAGGATAGATAGGAAGAGCACTTCTGGCACTTGCCAATTCATTGGCACTTCTCTTGTTTCTTGGTCATCTAAGAAGCAGTCCGGAGTCGCACAGTCCACCGCTGAGGCCGAGTATGTTGTCATGAGCCGATTCTCAGTAGCTGTGTGCTCTGATGAGATCGACCTTTATGGGACTTTGGGTTAGAGATAGAGAGTGTTCCACTTTTCTCGTGATAACACTTCGCTATTTGCATTGCCAAGAACCCAAAGTCAAAGACTCCGGACCAAGCACATTGATATTAGATATCACTTCCTTAGAGACCATGTGGAGAAAGGAGACATAGTGCTTCAGTTTGTGGAGAGTGACCACCAGTTGGCCGATATCTTTACCAAGCCTTTGGATAGCTCTAGGTTTGTTGCCCTAAGGAGTGAGCTTGGTGTCGTGTGTCCTTACGGCTTATTGTGAGGGGGAGCTGGTTTGTACTTTATGTATTATATGTATATATTTTGTTCCAGCTTTTTCCCTTCTTTTGTCTTGTTCTGGGTGCTATGGGTTTTCTTTTCTAAAGTTCTCGAGTTCACTTCACCTAGACTTCCGGCATGCCTCGGCATGGACCTCTCATCTTATGCTTTAGGATGCTATTCTCTTCTTCTTCTCGCTGAGCTCACTCACAGCCTTGTAGGTCTAGCAGTGTTGGGCCCCTGGATAGACAGTGTCTGTGTTTGCTCTGGGGCCGAGTTTGAGAGCTAGCTTTCCTTTGTCGATCATTGGGGAAGATGAGAGCGAGTTTGAGCCTAGTGTTCTCTGCTATCTTTTCTATACTCTATAGTCACCCAGATTCATGCTTTCTTGACTTCTTCCCTCCATTCGTGTTTCGGCTTTAATTGAGTTCCTTTCGACCTTTCTTGAGCTTAATCTTGCTAATAACTCAATTTGAACCAGATTTGTGCTTAAAATGGAATCACATGTTGAGGGGAGTTTAAGAATCTGTCTCATTCATTGCATATAGACTTGAGTTTTCATTTTATGAGCTTTGTCTATTATGCAATTGACTCAATCTTCATGTAATGCACCTTGCTACATCTTTTGAAGAAAATCACTAGCTTCGGGTTGTCCAAGTTCATCCATCATGCTAAGCTTGTTAAAATTTGAAAATTGAAAGTTTTAAGCGAAAAACTTGATGAAACATGTTGCTTTTTCTTGCTAAGTTTCGTCTCTAGAGGTATTTACCATGATTTGTGAAATTTTGGAGTTCTCTAGAGTCCCTATAGCAACTTGGGTGAAACTAGCTTGATCCATACTTGAGTCCTTCCAATTGCTCATATGTGCTAAAATGAAAACAAAAATTGACTCTTTTGTGCAAAATTGATCTCAACACTTTGCATTCACTTAGACCGCCTCCCATTGCACTTGGGATGAACTTGGAATGCATCGTGTATGACCAAGACCATCCTCTTAAGAGTTCTTCTTGAGATGGTCAAGATGGCATGAGTCAATTACTCTTGAAAAATGCAAATAAACAAAAAAACATATGTGGGTAAAGAATGCAAATTATGTCAAACATTTGCACCCCGCTATGTCTTTTCAAATACTAAGGCAAAAGTCGATTATATGGAAAATGAGCTCAAGGACCTTGTATGCACTTCTAGATTTCCCAAAGTGTTGAGTAGGTTGAACTCTAGGTTTTCCATTTGATCCTATGAGTGGTGTTTGCTTCTAGCTTTGAAATTTTTGCTAAGTTTTGCACTTGTTCCAATCTTGTTAAAATAAAATCTTGTAAACAAAGCTTGTGAGCAAAATGAATTTGTTCTTGGAGACATCCAAGTTTAGTCATTTTCTAAATTGATTAGCTTGGTGTCATATCTTGTCATTATGATCGGTTGGATAATCTTCAAAGCTCCTTAGGTTGCATCTCATGCATACATATTCAAAGGGGATAAAAGATAAAAAAAAATTGACTTATTGATGCCTATATTGCCAAAAGGGGGAGAGAATATAGAAAAGGCATCTTCAAAGGAAAAATTCTAATCCACCTTGATTCTTATGATCTTTGTGACAATTGCAAATTTTATGATCATAAGCATATTCGAGTGTTCATTGTGAGTTTTATTGGATATTTTAGAGCTTTTGTGGAAAACTTGCTCTTTCTTTTATATTGCTCTAAAAATCTTTCTAGCCAACTTGGTCATGATATTATTTCCTTCTCTCTGGACCGAGTTTCGCTTTGCATTCAAATTGCTTTCTTCTTCTTCTTCTTCTTTAAACTCAAACTTATGCCTTTTCATGTGTTTGTCAATATACTCATTAAGGGGGAGATTGAAAGACTATGTGGAGGTCTATCCTTGTGTGTGATGAATAATTGACAAGTGTTGAGCTTGGTTTGATTCGAAATTGAGTTTGATTTGAATTGGATCTTCAAATTGAAGCAATTTGAGTGTTGGTTGCTTTCCTAGTGCTACCGGCCCTGGGGCGAGAGCACCGGACCATTGGGCGCAATTATGATTGATTAATGATTGTGGGATAATCATTGAAAATATTTGTGGGCATTGCTATGTGAAAGGTTTTCCTTGTCTTTGATGGTTGCAGGGCGACGGTGCTAGGTCATGGTGAGGCGGAGGATGACCGGGACTAGGCGAGGAGCGTCGGAGGTCCAGACGGTCGGGAGATCGCGGAAGATGACCGGAGGCGAGTCCGGCAAGCCAAGAAGATAAGGAAAGGAGATGATGCTAGCTAGATGCCGCGTGGATCAATGAGGGCCGTCGGATTGCGGTCTAGTTGATAGGTTAGCGGTCTAGGTAGTATGCTTTGAAAACTGCAAGAAAACCCGGTATGTGTGTGGGTTTTGGGTTAGCCCTTGCATGGCCGTGTGAGTGGGTTAATCCTAGCCCTTAGATGAGTGTCCTAGGGTTGAGGGACTCATCCAAGGGTGGTAGGTGACCCAAGAGTTGTATAAATAGGGGTGGAGGGGTGGCCTCCTCCCCTTGGAGGTTTGAGTTGCTCCTTTGAGCTTTCCCCACATGAAGTGAGGCTTTGTAAACCTTCCCACCAGAAATACAAAGAAATTTCTTTGCATCATTGTGAATTTAAATTCCGCATTTAAATTATGTCTTTACTTTACGCAATTTAAATTCAGCGTTTACATTACGCATTTACTTTCCCGCAATCTATATTCATGCAATTTGGATTTGCCTCCCCTCCTTCTAAATGCTGATCTTGGATGTTTTGAATATGTTCATATGGTTTTACATCTCTTTTGCACTCTTTGATTGAGTAGAGATCATCTCTTCTTTCAAGTTCCAGTTCTGTCCAGAACTTGTTCTTCGCGCAGCAGTTAGTCTTTGATTTTTAGAAAAATATCGAAAAATCCTTCTGGAGTGATTCTTGTTGGAGATTGTGCGGGACTCCTATACCCATCTTTAGAAAAAGTTTGGAGTCCACTGGTTTCACCGTTTGGGTGCTATGAAGTGAAAACCGAGCCCCAAATTTTCTGCCCGAAGTTTCTGACTGTCTGAGTTCATAGATTTATGATGATTTTTCTACTTGGCTTTTTGATCTGAATTTTGGTGGAGAGATTCACGACTCATCTTCTCATAGGGAGAAAATTTCTCATAATTTTTTGAGTAGCAGAAACCCACCAACCTCCTGTTCAAATTAAAGACAGATTCTGGAAATATCTGCTTTTGCTTTTCTAAAAGAGACTTTTGTGTTTTGGCTTGATCTCTTTTAGAAAAGAAGTATTTGAATTGATTCCTCTTTCTTTTGGACACTTGACAACCAGGATTGTGATTGAAAAATCCTCACATATTTTATGGATAATATTCATGTAAGCTAGGGATACACATAGTTGTCTAGTCGTTCCGGTTTTTGCGGGTTTTTCACGATTTCCCTTGCGCGATCTTTTCTCGGTTTTAGTTGGAGTATTTTGGGGGAAAATTTATTTGCGACCATTCACCCCCCCTCTGTTCGCCATCTCGATCCTTCACACTCTAACTTGAAGAGTCAATTTAAATGATAATTTAAATTTAGTTCATTTGTCTTGTTAATCGTTAAAGAACACTTCATCATGTGTTGATGGTGTTTTGTGATTAATTAAGGACAAATAAATAGCTCTTAAGTATAATGAAGCATGAGTTGCATTATTGTACTTAAGACACATTTACAATCATTTCAATTGATTTAGGTTGTGCTCAATTGATCTAAAGGCATCCATTATGTGTTAATGGAGTGCAAGAGATAATTGAGACAACCATGCATCTTGGACTAACAAGTTTTATGAGTTATGTTTGAGTTAGGTCCAAAGATGGATGAGAACAGGATAAAGACGGCATCATGAGGTGATGGACGTCAAGAGATGATTCCGGGGGAGCGTATGCATGCTTAATCATAAAGACCCCAAAGGGGATTGCTTGCATGGCGGCGAAGGTATAACTAGATAGACTAAGGACTTTTGTAGTCTTTGAGTCTAAGGTTTTATCGTCGTACTATTAAGAGGGGTCGTTCCTTAGTTTGAGCTTCATCATGTGTTGGTGATCTCAATCCGCGTTCACTCAAGCTCAAATCTTATTTGATTTGGTTTTTGCATTTGGGTTAACCATTCGGCATGTGTTGCAAATGTGTTAAGCCTATGCTTGGTTGTTTTGCATTATGCTCTGATTTGCATGTGTTGCAAAGATGAAAGAGTATATGCATTTGGTTTTCGCATTATGCTTTGATTTGCATGTGTTGCAAATAGGATAAGCTAATGCGTTGCCTTTTGCGTGGAGTTCACTTTTGCATGTGTTGCATTAGTTGAAGCTTCACGTTTTGGTTCGTAAAACAAATCTTTATAAAACCGTGTGGTTGCTTGGAGCTAAGTTTTGCATGTGTTGCAAAAGGAGAGAGCTCAAGCGTGTTTAAGTGTTTGTAGTTGTGTATGTGCTAGAAACTCGCATGTGTTGTGAGTGGAGAGCACATATGTTTGATTTGGTGTTTAAGTGTTTGTATGGAGCTAGAGGCTTGCATGTGTTGCAAGTAGAGAGCTCATACATGTTATTTGGTTTTAGTTGAAGTTTGGTTTTGGTGTTGCATGGAACTAAAGAATTGCATGTGTTGCAATTAGGAAGTTCATGCATCTTGATTTGATGTTGCTTGGAGCTAGACTTTTGCATGTGTTGCAAAGAGTAGTGCTCAAGCATGAAATGTGTTTATTATTATTTGCAAGTTCACAGTCGAATAAACTGAGGTTTATGAGTCCGGAATCCCGAGGGCATGTGAGTGGGGCTTGCAACGGGAGTTGGCAAGTTGACCGGGTCTTGTGTTGACCTTCACATGGCTAGAGGGATTAATCTCATAAACTCGAGTTTGATTTGCTTAATACGTTTTGCAAATAGATCTTGAGTTATTGTGCAAATGTGTTTTGCAAATGGACCTTGGAGTTATGTGTTTCGATCCTAGAGCATGTGTTGGCATTTGCAACTGTGTTTTGCAAAGTGTCGGGATCATGTGTTGATCCTTACATGGCTAGAGGGTTGAACGCGTAAGTTCGGTGTTTGTTTGCGAAATGTGTTTTCGCAATTCGGTTGAATTCTTTGAGCGTGAGCTAATTTGGTGCAAATGTGTTTTGCACGTGTGTATGATCATGTGTTGATCATCCTTGAGGCTCAAAGAATAGCATTTGGATCTTCGGAGAAAAGTTTGCGAAAAACCGGTGTCCGGAGTCAGTTGGGGCGGTATGACCGGCCCCCGTGCGGTCATACCGGCCGGCGGTAGTACCGGCGCCCTCGCGGTTGCTTTTTTCCAGAGAAGTGTGATTTTCGGCGGTTGCTGATTTTGTGCATGTGGTATGACCGCACTTCGTGGTATGGCGTGGCGGGTCATACCGCACCCTCTTGCTTGCACGGCCGTAACGGTCCGAATTCGACCGATTAGGTGTGAGGGGCGAGTATGACCGGCCGGCGTCGGTATGACCGGCCCTCTGCCCGAAAAGTGGGTTTTAACCCCCAACGGCTAGATTTCTTGTGTGGGGTATAAATAGACCACTTGGGGGGCTTGGGGCAGTTGTTGGTGCTGTGTTTAAGTGTTTGGGTGAGGTGTTGCGTGTGTTGCACACTCACATTTGATTCTTGAGCTAAAGAGTGAACTAATTGCATGTGTTGCAATTAGGAGTGGGTTTGAGAGGCTCTTGTGCATGTGTTGCACTTGAGTGAGGTCCTTGTGCATGTGTTGCACTTGGTGACCACCGGGAGCGCATTCGTTGTGCTCGGTGAAGTTCAAGTGAAGGAGCGGCTTGTTACTCTTGGAGGTTGCCGACTCCTAGACGGCGTAGGCGTCGTGCGCGGGAGCTCTCAAGGTGTGAGAAGCCCCGGCAAGTTTGTGAAGGTTCGGGTTGAGCCTACGCGCAAGCGTGAAAAACCACGTCTAGTGGAAAGAGGCGGGTGCTCGAGCGGGAGCCGGTCCAAGTGTGGGCTTGCCTCAACGTGGACTAGGGGAGACCGGCAAGTCTCCGAACACCACGGAAAAACATCGGTTGTCCCTTGTCTCTTTACATTCAAGTATTTACCTTTTGCATATTATTGATTGCTTGAATTAGAATTGCTTAGTATTAATTGTTTGATCAATTTAGCAATTTATACATAGAGACATAATTTAGTTAGTGCACTAGTGAGCCTAGTTGATTTAGGCCTTAATTGTCAAAACCGATTTATCGCTTCCGCATATATAAATTGATTAGGTTTTGACATAGGGGTTGATTAGAGCTAATTGAATTAGTGAGCGATCGATTTTTATAAACGCCTATTCACCCCCCCTCTAGGCGCATCCTCGACCCTACACCAGGGGATACAAATGAGCATATGAACAATCTTTTCATCTCATGCCACAATTAAATATCTGTGAATGTAAAAGACATGAGTGTGTAAAAATAGCTCACAGTGTAGGTGAAGAATTCTTGTACCTGCCTTTTGGAAACCATCTCAAGGGTGAGAACCTTCCAAGTCTTGATCCTATCATGCAAAAGACCAAAATCCATTAAGCTTCTGTTCTCCAATCCAATCCTGAAAAGCCTACATAGCACAAGAAGATGTCGAGGCCTCGGTACTGGGGTTAGAAATAAAGCATTTAGGAATCCAGTACTGAGACACACGATGAGTAGGCACAATACGAGTATGCTTGTTCACAAAATCAGATTTGCCCTTTCCCGTGTTTCTTGTAACAAAAGGTGTCTGCATCACCCTAGGCACAAAATGAGAAGTGAAATGTGCCTTCCTGAAATTAGACCTAGCCTTAGCCTTTTCTTTCTTTTGTCGTTTGGCTAGCCTAAAGCAAAAATCTACTAAATGTCCATCTTTACCACAATGAGTGCAAGTGTACTTAACAAGATGTTTAGTTTTAGAATGTATAACATTTGCATTCACCATAGTAGAAGATAACACACCAGCAGACTTGAAAACTGTTTTCTTAGGCTCATTTGTTGTCGGGGCCTGAATCCAACCATTCGAATCCACTATGTTTTTCCGCACTAGTCCCAGGATCAAATGCTAGTGCACACAGCTTAACATCGGTAAGCATCATCTCATACACAACGATAAGAATAATAAGACTTTATTGATTGAATGTAACTAGTGTATGATCTTATGATCACTTACATTATTCAACCTCGCAAGGCAAAAATAAGACTAATGAGACAAATGCAGCAGAAAGTAGTAGAAAACGTAGATGTCCCATCAGCACACCACAGGCAGCTGACTAGAATTGGCCTAGTGACACGCGTCCACCTAAAAGTCCTTCTCCAATATTGAAGATGATTCCTCCACTGTTGTTGGTTGTTAAGCAAGGGTGAGTACACCAACACGTACTCAACAAGTTGTGTACAGAATGCAATTCTATCATAGCTATATGCAAGGCTTATTCCAAAGGAATGGCTAAGTGGTTCATAAGCAGTAAGCAGCATTTTTCAAACATAAACAATATGTAGATTGAAAAGACAGTGAAAACAAATAATAACAAGTAATAGATAGATTCAGCATTTCTCAAGTAAACCAAGTTTTCTCATCCTAAGTCAAGATTCAATTTTTCATGGCAACCTGCCATCCATCCCGAGTTTTATTTTGCAAAAGTCTAATCCCTTGACTGTAATCCCGAGCATTGCTCAATACCGTGAGCACGGCTATCCGAATAGATTGTACACTCTGCAGAGGTTATACACTTTACCCACATGACATGATAATCTCTTTTGTGCCTGGCCATTAGCACACTTCCTTTGGTGTGCTTACAGAGAATCATGACAAAGCCTTTACAATGTTCTGTCTTAACTCGGTACCACCCGCTAAGGTTTCAACATCAAGGGTCGATAACCTAACAGGCCCCCTCTTGCGCCATCTGGGTTCATTAAAAGGATAAACCACCCCACCACTGGTAGTACCAAAGCTAAGACATTGCAAATTAGTCGACTAGGCTGCCCCATAACGAACATGTGGTTGCACGATTGACTCAGTCAAAGACTCGCAAGGTGTCCTTATGGTTTGATCAAAGCAAGACATACACATACCCTCTCGCCCATCGGGCCCACCAACATCTTGCCCTTGCCACTTGCTCCGACCCAAAATCATAACCACCCCAGTTGATTACCAAGCACCACGTGCCATCAACAATTCAATATCGTTGCGTGACATCCATTGCCACCACAACTCAATCTCATCGTGTGACCACACATGACACACAAGTTAACATCATTGTTCCATATTCCATTAGTCAAATTTAATAATCAACATTCCATGTACATGTGATGACGTGGCATGGCTAAGCATTCTAATCCGATCTAACTATCCATGTTGATTTTATTATTAACTAACTATAGTGAACCAACCTAGGGTGACAAGTGGATCATGGCATACAATTAGCAAGGTAGGGTGTAATTCAAAGGGTACGGTAGCTAATCCCAAACTTATGTTGAAATCATTTATACACATAAAATAACAAGTGATAATGTAAATCAAAATAGCATGCAATCTAGTTTATGGGTGCAACATGATCAAAGCACAACTTGCCTTGCTTAAGCTCCTGGTATTGCTCCGAAGATTGCTCTTGAGTTGTTAATTCCTTCTCTGAAACCTCGCTCAACTCAACGTCTACGCGAATCAAGAAGAAATAGCAAATAAACACCAAAATCAAAGAACAAATAAACTCAAAAATTCAAATAAAAGCCACCATTGGAAAGATCTCAATTTTACAAATTTTTCGGAATTCGAATCACCCAAATCGGAGTTCATATGCAAAAATTATAACATTCAGAAGTTTAGTTAATTCTGAAATTAGAAATTCTTATTTTTCCCGAATTATTTCTGTAAAGGAAAGTACGAATTTTCTCGCCCCGGCTACACGGACAAAACGTGGCGAAATCTAGACTGATGAACTCAATCTAACGGTTAGGGGTAAATCTACTACGTGGTCTAATATCAACCGTCCGACTTAAATCCAACAATTGATATTTAATCGAGACGCTTACCGATTCTGAAGCGACGTGGACGAATTTCGTGCGCTCGATTAAGATCCGACAGCTGACGAAGCTCCCGATCGGCGATGAAGCGACGGCGACTTGAATTCACCGGAGACGAAGACGACGACCTCGGCGACAACTTCGGCGTAGCATTCGAAATCTCCTAGCGATCTTCTTTGTTCCTCGCGAGAACTCAGTCAATGGCGCTCCCGATCGCTCACGCTTTTTCCTTTGCTGCTCGATTCTTGGTGACGCCAACGCTCCTTCGCGACTTCTTTTTTTTTCTTTCTTCCTTGCTTGGTTCTGGCGACGCCCAACGCGTGACTTAAATACCCAGCGGAGCGCTTCTCCCGCCCGAGATGGACTCCGGCTTCGTGTCGATTTCGGCGCTGCGCTGGTGAATTTGAATCAGCCACGGTTCAACTTTCCAAACCTTGGCGGCAACCCGGTGCGCCCGTACTCCCCCGCGCTACCCTCGTGGTGGGCTTCTTTGGTCACGGCGTCCGAATCCCAGCCGAACACGCGGCAGGACCATGCGGCAAAACTTCACGGTCGCTCGAGAAAAATCCATCTGGCCACGTGCTGCGCTCTCGCCCAGATGGTCTTCTGAGTCCCTACCGAATTCGGCGTCAAGGCTAGTGTCCAACTCGAGCACGTGTTGGAGAAACGGAAGGAGTTCCCGCATACAGCGAACGTTATTTCCAAATTGCACCGGTCAGCAATCGATTTCCCAATCCAATTCAATCCCGGAGAGAAAAAGGAAATCTACGAAAATACTTCGAGACCTTCTATACTCAAATAAAATATTTTTGGCAGACTTTATTTTAAATTTCCTTTTTATAAATATTTCTTAACAAAAGCCATATATACCAATTCAAAATTATTTAAATAAATCTCAGAAAATCTAATAAATCCAGAAAAATTCACAAAAATTATAACTTGCATTAAAATAATATTTAATTAATTAAGACTTGAAAATTGGGATGTTACAAACCTCCCCCCTTAACGGAATCTCGACCCCGAGATTTTAGGGCTGGCTAGGGAATAGGTTCGGGAATTCTGCCTTCAGATCCTCTTCACGCTCCCAGGTTGCTTCATTCTCTGAATGATTACTCCATTGGACTCTACAGAAGCGATTAGACTCATTTCTTGTCCTGCGCTCCATTACATCCAAAATCTTAATAGGCTACTCTTTATAAGTCGGATCCTCTTGCAACTCAATAGCTTCTAACGGTGTTGGTTCTACTGGCACCCTGAGACATTTCTTAAGCTGCGACACATGGAACACATCATGCACTCCTGCTAATGACTGTGGCAACTCCAACTGATATGCAACCTCTCCTCGGCGACTCAGAATTTTAAATGGTCCAACATATCTAGGTGCGAGCTTTCCTTTAACGTTGAACCTTTTTACACTTTTAAGGAGTAACCTTCGGTACACAAAATCATTCGGTTCAAACTTCGATTCGTGGCGACGATTATCAAGATAACTCTTTTGCCTCGATCAGTCTTTGTTCTTAGTCTCTCTCTGATCATGGCAACTTGTTCTTCAGCCTCCCTGAGTATCTCATGCACAAATACTGAACGCTCCCCCGTCTCATTGTAATTCAACGAGTACGACAAGCCCACCATACAAGGCTTCAAACGGTGACATTTGTAAACTAGCCTGATAACTACTATTATAACTGAACTCGACATATGGTAAACATTTATCCCAAAACGTGGCGTAAGCTAACGCACAACCTCTAAACATACCCTCCAGAATCTGATTAACTCTTTCTGTTTGACTATCGGTATGCTTGGCGATAATCATCTTTGAAATTCAAGCGTCATGCGACTTATAATGAGCATAAGAATCAAAACCTAAACCTTTGTGATGAGTATTGACCCTTGACTGATCCAGAATCATGTTTAGGTTTTTCTTTCCAGTAGTGAACCGTTCTAAAGATTTTTCCAAGTAATCAACCTTTCAAGAAAGAGCTAAGCAATTATTACATGAAACATCCACTTTTCCTTTTTGTTTGCGACAAGTTGAGCATGAAATAACCTCATGAGTGAGCATAGCTTCTCTCATTTGAGAAAACCTAGCATTTGCATCATGCAACGTTAATTCCAATACGACACATTTAGAACAGTGAGTTGTATCATGCAAATCAACAGTTGAACAGCTAGCATTTTTAACATGTTTCTCATTTTTCTTACATTGCTCAAGCAAAGAAGCATGTTCTTTTCTAAGTGAAGTAAGCTTAGTGTAAATTAAGTCACATGATTTACATGCATCATCATCAGGAATCAAGGATTTAAGTCTGTCAATTTCAGCATTCAAAGATTCCACAAGAACATCATGTTTCTTAATCTTTTTATCGCGTTTGTTAAGCAATTTTCCAAGACGAGCAACAGCAATAGCTAAAAATTTTCTAACGTGGTTTGTTCTATTTTTCATTTGGTTCAAATTTTTAATTGAAGATTTTCTCAAAACAATAGCACCACCTGAATTTGTAAAAATTCCTCACACTTTTTTTCTCTAAAAAGATTCCTTCCCTTTCCAATAGCATTTTTTCTCTCCAACAGTATTCCCCAAATTCTACTCTCTATTTTCTCCCTCCTATATTACATTGATATTTATAACCGCCATACGAGCTACGTCTATTTTTTGTAGGGAAATTCAAACTACTATTTTTCAATACAGAAATTTAAAATTTGAAATTTATTCTAATGGAAATTTAAATTCAAATGTCTATTTTTAAATATGGGAATTTAAAAATATATAGCTATTTTTAAAATTTAAATTTTGAATGGCTATTTTTGAATGGCTATTTTTAAATATGGCTATTTTTAAATTTGAATGGCTATTTTTAAAATTTAAAATTTCTAAATTTAAATATGGCTATTTTTAAATATGGAAATTTAAAATTTGAGTGGCTATTTTAAATATGGCTATTTTTAAATTTGAATGGCTATTTTAAAATTTAAAATTTGGAAATTTAAATATGGATATTTTTAAATATGGAAATGTAAAATTTGAATGGCTATTTTAAATTTGAATGGCTATTTTTAAATATGGGAATTTATACATCAATCTTTTTAGCGTTTTCTCAGAACAATAGCACCATCTAAATTTGGAAAGAGAAGGAATCCAAAATTCTATTCAAATTTCAAAAAAATTTTAATGTCGTTTGGACCATTTTTCGCTCAGTTCAATTTCATCGAAATCTCGGCAAATCTCACCAAGATTCGGCAATTCTAGGCAAAATCTCAGAAATTTTGGTAAAAAAAATCAGATTTGAATTTTTGTTTTTATATTTTGTCGAGAATTTATCCAGAATTCTGAGATCCCGATGAAATTTCTGATTCCAACCACCTCCGAGATATCAATCGAAAATGAGATTTGAAACATTGATGCCCTTTCCATGTAAGTTATGAAGTCATCTAAGAGCATCTCCAACATATTCCCTACTCCCATTCCTTTTCCATAAAAATGAGTAAGCCATACAAACAGCGCTGAAACCACTTCCAACAGCTTCCCTAAACCATTCCTCATCTTTAGGGAACGATGATGGATTCATGAAATCTCATAATCATTGCTGCTTTCACATCGCGTTCCCCATCTGCGAGGTATCAACCGCTACTCCCTCCTTCACCTGTGAGGAGCCTCCAAGTGGCCAGGCGACGAAGGAGGTGAGCCGTCGCTCCTCTTTGGGGGTGCCACTCTACTTCGGAGGCTGCCAAGCGACAGAAGCGACATCTTCAACTACTACGTCCGCACCAACGAGCGCAACGCCTTTTGCAGGATCTCCGCCTCGACACCAAGGTAGAACTACTGACACTATATGTTCAATCATTCGATTGATTGATCACTCTCAATAGTTAATTGTGTCTGAGTCGATTTGGGGGTTATCATGAGAAATATTGATGCAAGATTTGGCCTAGATTAGGGTTGCTAGATCCTTATTACCTACCTGTGCCATTTGGTTTTCTTCTTTCCCTCATCCTGAAGTGAAAATGAGGCAAGGGTTTCATCATATCAACATAATTCTTGGTGGAAGAGTGCATTATTTAAAGGGCGAACGTATTTACTTGGAAAAATAGTGCTAAAATTACCATCTTTCCCAGTTGAGCTTTAGCAAAAAATTTACCTATTTTCACATGGGGATAATTGCTGAATAGCCTTCTCTGTATCCTGCGAAGTCTAGCCATATCAAGATCATCGTGTCCATTTAAGTTTTGCTCTCTGTAGCATCTGCATGTTAATTGTATCCCTAATATGCTTGGTAATAGTCCGTTTAAGCTTTTGACCACATAAATTGATTCAACAAAAACAAGCATCTGCATGTTCTTGTGTTATATTTTGATAGCCATGCACTTGCTGATATAATCTGAGATAGCTTTTAGAGGAAAGGGGAGAATAAGCACTGTTCTTAACTATCGCCTTCCTATTCTGTCGAAAAATTGTGAACTAACAAGTTTCTTTGGCATGTTGGTCCACATTTGTGCTAAATTTTGCAAAAGTCATCAGATCCTGAATGTTACCTTCTGCATTAGTATGGAAGTTCAGTGAACAATTCTTCAGCATGTTATTACCTTTTTAGTTTCTTTATTATCTTCAGTATATGTAAACTGGGGATGTTTGTTTCTGAATGTAGGGAAATTGCATGCCTTTTAGCCCAATAGAAGCTGCTGTTTAGTTGTTGTATAGTACTTTAGTATGATGTCAGCAGCAAGAACAAAGGAGTATCATTTTCATGGTTTGGCAAAAAGTGTTGTCATTATACATTTTTCCTGATCTTGGTAGGGACATGTTAATTTGGAAAATGAAGAAGAAAAAAACAGTGTTGTTGCTTGAGATATGAGGCTAATTTGCTGGCGCTTTCCTACTACTGAATGCAATGAGAAATAGTTCCTTTCTGATATTAGAGATGTTGTATGTGGCTTATCGGCCGGGATATATGTTTTACCATTATTAAGAAACCAGCATTTGATTTTTAATGGTGCATCCAGTGAGGTTGACAACATCCATTGTTGGGATCAAATTTCATACTATTTACTAATGCTTAGTATTCCTGCTAGTGTACTGACACAATAGATCAAAGAAAGATGATGTGCACTGACACAATAGATCTTTTTTAACTTTTGTAATTTTTAATACTTATATCTAGTTTGGCTGGTACGTAGAAATATTTATTCAAATGCATCAGTACATGCTGCTACTGTCTCCATGTCCATGATCCATGAGTATATGATAGCTTGTATGCTTGTAGATGGATAAAGATTCGAAGAAACTCAGTAAAAGCTTGGCCTGGACAGTGACTATCTCTCATTGCTATGTTTGATTTACCTCAGTTTTTCCCCAAGTCTTTAGATTATGGACTGTTAGCTATTAATTGTTGTGAGCCTGTGATGTTTTGATGACTACCTCTACTACATCTTTTCGGAATGTATAAACTACAATATATAATTCTCAACTTATTTTACTATCGTCATCCCTACCTTCTTAGTTTGATATGTGAACAGTATCATTTGATTATATAGCGTGATTGTCGGTGATGCAAGCATCAAATGGAATTGGGACATCCCCGTTCAACATCAATTTTGTCTCTTTCTGAAGCACTTCCTGGATATTATTTTGTCCTTATGCAACAACATTTTTGGTTAGTTTCAAATTTTAAATTCTTGTATTTAAAATAGCCATTCAAATTTTAAATTTCCATTAGAATAAATTTTAAATTCTTGTATTTAAAAATAGCCGTTTGAATTTCCTACAAAAATAAACATAGCTTGTATGGCGGTTATGAAATATCGATGTAATATAGGAGGAGAAAATAGAGTAGAATTTGGAAAATGTTGTTGGAGAGAGAAGAAATACAGAAATGAATCTTTTTAAGGAATTATATATATATAGATATAAAGTTCTAGATTTAGAAAATACTATTGGAGATGGTCTTAAATGATGCAAGAAGCAGTTGGCCCTATCGGTTTCCAGGAAATTAATCCGAGCTCCTTGCTCGGCGCCCCAAGAAAAACAGCAGGAAGTACATCGCACATCAAGAGCAGCAGCCGGCAGCCGTAGACGCCATCCACAGTAATCATCCAAACCCAACAGCAGCGATCACTACAAGCTAACGAGTGACGATTTTTTTTTAATAATAAATTTTTTTTAAAAAATTACAGAAATAATATGTCGAAAAAAATTACAGAAATACCCAATAGTCGCAATTCCAAATTGACACACGTCTCTGTCGCAATTTGGAATTGCGACAAACACATATCGCAATTCGAAATTGCAACAGAAACCCAGTCGCAATTCCAATTTGCAACAGTCTTAGTCGCAGTTCCCTCTGTCGCAAATTGGAATAGCGACTTAAATGAATTGAATTTTTTAAAAATTTTGTAAAAATTCCGTTAGATGATTTTTTTACTAATTCATTTATTTAGAATTTGCAAAAATATATCTAATCCTTGATAAATATTATAAGATATTAGGCGTGTAATGCTTACGAGGCGAGGGCAATTAGATGTGTATTATTTTTCTTTTGTTAGGATTAGATGTATATTCAACGTTCTGAGTGGATACTTACTTTATATATGGAATGAAAAGTAATCGCCTAGTGTTAATGTAAGTAACAACTTTCGCATCGATATTCCTATATAGAAAGCAATATTTTAGAAAATGTGGCATGTCGTAAGAGAATGAATGTGCTATTGGATTGAAGATCTTTCGCAAACACCAATCTACTTATTTGAAGATGAATGTTTTTCGGCATTGATTAGAACCAGTGAGGTAAATACAATCAAATCATTTGCATCTTTAAGGCTGAGGTGATCTGCTGACGCAGTTCGTAGTGACATTAAAATATTTTTAATTTACTATTTCAGTTTCATGGTCCGATGGTACTTTATCTAAATGGAAGGCTTGTGTCCAGTGACGAGGGTAACCTATCAAATATAATGTATGTACATAAGAAATGTCTGGAGTGGTAAGTTTCATTAGACACAATGTAGGGCAATACTTGAAAGAGTGTCCCATCTCTTTACAAATGGAGCATTTCTTCGTACGATGCCCGCTTTCTGCAACGTCCATATCATTTCTTATACGTCTTGTTTGTCGTCGCCCTACGCCCTTGAGCCTGCTGACATCAGGAACCCACCGTGTATCCTCCCATCTCTGATGGTCCGTGAACAAACCCACCACTCGAACGGCGTATATTTCTCCGCTCCAGGTTGCCGTCACCGCTTCTTTACTGAAAAACTGCGACAAGAATATACCTGGGTCCATACGAATTGTCGAGCACGCAGCCATTACGTGCGAGCATGGTTTGTGTAGCAGCGCAGGCTTGTTGTAGGTGCATACACATGTTTGCCGATGTAGAATGCATTCGTGAGCAACTTTACGCCGGTTCGTCCCATGTCCTGCTTTCTCTTTGCATAGTACCTCGAAACGAAGCTCCCTCATACCCATTTTCAATGCTCTATGCATCTCCCCCTTTTTCACTTTCTCCTCCATGTACGTACAGATCACCTCCGAGTATTTCACATCAGGATTAGTCATGCGGGCTATCGCCCTAGCATGATGATCCTGTAACTTCCCAAAATTTGGTCCATTTTTAACTTAATGGTTATTTTGAATTTTTGAGAATTTTTGGATTTTTTGGAATTAATTGGAATTTCTCGAATTTAACTCTTCTTTGAAAATAAATTAAATAATGAATAAGTTTTTGCAAATTATAAATGAAATTATTTTATTTGAGTTCAAAATGTTCCAAAATATTTTTTGAAATTTTTCTGGAATTTATCTAATATTTTAAATGCCTCAAATGATTTAAATGAATTTCTGGAATTATTTTTTATTCGAAAATCCGAGAAAAACAGATGAATAGTGTTGGGCCGAACCTGTTACTGTGCGTCGTCAGCCCAACCCAATGGAAAACCTAAACGGCGTTGCGTAATAACCGTCCGATTTGGATCGAACAGCTCAGGGAAAACCACGTCGCGCGCGCTTATGGGCCGTTCGATTCATTGTCGCGTGGACGGATACGATCGAGCCACGTCACTCGTCTTTAGTTTCTAGAAGCACCGCCACCGTGGACTCCACACGCTATTAACGCCGGTGTGTTTAACCCCCGCCTTCATTAGCCGGCGCATCGTGTAGAGCACTCCCTTCCGTTTCATTTGCATCCTCTTACACCTCCCGAGACACATCGTAGCGCCCACACGAGCTCGCCGTAGTCCCAAGATAGTTCCGCCGTCTTTGCACCGACTCCGGTTATTCTCCGCCGTCTTCGAGGCCACCGTCGAGTTGCCTGCGTCGAGCCGCGTCCAAGGAGCCATCTCGTGTCACCGGAGGAAGCCCCAAACGCCGTCGTCGCCATCATCTTCTTCCTCTCTGGCAACTCATTCTTGCCGCGCCATCGTCGAGACTTGGAGCTTCATCGACCATTCGATCATCGACCGACGCTCTAGATTCATCCACGTCGTCGTTGCAACAGTGAGTCTCATCTTCAACCCTTGATCGTTAGATCTTGATCGCATGGATTAGATTATGCCACGTAGCCTAGTTAATCATAGCCGTAAGATTCATGCCGATTGCATTAGATTGCGCCAAGTGCCATCACGTACAGCTGTTGGATTTCAATCAATGGTTTAGATTGCATCGCGTAGATCTGTATTAGAGTAATCTTAGCCATTAGATCTTTGATTTGCGACTCAGATTGAGCCACGTCGATTAGGTTAACAGTGAAGTGCTCGGTAAATTGCCGCCGTTGGATCGAGATGTGTGGTCTGGATTGCGCCGCGTGCCGGACCAGTTCCGTGCTGACGCGTGTCACGTGGAAATCGGGGAGTCTGCGCCGCTGGTCATTGATTGACGTCACCGGAATAATCGTGGCCGTTCGATCGGGATCCAACGGTAGATATTATGCCACGTGTTGACTCCGGGGAAAGCCAGAGCCGAATCGTCGCATCGATCTCGACCGTTCGTTTTGAATCGGACAAATGAGATTGAATCAAGTTTCGGTTGATAGTTTAGCGCCGCGTGTCGCATCCAGATCGTGCCATGTGTCATGCTGACGTCATCAGTGGGACCCACATGTCAGTCATGGTACTGTGGATGCTGATGTCATCCGTGACGTCATCAGTGGCGCCCATGTGTCAGTGGAGGTACTGTTCCGTAGGCCGCGTTCACGGTGGACCAAACCCGAATGGTAGATCAAGTCAATGGACCGGCTAACATCATGCTTACGCAATAATTCGATTTTCTTTTAGAAAAATAATCCGGTGGAAATTCAATTCGGTGATGACGTCATGCTGACGTCATATTTCCGAATTTCCCGTATAGAAATAATAAAAAATTCGGTTTATTCTTTTTAATTGATTTTTAAACTTCAAATGACTATAACTTTTGCGTTTTAACTCCGATTTGAGTGATTCCAATTTCTAAAAATTTGTAAAATCAAGATCTATTTATTGGTCAATTTTATGGAATTTTTAAATTTTATTTTTCTCTCTGTAAATTGTGTTTATTGTGTGTATATTTATTTCGAGTAGACGTTGATTTGCCGGAGAGCTTCGAGGGAGAATTTCCAGCACAAGACCAAGCTCTAGATCAGGATCAGCCACTGTTTGAAGGCAAGTTATGCATTGATCATTTTGTTCCTAAGTTTTGAAAATGTATTTTGATTCAAACTATGCATGCTAATTTAATTAAAAATGGATTTAATTAATTTGGGTGAATTAGTTAATCAACCTATTTGTTATTGCCACCTTGTCACTAATATTTGTATGCCATGATTCATTTGTTTCCCTAAGTTGATAATATTAGTTGGATGTAATGATATGCCAACACGGGAGGCTAGACCGTGAATAATTGCTTAGCTTTGCATATATCGTGAATAATCTTTTTGAATACAAAAGCAACATTGAATAAAGGAATAGTGAATGTATTTTGGTAAATGGTGCTATATGGTTGGTAATGACTTTAAAATGTGGAGACTTGTGTGGTTCTACATGAAGGTTGAATACTGGCATTTGTTGCACTGTAAAACAACCTGGGGTGGGCAAGGATTTAGACTGGGGCAAGTGGACCGAGGCTTTGTGCCCGGAAGGGCCTGTGTGGCAAATGAAATGGCTATGTGCCAAACTTTTGAGAGAAGGAAGTCTTGCCTTGGTCAGTTAAGGACTTTACCTTGCGAGCCTTTGAACTGAGTCACTCGTACAACCACATGCTTGGTATGGGACAGACCTAGTTTAGTAAGGTTCTAACATCTTTTCTTTGATACCTCGGGGCGGCAGTTACACCAGGGTGTACCTGTATGGGGGAGTGTGCCTGTGCTATGACTTGGTACCCATCCAACAGTATTCGCTTATTCTAAACTTCGGCTCTGTGTGAGGGAAGTGTTAGGAAGGCCATACTGGGGAGGTTCATAGGTTTTGGTGTTAGTTTCTGAAAGGCTTTGTTATGATCGCTCATTCACATACTCTTGTTTGGCGATTCACGGCTAACGTGGTGAGTTGATTATATCTTGTGGGTAAAGTGTACAATCTCTGCAGAGTGTGTCAAAACTATTCGAATAGTCGAGTCCACAGAATTGGATAAAGCTCGGGGATTACAGTCAAGGGGTAGATCTTTGAAAATAAAATGGGATGAAAGGTTGTGTGCCAGGGATAATGGTGAAATTTGATTAAGGACTGTGTGTCCAAAATTATGTGGAAAACAATTGGAGAAACTTATTATATTATTATGGTTTTGCTGCTTTATATCTAAATAAATAGTAAGTTAAAATATTGATGCAATGCAAAATAACTAATTGAGCCATTCCTCTGAAACAAGCCATGCATGTAGTAATAGAATTGCATTCTGTGCATGACTTGTTGAGTATAGTGTGTACTCACCCTTGCGGACAACAATTTACCAAAGGAGGAGTCTCGCTTTGCTTGGGAAGGGAGTTTCTTTGAGGAGCCAGAGAACTAGGAGCAAGCCTCGTCAAGGTGCCCTGTGGCAAAGAGATGGATCACCACGATGTTTTATTTTCTGCTGTTGATTTCTTATTACTCTGATTAATGTAAGCCCTGCGTGGCAAACTCTCGTAAGGGGACCATAAGGTCGTATAACTCGTTTATATACATGTTTGAAGTACTTTATTATTATTTATTTGTGTATGATTGTGGTACTTTAACCCTATTTAGCTTTGTGTGCGCTAAGCGTGGTTCGGACTAGTGCGAGAATACACGAGAGGTCTGATTTGCGATTCGGGTCCCGACAGATCCAAAAAGTGCCATAACACCATGAAGAACACCCTCCACTATAGCAACAAGAGGAAGGGGTCTCAGTCCTCGCATGACCCAGTTGTAAACCTCAGCTAAGTTAGTCGTCATAACCCCATACTGGGAACCATCGGTGTCATAAAGAAATGCCCATTTCTGCCTAGGCTAATGCTCTATCCATTCGGAGAAGCATTTTGTCGATCTTCCATTCCTCTGGACCAAGTGCGAAGGGTCCGTAGGTAACACTTCCAGTGCTACTGGGGCTTCCTCTGTGCTAGGAATTGGCCTCTTCGTTGCCTCTGCGGTATGCCTCGATGTTAGCTCATCCAACTTCTTCCACAGTGCATCAAACTTTCTCTGTTGAGTCTGGTCGCACAACCTCTTAAAAAGCTTCGTAAGGTCCTTGTTCTTAAACTGCTTGTAGAAGTTAGCACTCATGTGCCGTTTGCACCACCTACTTCACATATCAGGCCATGGATGTGTTTCTTCTGCACCTTTCTGCAACTGCACGACCGCCTTCAACAGCCCGGGGTGCTGATCGTGTATAACACAAACTCGGTGACGATCCACAACCCAGCTTTCACGTTCCTCGAAACGAGCCGACTTTACGTGTTCTCACCCTGCATGAATGCAAGCATTACTGGAAGAACCTGATTGTTGCCATCAACTCCTATGGCAGTCAATATCTGACCTGTACTTCCCAGTCAAGAATGTCCCATCAACACATAACAACGGACGGCAATACCTGAACGCGTTGACACATGCACTGAAAGCAAAGAATGCCCGCTGAAATACCATCTTCCCAGCGAAGCGCTGCGAGGGCCGCTCACAAATATCGACATAAGTTCCAGGATTTCTTTCCTTAATCACCTCAAGCATACCTGGTAGGTTCTGATACGAGTCTTTGATTGTACCAAATCTAGTTTCCAAAGCCTTCTGCTTCGCTCTCCATGCTTTGGCATAGTTTATGGTGTACTGAAACCTCTGCTCTATTGCAAGTATGATGGCACATAGCTCTAAATCCAAGTTGCCCACAATCTCCCCATACATTGCATTTGCAACAAAACCTGAAGATATGTTTCTATGCGATTGGGCAGACTCCGTAAGCACACATGTATGTGGGACAACTATAGAACACTTCCAAACGGTATCCCATTTAGGCTGGTACGCATGCACACGCCATTGGCAACCCACCATCTGGCATCTGACATCATACGTCCACTGGTCTGACTTGCAACCTTAAAGGTTCTACGAAGCGACACTACCCATGTTGTCACTACTTCCTGAACCTCATACTTATTCTTGTAAATAGCACCTTGCCTTACCTCATTCCTATCTGACTGCCACGGGAAGTGTTCACCCTCATTGACCACCAATCTATCGAACTGACATGCATCCCACTCCGTAGGGAAATGCTCTTCGTTGTCTGTGTCGTTACTCAAATTCTCATACTCCTAGCTCTCTGCCTCTATTGTATCAACCAACGATTCAATATTTTCTCCCTCGTCTGCCACGCCCAGTGGTTCCTGAACATTTGGATTTGGAACATCAGCTTCCTCATCTCACACACCTTCGGTTCGGCTACTCTCTCCAACTTCCTCTGGTTCATCACCATTGTAACATCCCAAAATTTGAAGTTTTAGAATGTTTAAATTCTGTAGGATCGAAATATACTGATGTAGCAATCAGAGGGGGGGTGAATGATTGCGCGGAAGCTAAAATCAAATTTTTGAACTTTTCAAACACCCCAAATGAAACTCAAATTGCTTGGAAATCAGTTTATGCAGTTTGGAAACCAAAAGACCAGTCTGGGCGACTAGTAGATTACTTGGGCGACCAGTTTGGGCACTTGGGCGACCAGTTTGGGCACTTGGGCGACCAGTAGATCACTTGGGCGACCAGTTTGGCACTTGGGCGACCAGTTTGAGCGACCGGGCGAGCAGGTTGGCAGGCTGGGCGACCAAGTGAACAGTTGGGCGACCACGCGCGCAGTCTGGGCGTGCAGACCGATACACATCCACTAAAATAGTAATTCCTAGAGATCCAGCAGTTAGATTGATGTAAAATTTTAACTATAGAAACTAAACTCAATTCCACAGTTAACACAAAAAGAATCAAGTCAATCGGATCTACGGATCTAAAGTTATGTCCTTCGCAAGATGACTGAATCTGGGCGACCACGTGAGCAGTTAGGCGAGCAGAACATCAATCTGGGAGACCACAAATTACAGAAGATCTAACCGTTTGATTGATGTCAAATTTTACCTGAAAAAATAGACTAAATTATAAAGTGAAAAAAAAAGAATCAGGTTGATCGGATCTATGGATCTAAAGTTATGGCCTTTGCAATACGACTAAAACAATTTGCGATCTAACAGTTGGGCGACCAGACTAGTAATCTGGGTGACCATAAATTACAGAAGATCTAACCGTTGGATTGATATGAAATTTTAACTGTAGAAACTAGATTCAATTATGAATCAAACCCAATAAGAATCGAACCGATCGGATGTACGTATCAAGAGATAATACCTTCGCAATTTGACTAATGCATCGATGGCGAGAAGCGAATTTCACCTTCAAAGTCGTGGACGGACCAAACACCGAGAGGGCTTGATTGCCACGGATCAATCTTATGCATGCATGCACGGAAGAACAACTAGCTTTCTGGAAGATTGATCTTTATTTCTTTTGTCTAAAGTGCTCCAACACAAGAGTACATCCCTAAAACCTAAACGCTCAAAATAAACAGGAGACACCTCCTCCTATTTATACAGAGCAAACTCACAGAGATGGATTACAACTCCACTTCCAACATGGAAAGAGTTCGTATCTATCTCAACTTGGCCCAACATGGCCGAAAACAAAACCTTGCACGCATGATCAATCCACCTGCTACACATACGTGACTAACCAGCCTTCATGTGCATGTTCTCTAGCCCGAACGTCCCGCATGACATCCTCGACCACCAAGACCTCGGTTCCTCCCTGAACCTAGTCCCGAACCTCAGTTCTTCCATGAACCTAGTTCCGGTCCCGTTATCGACCACGTTCGCCCTCAAGCAACACCTGCATATGAATTAACAAACAACGAGTCCGAGCACAAGTCCACGACTTGACTCAAGATTAATCCATGCAACCACTCATACGAGTGCATTGCATCAAGCAAAACCATTATGCTATCACCAGCATAATAAACATATCACCGTAGCACATGCACAAGCACCACACATGCTATAATCAAAGTCATTTTCCAATGCCAATTTCACCATTCAGCCAATTTTTCATCACATGATTTCACAATCTCCCCCTTGATGAAAACATTGGCAACACAATTTGGACCTGAACATTGGCATTCACCTCACAAGAATAGATGTAAGAAATTTTGTTTATAAAACAAAAAGACAAACAAGGTGACCAAAAGACAAAGAGAGAAAATCTCCCCCTATGACAAAGAGAAACTCCCCCTTACAGAAAGAAGAAATGTTTGTGTGAAATTCCAAAATTCTCCCCCTTTGACTCCAAAATTCTCCCCCTTTGACAATGGATTCATCAAGAATGCAAAAAGAGAGAACAAAAATTTTTTGTTTATTTTTTAGTTTTTCCTTTTTTTTATGTACTGAGCATTATAGGTCATCCACAAATGTAACAATTTTATCACCAGGTCATGCTATCAAAAGTACTTGCACCCTCAAATCTACACATAAACAATGTAGAGTAAGCATAACTAGAAATCAAGTACTATTAACGATTTTTTGCATGGCATGATCTCCCTTTCTCAACAATCTTAAAACCTGAAAACATTGAATTTTTTTGTGCACTTTATTTGTGCTTGAAAAACTGATTCAATAATTGATTGCAACAATAACAATTGCAAGGAATTACATGCACCATCAGCCTTACTTTTCAACCATGCCAAGCAGTCACAAGCTTAAGGTTTCATGGTTTCGGTCATACACAACCTCTTCCAAGTTCATATCAAAGTGCAATGATAAGCAGTCTCGTAAAGAGGAAGTGCGACAGTACGTAACCTTGATCTTGCATTTATCAACAATCACTGTTTGAGCTTTAGCACTTAACTTTCATATTTAGTACTTTTTGAGCAGGATCAAGATAGCCAAGAAAGTTCAACCATGACAATATTTAATTTAAGTTGTCATTCCATTTAAAAAGTCATGACATAAACTACACCATATATGTATAAACAGAAAGTTGCAAAGACCTTGTAGCATAAACATGGCTTCAAATGACATATGTGTATGAAATACAATGCTCAGTACCTTTTTATTATTTTTCATTTTTTTTGTTTTTCATTTAAGAAAGACACAAAATAAAAAGCATGTTACAAAAAAAACTTCAAAAACTCCCCCTCAAAAATATCCCATCGGATGAACCAACCCAAGTTCTCCCCGAATAAAAGCAAAACGAGAGGAAGACAAAGGTTTTGTGAAAATGTTTGCCAATTGATGTTCAGTGTCCACATGATGAAGCACAATATTTCCCTTTTCTACATGATCTCTAAGAAAGTGAAATCTGATCTTAATGTGTTTTGTTCTAGAGTGTTGCATAGGGTTCTTAGCAATGCATATTGCACTAGTGTTATCACACAACAGAGGAACACTATCCAAATTAACCCCATAATCTTTAAGTGTAGCTACTATCCAAAGAATTTGAGAACAACAACTAGCAGCAGCCACATATTCAGATTCAGCAGTTGATTGTGCAACAGAAGATTGTTTTCTAGATGACCATGCAATAAGTGAATTACCCAAGAAAAGACATGAACCAGATGTGCTTTTTCTATCAATTCTACAACCTCCAAAATCAGCATCAGAGAATGCTCTTAAACTAATGCATGAGGAAGCAGAAAGCCATATGCCAAAATCTTGAGTACCATAGAGATACGAAGATTAAGCAGCGGCTTGTTGATGTGAAACACGTGGAGAAGCTTGAAAACGTGCACACAAGCACACAAAATTGAATATCCGGCCTTGATGCGATGAGATATAACGAAGAGCCTATCATGCTTCTATACTCCTTTTGATCAACAATCTCACCATCTTCATCCGGATCAAGTGTGCAAGTGCCTCCCATGGGTGTCATGATCGATTTGCAGTTTTCCATCCCAAAGCGACGAAGCAAATCTTTTGTGTATTTACTTTGATGAACAAATGTACCTTCCTTCGTTTGTTTCACTTGCGATCCCAAAAAGTAAGTCAACTCACCCATCATGCTCATCTCAAGTTCCTTTCTCATGGTTTACGAAAACTTAGACACTAAAACATGAGAGGAACCACCAAAGATAATATCATCAACATAAATCGACGAATAGTTGATCATTGCCTTGCTTGAGTAAAAAGAGTTTTGTCAACCTTTCCCATTGTAAACCCATTTTCAAGTAAAAGGTTTTAGCCTATCATATCATGCTCTAGGGCTTGTTTTAATCCATACAAGGCTTTGGACAATTTGAACACATGATCGGAAATTTGAGATTTTGAAACCGGAGGTTGCTTAACATATACTTCTTCATTAATATAGCCATTAAGAAAAGCACTTTTCACATCCATTTGATACTGATCTAAAACCTTTAGATGCAGCAAATGCTAAAAGAATTCTAATGGCTTCAATTCTAGCAACAGAGCAAAGGTTTCATCAAAATCTAAACCTTCAACTTGAGAAAATCCTTGAGCAACTAATCTAGCTTTATTCGACCACAACACCATCCTCACTTTGTTTATTTTTGAAAACCCATCTAGTTCCAATTATATTAAAATCGGAGGAGGTGGAACAAGCTTCCAAACTTTGTTACGCTCAAAATTCTCTAATTCCTCATGCATGACATTGATCCAAGATTAAATCGGTTAATGCATGAGATATATCTTTGGGTTCAAAAGAAGCAACAAAAGCGAGAATGAGCATGAGAATCGAAGCAATAAACTGGATCGGGTGACTCTCTCATTCAAATCTCCAATCATTTGTTCAGGTGGATGTCTTCTTTGAATGTGCAAAGGAGTTGTAGCTTTAGAAACTTCTCCGTCTCCTTCTTCGTTTTCAGCATGTACAGAAGATGTTGTGGCTTGAGGATGCTCGGATGTAGGTGATGTAGTGGTAGGTGCGAAAGAGGTACAATTTGGTTGTGCAATAGGAATCAACATTTCATCCTCAACATCATCATCATCAACAAAATACTCTCCCCTAAACATATGCACTGTTCTGCATCAATTGGACTAGTGCTGGACTAGCCTCATCGAAAGTGATTTCACGAGGTTTCTACAATTTTGTTAGTCTCCAAAACAAGTGCATGATAACCACGTGTATGAGCGGGATATCCAAGAAAGATGCCATCGCCACTCTAGCTTCAAATTTATCAAGATTTCCAGATTTCAAGACAAAGCATTTGCATCCAAAAACTCTGAAATGAGATACACTAGGCCTATGACCAAAATGAAGCTCATAAGGAGTCTTGCCTAGCTTCGATCTCAAAAACACTCTATTGGAAACATAGCATGCAGTTGAGATTGCTTCAGTCCAAAACTTTCTAGGAGTGTGATGTTCATCTAGCATAGTTCTAGCCATCTCAACCAAGGTTCTGTTCTTTCTTTCAACTACACCATTTTGTTGAGGCACTCTAGGTGAAGAAAATTGATGATCAATTCCTTTTTCAACACAAAAGTGATCAAACGAAGAATTTTTAAATTCAGTTCCATTATCACTTCTGATAGCTCTAAGTGCTCCTGGGTGATCAACAGATAATCTAGTAACAAGACTTCTAAAATGACTAAAAGCCTCATCTTTAGATACCATAAAATAAACCCAAGAGTATCTAGAATAATCATCAACAATGACCAGTACATACCATTTGCCTCCAAAGGATTGAACTCGGGAAGGTCCAACCGTGTCAAGATGTAGTAGCTGTCCTGGAGCGTTTGTCATCACCATGGTAAGAGGTAGATGTGAACCTGCAGTCATCTTACCATGTCTACAAGAAGAGCATACTAAATCGCTATCACCATTAAGCTTAGGCAAGCCACGAATGAGATCTAAACCACTAACATGAGTTAGATGATCAAAACCAACGTGACCAAGTCTACAATGCCAAAAGAATAAATCTTTAGAAACATTGTCAACTAGACACCTATGCTTAGAAGAAAGTGACACATCAAAGTCAGCTTTAAAAACTCTTCCAAAGCGTGAAATCCTGAACACAAGGTCTCCTGAAGCATCTAAAACTTTGCATTCACTTTTCTTAAAACATACTTCAAGATCCTCATCAATCATTTGTGAAACAGACAACAAGTTGTATTTCAAGTTTTCAACAAGAGCCACATCCTTGAACATAAACTTGTCACTTACCTTTATTGTACCTTTTGCCTACAAGGAGTAGAAGAAGCATCTCCAAAAGTAACACTTTCAAAGACGAGATGCACGAGTGAGGAAGGAGAACCAATTTTATCACCGGACATGTGGCGTGAGCATCCGGAATCAACTAGCCAAATGTTCTCCTTCCTCATGAGAAGCCCGTGATAAAAGCGAGAAGATGTCGAGGCCTCAGTACTGGGGTTAGAGATAAAACATTTTGGAATCCAGTACTGAGACACACGACGAGTAGGCACAACACGAGAATGCTTGTGTACAGAATCAATTTTGCCCTTTCTTATGTTTCTAGCAGCAAAAGGTGTTTGCATCACCCTAGGCACAAAATAAGGAGTAAAATGTGCCTTCTTGAAATTAGACCTAGCCTTAGTCTTCTCTTTCTTTTGCTGTTTGGCTAGTCTAAAGCAAAAATCTACTAAGTGTCCATCTCTACCACAATGAGTGCAAGTATACTTAACATGATGTTTAGCTTTAGTAACAGAAGTGACATTTGCATTCATCATAGTAGAAGTTAACACACCAGCAGACTTAAACACAGTTTTCTTAGGCTCATTGTCAATTTCAAAATTTCCACTTCCAAGTGTCTTAATAACAGTAGGAGCATGCGACTTATAATGAGCATAAGAATCAAAACCTAAACCTTTGTGATGAGTACTGACCCTTGACTGATCTAGAATCATGTTTAGGTTTTTCTTTCCAGTAGTGAATCGTTCTAAAGATTTTTCCAAGTAATCAACCTTTCGAGCAAGAGTTAAACAGTTATTACATGGAACATCCACTTTTCCTTTCTGTTTGCGACAAGTTGAGCATGAGAGAACTTCATGAGTGAGCATAGCATCATTTGAGAAACCCTAGCATTTGCATCATGCAACTTCAATTCCAGTATAGCACATTTAGAACAATGAGTTGTATCATGCAAATCAACAGTTGAACAGTTAGCGTTTTTAACATGTTTCACATTTTCTTTCTTTTCAGTATTGACTTGTTCTAACAAAGAAACATGTTCTTTCCTAAGCACAGTAAGCTCACTGTAGATTAAGTCACATGATTTGCAAGCATCATCATCAGGAATCAAAGATTTAAGTCTAGCAATTTCAGCATGCAAAGATTCCACAAGAACATCATGTTTCTTAATTTTCTTGTCGCGTTTGTTAAGCAATTTTCCAAGGCGAACAACAACAATAGCTAAATCATCGTAAGAAGCATCTACCTCATTGAAGTCATTGTCATGATCATCCTCGGTGAAGCTTCCATCACTTCTAGCCATGAGACATAATCTGTCAAATCACTTGCTTGGAACCATTGTGTCATCCTCACCGCTCTCTGAATCCACATCACTTAAGTTCACTTGTTCAAGAGCGAAAGAACCCGATGAACAACCTTTTTGTTGATGAAGCTCTTTTCTTTCTATCACTTGGTGAAAACTTCTTCTTTTCTTTTCTTACATCGTTGTCCTTCTCCTCCCTTGATGTTTTACCCGCAAGCTTAGGACAATTTGATCTAATGTGATTGAGGTCACCACACTCATAGCATCTTGGAGGGCCACCACCAACTCTCTTTCTCATTCTCACATTCGCAAAGCTTTGTTAAGCCGAGAAGAGAGTAGTGCCAAATCTTCTTGAAAACTCTTGATCTGTTCATCGAGTTAATGAAGACAAAGAGGACAAAGTAAAGCTTGAAGAAGCATTATTACGAGACATGCTAGATTGGGAGGTCGATGCAATTGATTTATGATCGTCTTCCTAGCAAGAACATCCACTCATGAGTTTTTAATTTAGAGAACGAACATCTAAAGTAAGTGTACTCATGACAGTGGATTCTCTAATAGATGTAACTTTCATCTCCCAAATAGACATGTCTAATGCACCAAGCAATTGTCTAGCATTTGTAGCCTCATCAAAGAAAACTCCAACAACACGTAAATTGCTAAGAATTTTATTGAACCGTGCAAAGAAATCATCTAGAGACTCACCAGACTTCATCTCAAATCGCATGTATTCTTTCTTATAAATATCTTGCCTAACCTCTTTGACAGTGTTAGAACCTTCATGATAATCACAAAGAGATTTTCATACCTCATATCTTGCGACTTGAGATGAATCACTCGATCAAAATCACTTCTTCCTAGTCCTTGGATGATCAAATTCCTTGCTTTCTTTGTTTGCTTCAACATGTGCTCGATTGGTGTCATTAGCGCATCATTCTCGGGAACATTGTATGGCTTGTAGACCTTTTCCCAAATTGCAAAACCACGAGCTTGAATATATGCCTCCATCTTTGCTTTCCAAAACCGAAAATCAACACCATCGAAAATAAAAGGTTTTGTCGAATACCTATCCATCGCTACGGTTTCTAATCACCTGTTAAGATTAATTAGAAAAACCTTTGCTCTGATACCACTTGTAGGATCGAAATATACTGATGTAGCAATCAAAGGGGGGGTGAATGATTGCGCGGAAGCTAAAATCAAATTTTCGAACTTTTCAAACACCCCAAATGAAACTCAAATTGCTTGAAATCAGTTTATGCAGTTTGAAACCAAAATACCGATCTGGCGACGATGAGATCACTTAGGCGACAGTTTGGGCACTGGGCGACGATGAAACACTTGGCGACGGTTTGAGCACTTGGCGACCAAGAAACACTTGAGCGACCGATGAGAGCACTTGAGCGACCAGTTTGGCACTTGGGAGACCAGTTTGGGTGACCGGGCGAGCAGGTCGGCAGGCTGGGCGACCACGTGAACAGTTGGGCAACCACGCGCGCAGTCTGGGCGAGCAGACCAATACACATCTACTAAAATAGTAATTCTTGAAGATTCAGCCGTTAGATTGACGTGAAATTATAACTGTAGAAACTAGACTCAATTTCTCAGCTAACACAAAATGAATCAGGTCAATCGGATCTACGGATCTAAAGTTATGTCCTTCGCAAGATGACTGAATCCGGGCGACCACGCGAGCAGTTAGGCGAGCAGGACATCAATCTGGGTGACCACAAATTACAGAAGATCTAACCATTGGATTGATGTGAAAGTTTAACTGTAAAAACTAGACTCAATTAGAAAGTGAACAAAAAAAGAATCAAGTCGATCGGATCTATGGATCTAAAGTTATGGCCTTCGCAATATGACTGAAATAATTTGCGATCTAACAGCTGGGCGACCAGACTAGTAATCTGGGCGACCATAAATTACAAAAGATCTAACCGTTGGATTGATATGAAATTTTAATTGTAGAAACTAGATTCAATTATGAATCAAACCCAATAAGAATCAAACCGATCGGATGTACGGATCAAGAGATATTACCTTCACAATTTGACTAATGCATCTGATGACGAGGAAATGGAATTTCACCTTCAAAGCTGTGACGGACCAAACACCAGAGAGGGCTTCAGTTGCCACGGATCAATCTTATGCATGCATGCACGGAAGAACAACTAGCTTTCTGGAAGATTGATCTTTATTTCTTTTGTCTAAAGTACTCCAACACAAGAGTACATCCCTAAAACACTAGCGCTCAAAATAAGCAGAGACACCTCCTCCAATTTATCTGAGCAAACTCACGAGATTGACTACAACTCCACTTCCAACATGGATAGAGTTCGTATCTATCTCAACTTGGCCCAACATGGCCAAAAACAAAACCTTGCACGCATGATCAGCCCACCTGCTGCACATACGTGACTAACCAGCCTTCATGTGCATGTTCTCTAGCTCGAACGTCCCGCATGACATCCTCGACCACTAAGACCTCGGTTCCTCCCTGAACCTAGTCCCGAACCTCAGTTCTTCCATGAACCTAGTTCCGATCCCGTCATCGACCACGTTCGCCCTCGAGCAACACTTGCACATGAATTAACAAACAACGAGTCCGAGCACAAGTCCACGACTTGACTCAAGATTAATCCATGCAACCACTCATACAAGTGCATTGCATCAAGCAAAACCATTATGCTATCACTAGCATAATAAACATATCACCATAGCACATGCACAAGCACCACACATGCTATAATCAAAGTCATTTTCCAATGCCAATTTCACCATTCAGCCAATTTTTCATCACATGATTTCATAAATTCAAAAGTGAACCATTTGCATTTTTTTGAATTAATTACAGCTTAAATTGAATTTTCTAAATAATGAAAAGATTTAATTAGATTAATCTATGCATCAAACAAAAGGTTTCTTGTTTTTATTGGGTTCCTTATGCTTCAAGAAATTTTTTGTTTTTTGGAGATTTTTCTGAATTTATTTGGTATTTATTTGAATTTATTTGGATTTATCTGAATTTCGAGAATTAAATCAATTCGGAAATTGTTTTTATTTTTGAAAAATCCTTGGGCGAATTTTACCCAGCCCATTTCCTATTCATGCCCGGCCCGGTCCGCTCGAAACCTTAGAGGCCGACCGTTGGATCTTGATCCAATGGCCATCTGCTTCCCCGCATTGCGACCGTCCGATCGGCGTCTCACGGACGGCCGGATTGCAGCCACGTCGCGTCGCTCGCGCCAAACCCTAGCCGCGCCGGAGTCCTCGCGCCGCACGCCGCCTTCCTCAGTCTCCGCGTTTTTCACGCCTCCCGAGGCTATAAAAGCAACAGCCGCCGCCTCTAGCCCGAGGTTTGCCACTTCCTCCCACACCCGCCGCCCTACTCCTTACCACCCAAGACCCTGCCGTCGAGGAGAATTAGCTCGCCGAATTGCGCCGCCACCCGAAGCCCTTTTCGTCGCCTTTTTCGCCGTCTCCGGTGTGCCTCCGCCGTCACCGTTGGTACTTTTGGACTCGTCGCGTCGTCCTCTTCCAAATCCGCCACGAGCCGCACCCGATCCGGTACCAAAACGCCGAAACCCCTGTCGTCTTCTTCGGTTCCGGCGAAATATCACCGCCGCTCGCCGTCGGACGCCTCCGTAAGTTCCTGCCCATCCGATGTCCATCCGACGCCCTAGACCGAGCCGCGTCACCAGCCCCGCGCCCTCCCCTCTCCACCGTCCGATCGCCAGCCGTCATCCCGGATGCTTGCCGCGTGGTCAACTCGTGCCATGCCCCGTCAGCCGCGCCGTGTTAGCGCCCCGTCGGCTACACCTCAACCCTAAACGCCTGCGTGGCATCCTGGTCAGCCAAGCTCGCCACGTCACCCTGCCGTCGCCTCCGTACTCTCGGTCTACCGTGGACCAGCCACTGACATGTGGGTCCCAGATGTCAGCGAGAATTCCTTTTTCCTTTTTCAGATTTTCCCAAAATTCCAAAATTCCAGCCAATCCCGTGCTGACACGTGTCACCCCATGGGATTTTCTCTGAATTAAATCTTCCGGGAGCCCGTTCTCCTTCGTCCGAACTCCGATTGGAGTGGTTCAAATTTCTAAATTTTTGTAAAATTGATCTCTACATTCCAGAGCCATTTATTTTCAATTTTGAACTTGTTTTCTTCTCTGTTTTGTATTTATTTGATTTTGTTGCTTTATTTTCTGGTAGACACGAACCCCGAAGGAGCGAACGGAGACTTTGAGGACCAAGATTCAGTGCTTGAATAGCAAGGCAAGCCGTAACCTTTGATCATGTTGAACCTATATTTGTAAACTTATTTTGTTTTATACAATTGCATGCTATGTGTGTATCAATGTTAGTTTACGGAGTAGCTATTCACCTGATTGCCAGTATGCCACCTTGATTATTGAAATGCCATGTATCCATTGTTAACCTTAGGTTGGGACATTATTAGTTGGACATAATCATAGTACCAACATGGGGTTATCGTAGCTATGCTTAGCCATGCTTAGTTGTCCGATGGGATTCATATCACCTGTGAATTAATGTTAATCTTAACTTAATGAGATATTGAATTGTGGCTGTTGACCACTGTTGTAAAACTTGTTGTACCATGGCAGGGGATGCCATTGGTCTTGGTTGAACCAAAATGTTTTCCCTCGGGCAATTGATCGTGCAGTAAAGGGGGTGCTGTCTAGCACATTGGGATGTGGTTGTCTTGCCTGAGATAACTTAAGGACTTAATCTCGTGCGCCATTGAACTGGGCCTAACCGTGCAACCACAAGTCCGGTATGGGACGGACCTAGCTGATTAATTTGTAATGTCTAGTCTTGAGTACTGCCAAGTGATGGTGTGGGTTCCGGGATGGACGGGTAGACTCACATGGCTCAAGAGGGGGCCCCGAGGGGCGAAACCTTAGAGGGCAGCACCGAGTTTAGACGTGCATTGTAAAGGCTTTGTCATGATATCTCTGCGACACACCAAAGGAAGTGTGTTATTACCGGTTGCACCAAGGGATGTTCATGTCTTGTGGGTAAAGCTGTACAACCTCTGCAGAGTGTAAAACTATTCGAATAGACGTGTCCACGGTCATGGACAAGCCTGGGGATTTCACATGGGGTATAGGGTGTTTCTTGAAATGTGGAATTGTTGGGATGTGAACGGGGAGTTCACTGTTGTTTTGTTGTCTCAAGCTATACTATGGAATTGTGTGGTTGATACTTGTTTCGAATGATGTAGGGTGATGCCTCATCATTCTGTTCATGTTATCTACCATTGATTTATCAGCTACTTATTATTGTTTTCATCAATATGCCTTCAATCTATTTATTGTATTTAAATTCAAGTTATTGCTTTCTGCAAAAGAACCATATGACTATCCTTTGTCAAGCCGTGCATGAGTATATTGCATCATTTCCCTACGGCTTGCTGAGTACGTTTTGTACTCACGGCTTTATGCCCTTGTTGTTCAGTTGCTGAGGAAGAACCAGGTAATGGGTACCAAGAGGAGGAATACTATGAAGACTACGTCGACTAGGATGGTGTTTCCCCAAACGATTGCCAGTGGCATGTCGAATGGCCCAAGTTACTTTATTTCTGATGCAACAGTTTTATTTGTTTCTTAAGCCAAGAGGCATTAGTGTATGAACCTTGACCATAAGGTCACTTGCTTTATTCAATAATAATTTGCTTCCTCTTAGTTATTTCGATGTATGGAATGATATTCATCTATATTTCCACTGTGTGCACTAGCGTGATCCTGGACTAGTGCAGTATACACAGAGAGTTTCGGATTTGCATATCCGGGTCCCGACAACCACCAACCTCCTCCTGCATCGTATGGTTAGTATTGGTTTTCTCAAATGCTTGCGCTAACAACACTAATGGCCAACCATTTTCAGTTGCCAATCCTATATATGAGCTCCAGGACTTTGGCCCCTTCTGTTCTACTAACTCCCAGTACGTGTAATCCCGTCTCCGAGACCGCACTCCGTGCAGCTTCAGATCATGCAATTTCCTATCGAAGGAGAACATGTTGTACAACCATCTGTTAACCGTGCCCCACGAATGCTCACCAACACGTGACAGGCCAGCCATAACACTTGGGAAATGACTAAGTTCCACCCCTTATGCACCCATCTGCGGAACCCCTTCTCCGTAGTGTATTTTAAATTCTACTCGTTCGTCCATACCTGTCAAACATTTCATTGATTTTTAATGATGGCACGACAAAACGCTACCACATTTCAACTCTTAATCTACTCATACGACAACATACTCTACACCCGGTATTACAACAGGTAATATCATTTTGTTCTATGATGAATATTTTTGCTATTGTGCAAGTTGGCTGGCGCCGCGCCGATACTCATAACCTACCACGTGCCGAGAGAGCATGTGCGGGTTTTGGGAACACACGACACAATCCCCGTATACTAGCTACTAAATAATTAAAATTCTACACAATCTAATCGCTAAATCGTCAATTTAAATAAACTACTGCTAACCTTACTAAATTCAAAATCACTAAATTGTTTTTCTATAAAACTACTAATACAACCGAAATCCTGTATACTAGCTACTAAATAATTAAAATTCTACACAATCCGATCGCTAAATCGTGAATTTAAATAAACTGCTGCTAAACCTGCTAAATTCAAAATCACTAAATCATTTTTCTATAAAACTACTAATACAACCGAAATAAACTATTGCTAAACCTAATTCCTAATACAATCTTTTTCTAATTTATAATACAGTTCAACGCTATATTTCAACCCTAATAAACTATATTGCTAATCCTAATTTGATCACTACAATGAACATTACAAAAAAAATGACAGAAAAATTTACCTCAACCCGCGACGAAATCCTCCTCTCCTTCCTCCTCCTCCTCCTCCTCTCCTCTCCCTCCTCCTCCTCTTCTCCTCCTCCTGTTCTCCTCTCCCTTCTCTTCCTCTCCTCCTCCTCCTCCTCCTCTCCTTCTCTTCCTCACCCCTCTCCTCTCCTTTCTCCGGCGGCGGCGACGAAGGCTCGGGAGCGCTGGAAGAAATGAGGCCGAAGGCCTCAGTCGTGTGGGTTAAGCCTCTCTGTCGCAATTCCAAATTGCGACAGAGAGGTTGCGACAGACCTTTGGCGCAATTTGGAATTGCGACAAAGAAGCCGTACAGTCTGTCGCAATTCCAAATTGCGACAATAATGTTAGTCGCGATTTGGAATTGCGATAGACTCTTTGTGTCAATTTGGAATTGCGACTATTGGGTATTTCTGTAATTTTTTTTGGCATATTATTTATGTAATTTTTAAAAAATATATATTATTTAAAAAATTCAACGAGTGACTCCCTCCCTCGAGTGCGCTCCTGTAGCAACACGTATTGCGTAGCAATGTAGCGAGAACGAAAGCAGCTGCGTGAGGTTCCTGTAGCAGCAGAGAAAAATGCCTTCCAGGCAGGGAGCTGATCAATAATAATAATAATAATAATAATAATAATAATATAATAATAATAAAATACAACTGATAAAAAAATATACCACCAAATTCAGGAGTCTTACCGCAGCAATTTCAACTCATCTCAATTTCGTTCCACAACCCGACTTCATATTGAGCATTGATCATGCTCAACCCTAGCGACTGTTCCAACACTAAAGTTTGCCAACATTATCGTCCGTGCCAACCAGTGCCATGCCTAGACGCCAATCCAATTTAAGCCAATGTGCCTATTATTGGCGGCATCAATGCGAGATTAATCATTAAAGACGACAATCAATCATCTACTACGAGTAATTGAGGCAAGATCCACACATATAAAGTCTAAGGTGAAGTTGCTGGTATTTTTAGGATTTGATGACACTCTGGTGGTAGCTAGCATCATACTCTCTAAATTTATATTGTTTAAAAGAGAGATTTTGCTTCAAAATCAGTTTGAGATGAAGGATTGAAGTGCAAGAAGGAGTTAGCTTTTGCGTGGATACTATAATATTGTTCAGCTATCATAACTTGATATAAGGGGTCTACAACAATTTATACTACATTGATGTCATAAAGTTCAATTCATCCAGACAATTTTACGGGAGCAGTTTCAAGTATATCATAGAATTTAATTACTTTCGAAGTCGGCAGATTGAAGTACAAAAAGTCACACATGCAAGTTACTCTCCAGTGAGCATTATTTGCCAATTTTGTGTTCTAGTTGGAGAATATGAAACATACATGATATGAATTCTTCGCTATCTATCAAATGCCACATGTGATGATTTCGCTTCATGAGAAGAGTTTGATCAGACTGTTCCAGCCTTTCTTATTGAAGTTAGTCCGTTAGACTTTTGAGGTACAAGATATTTATGATTATTTATTTCGAGGAGAGTTACGTTATATTTTGGTTACAAGAGGAACTCATATCAAGGTAGAGATTGTTGAAGTTGAGAGTGATACGAATTCGTTTCTTACTCTGTCTCAAGTCTTCTATATACGGAGTATACTATGTATCATTATAAAATAACTCTATAGCCTAGGGCAAGAGTAAGAACTCATTATAAACATCTCCTCATATATTGATATTGAAGGACTAGAAATGACGATCAGAGTGAGGTGAATGATCACAAATTAAATTTTACCCCAAAGAAACCAAGACAAAACCCCTAGATATCAAATGGATGCGAAAAAATCAATCTGAAGAGTTTTTAGCTCAAGGCCGTCACTACTGTGATGAACAGTAAAATCATGCATATAAATAGTAATTTCAGCACGAGTTCAAATCAAAAATGATGTAACTTTTGATTGAATGATCCAAAACTCATGCAACTTTGTATGAACCTTCCTAAGGATGTTAGGAATCTATTCTAACCTTCAATCACAAGGATTGACGCCAAAGTTCTAACCTTTTCAAAAATACCGAATGTTGTACCAAAACTGGGTCAAAACCCAAAACTTCACCCTAAACTTGCTTATGGGGATTTAATGATTAAGATGATTTTAGATGACCTCCCACATATCACAACAAGCAAGAACTTCAAAGAGATTGCCAGAAACATGCAAGATCAAGATCTACCTCAAATCCTTCCTTCTCAACTAAAAAAATCTGGTTTCTTGATAAATTTCTTGATAATCATGAGATAGCTTGCCTAGATAATTGGATGATGATCTCGAAAGGATACATCCATTAATCACTCATCATTGGCAACACAAGATTAAGAGAAAAAGAAACCAACAAAAAAGATCAAGAATAAAGGAGGAAGGTCAAGACAAAAGCCAAATCTTGAGCACGAAATTGATCTTTATTTTAGAGCAAAATAGATTATTACAAAACATCCTCTTGAGGGAAAAGCTCCTAAAAAGTACTCATACACAAAAAAAACTAAAACCTTGTGGAAACCTAAATCTTAATGTCTTAGTTTAAGGCTTGAGACCTCTTCTCTCCCTACATTTCCTTATATAGTAGAGGAAACCCTAAACTTGGGCACTAGAGTGTATATCATCCACTTTTTACATGGGCTAACCCAAAACCAACACTCTTAACGGATTTTCCACTTATACAAGCACGCTTTTCAAAGCGGCCATTACATTAACACTAAATCCGCTTTTTGAGCCCGAATTTGTGTCCAATACTATTTTGGGGTGACCAAAACCATTTAGGCCATCGCTGCGGTTTTCCAAACCACATCGACTGCTGGTATTAGGTAATTACCCCAATGACCGGTCTTCTTTATCCTCAAAGCATCGCCATGCTTCGTGTTTTCCATGTGGCACCAATAACTTGCCGCCAAACCTCTCATGTGTCCGAACTCCCCCGAATCGTCCTCGCTTGCAAGCGGGCCCAAGCCATTTAACCACCACGTGTCCTTTTCCGCTTCACCATGGAGACATTGGTTTCCTTAACTGTTCTGGACCTCAACTCCTCCCTGAACCTAGTCCCGGTCCATATCGTTGCTCGCCATATCCATCACCAATGCTTCATGTTCTGGCCTTGTCTTCCCGGCTTGCAACCATTTTCTGGCCTCAATTATCTTTCAGTGTCTCTTGATTGTTCTAGACCTTAGCTCTTCTAATCTAGTCTTAGTCTCACCATCGCCTTACCATGATCTAACCCCGAAGTCCTGAAACCACAGAAATAAGAAACACATCACATAACACTATTCACAAAGATATGTAATTAAATCAATAAAATTTAATCCACATCTCGTTGAAAACCCGATGCTACCGTCTCTTGGGGCCAGTAATACCGTGAGCCCGGTACTACCGCTCTTAGTTGGCCGGTAGTACCGCTCCTCTAAAAATCCCTATGAGAACCCTCTCCAAAAAATAACTATTGCCATTGGAGGTCGGTAGTACCGCAACCCCTGTACTACCGTTCCTAAATAGGCAGTACTGCCACTTGTATCTTACCCTAGAGAAAACACATCTCTATAAAAAGACTACTGCTCCCAACGCCATTAGCTCTGTAGGGCCGGGAGTACCACCAACCTAGGCCGGTAGTGCCGCCTGACCAACACTACCACTCCTATATGGCTAGTAGTGCTGCCCTTGATCTAACAGCACATCAAACTGCATCAAATTCAAAATAGAATTCAAAATAAGCTCAAACTTAAGTACCACATACTCAAACACTGAACAATAACACATGATAAACTTAGATAGGCCTTCACATGGTCTTCACATATAGCCATTATGCTCATGTGGTTTTTTTCCTGAAAAGATATTTCACGTAAAATCCCTGTCTCCTATGCCTTTGATCATATATTTTTGCCATCTTTTTGTAATAGTTATCTTGCCCTGTAATCATTTTTCAACACTAGATATTCGAGTAATTGAGTGCTCCGTTGTAAGAAAATTAATATGCCAAGTTGAGTAAAATTTACCCCACATGATGATTCGTCTTTATCCCATCTTCTCTCCGACAGCTAGTAGCAGTAGCTTATTTTCAAGACAAGTGAATCTGTCTAGGAATAGTATAGTCATGTAGATTTCAAATTCAATACTTGTTAGAATATAGCTAAAATTTTCTTAGCCTTGTTGGTGATCAAGCATTCAGAATTTTGAGAAGAACCTGACACTTGCACCCACAAACTCTACCAATTAGCTTTCTCTGTAAACCTGTGCTAACATACACATCAAACTCTACCAACTCAGCCCACTGTGTTGACCCCAGGGACCTCCCGTCCTGGTGGTATTACGCATTACCATGCGTACACTGATGCTACAAAGCTGAACGTGCCAGCTAATCTGCCGCCATCGACTCCGTTCAGCACATTTATTCAATCGGCTACTTAGCCGATCGAATCTGGTAGGGGTCCTCAATTGCATGGGTCAGTTCCGCTGAAGAATCCAATCCCACACAGGGTAGTCACATATGCTGAGCCCTTTGTTCCTCTACCAGAGTCGCCGGCCGTGAAACCGATGGGTGCTATCAATTGCCTCATCAGCATCCGTCGGCCAGATTTAGTCGACAGCCTGAGTTTGCACTCAGGAGGCAGGATGCCAATTACAGCTACAATTGGTACAATCCTAATGCTCCGCCGGCCAATAATGTTAATTGGGCCGATTAGATCTCTGTTGTCTTGAGAGATCAATTCGGCTTATAGCCGAAGGGAAGGGTTATAAGCTACAGAAAGTCGTACCCGGACTACATAGATCGCATGCCTTATCCACACAATTTCAAAGTCCCTGATTTTTCTAAATTTTCAAGAGATGATTCTGTCACCACCCTCGAACATGTCGGGCGATTCATTGCCCAATATGGTGAGGCAGCCTAGTCTGATAAACTGAAAATTAGGTTGTTTCCTTTATCTTTGATGGGGACTGTATTTACTTGGTTCATAAATCTGTCTCCGAATTTGGTCCACTTTTGGAACGATTTTTGGATCTAAGTTCTGTCCAACAGCCCTGAGCTCAAAATTTTTGGATCTAAGTTCTGTCCAACAGAAGTTCGAGGAGTCGGTGTTGGATTATATCAGAAGATTTAGGGAAGTACAAAATCGATGCTTCTGTATCACCTTGCCTGATGACCAATTAGCCAATTTGGCTTTCCAGGGGTTAATTCTGCCTCTTAGGAAAAAATTTGTTGGACAAGAATTTTTTGATTTAAGCCATCTGCTTCACCGTGTATCAGCATAAGAGAGCCGATACCCTAATAACAAGGGATTTAAGGATAAGTTTAGGATGAATGGTAATGGCAAAGAAAAGGCCAAGGTAAATATGGTCGACTATAGTTCAAGCGAAGCCTCTGAGGACGATGAAGCAGAAGTAAACATAGCCGAGTGGATAAAGGGTCCTAAAAAGTCGCTAGTCTGCTCATGGCTTAAGCCGATGAAAAATAAGTCGAAAATCAAATACGCCTTTGATGTATCCAAGTGTGACCGCATATTTGATTTGTTATTACAAGAAAAATTAATACGGTTACTGGAGGGGCATGTCATACCATCGGTCGACGAAATGAAGAAACGAAGATACTGCAAGTGGCATCACTCTTTTTTGCATAACACTAATGATTGCAGTATTTTTCGTCAATAGATACAGTCGGCCATTGAAGATGGACGGCTAAAGTTCACAGACGAATCGGCCATGCAGGTAGATGTCAACCCTTTTTCGATCAATATGGTCCACATTACAACAGGAACACCCCTTTAACAACGGATACATAGCAACACATGATGTTATGCGTTGCAAGCAACAGGGTGGCAACACTTGCAAAACATTGCAAGCATCATCCGTGGAGTTAAGCAACTAGTGGCAACATTTGTCAACTATTGCAAGAATCATCCGTAGATCCCTTTATTTTTTTCGGCCGGATCCATATACGTCCGTTCTCCATCGTCCTCCCCCAACCCCCTCTCTCCTGGGTCGCCCCCAATTAAAACCCTCCCTCTCGCCTGCGTTGCCCCCACCTCGCACACCCCACCCGTCCTCTCACCCTCTCCTGCGTCGCCCCCACCTCGCCCCTCTCCCGTCGGTCGTCTCCCTCTCTCCGGCGTCGCCCCACCTCGCCGGTCATCGCCTCCGTTCCTGTCCCCTACCCTGCCAGCGCCGCCATCGCATCCTCCCGACCTCCCCTTGGTCCCCACCCGCCATCCAGATCCATGTCCCCACCCGCCCCAATCTTCGCCGCGCCTCATCCCAGATCCACCTCTCCACCCCCCGCCATGGCGACCCTCAAGTGAAAGTCCCTAGATGCCCCTCCGCCGACCGCGCCTCCCTCTCAAGGCCCCACGCTAGCGCGCGGCAGCCGCCGCCCCAACCCGTCGTCACCGAGCCCGTCACTGCATGCATGACGTTTCCTACCCCAAAGCTCGACCGTCCTCCTCCTCTGCTTGATCGCCGGATTCAATCAGAAGCGTAAACCGATCGCCTCCGCCCCGACCTAAACCGAAGCGAGAAGCGGCGGCGAAGGCAAACCCACACCACGGCGAGCCCGACCGCGGCGGCGTGGGCGGGAGAGAGAGGAGGCGGGGCGGTGATGGGGAATAAGATCGCGTGGACGACGCAGCGTTGGCGATGAGTACTACCTCCACGAGCTCCGTCCACCTACAACCCGGTGCTCGTCGATGTCGTCGGCCGCGGTCGCTTCCTCAAGTCCGTCCCATTGCAAGCACGACGAGGGCTCCTCCTTGTCAAGGTCTACTTCAAGCGGCCGCGAGCCCTTGACCTCAAGGTAACAACGGCGATCTAGCGTCCTGCGCGCCCTCCTCTCTGTACCTCACGAATCCCTTCGATTTGGGGCGTGTGGAATCGCATTGTGAGATCTGGCGCTGGTGTCGCAGGAGCATGGCCTTGCCGGAGCAGATCGAGAACACATTGAAGGTTTTGAGGGATCCCACGTCTGGCCCTTCCCGGTGAGGATTGCGTGCCACGGTCTCACGCTAAGCGAGATTCTGACATAATTTTGCTTGTGCATTACGAACGAGGGGAGATTGCTCGCGGTTTTAGGTGCATTATTTTGTGGCATTAGGGAATTTTTAGTTGGGTTTTAGCGCTTTTTAAAAAAAATTCATGAATATTATCTCTTTTTGATTTTGGTGTGAATTTTAGTGCGTGCGTTTAGCTGAGGCAGTAAGGTTGGATTTTGAGTAAATTGGTTTTACGGGATTGCAAGAGATATCATTTAGGGGTTTCTAGACTGCGATGCCAGGTTAAATTATGATGGGAAGTTAGGAATATGCTCACTTATTTGGATGTTTTTGTACAAGATGATACGGGTTTGAATATTGCAATATGACTATACATTTTATCAAGATGTGAAGAGAAAAGCTTGGTTTATGCGGTTTGTTTTTCTGGGTTGACATCTTGACTGACTTTGGTGTTGTACGAGTTTGGTTACAAGCGGATAAGGCGGCAGATCTCTGAGGCGATACTTCTCTGACAATCTGCATGATCGACTAAGCACCGCCCTTTCCTCGATCAAATTGAGAAGAAATGGCTTGCTTTCGGTGTGCCATCCTTTTTTTGTCGTTGTTTGGTGGTCATTAACATTTACAAAGATGCGATAGTCAATCCTGCTGGTGACCGTAGAAAGTTGTATGGTCTCCTTTGCGAAGTGTAGCTATAAATCTTGTACTTCAAATTAGTGGCACATGTAAGAGTCGATCTTCATTGTTTCTTCTTCTGAGATATGGTTGTCGACTTAGCTCATTTGGTTGTGTAGTTAATCCATCTTTGTGGAGCGAGCCATAGTAAGGAGTTTGCCATGGTGTGAAGGTTTGTGCGAGTTGCATTGGCGGTAATTTTGTTTTTGGTCATTGATGCTTACTTTGTTTTGTTGTTAGGTGACATAAAATGTGAGAATGTACTCGTTACTTCATGGAATTGGCTATATCTTGCGGATTTTGCATCTTTTAAACCAACTTACATACCGGATGATGATCCATCGATTTTTCATTCTTCTTCGACCTTTGGTGGAAGGCGAAGATGCTATCTAGCACCGAAGTTAGTTCCTTGATAAAAATTATATGCAAAATTTTTATGCTCTTTTATCCATAGCATCTCGGTTTATTTGTTCTCATTGGTGTAATTGTTACACATGTCACTAATATTGGTAGGCATTTTTGCATCTTGCGTGTAATCGCAAGATGATATGTTTAAACAACTACTCAATCCCGTTCAAAGAAAAACACACACACAAAAGAAACACACAACTACTCAATATGTGAGTTGAGAATGGTTGTTGTCAAGGACTCAAGGTATCATCTTTAGTTGAATTCCTTATTTCACTATTGTGATATTCAGTTTTTGGTGCTACTGTATTTTAGTCTAGTTAATTTTACTATTGATATTCAGTTTAAGGCAGTATAAATGCAGAGTTACATGGTATATTGCAGTTGGTCACCGATGAGGGTGCTAGGGCTGCTTTAAGCTTACTGAACCAATCGGCTGGACTTCTTTCATATTCTAATGGATGACTTTTTTTTCAGATTCTAGCCAATGCTTCCTTATCAAACATGCTAAGCCTGTAATAGGGAAGCTAGATTCGATGCATCTCTTTCTATGCTTTCTGTGTTGCTAAAATATCAAAGCTATGGTTTCGTACAGTTATTTCCTTGAAAAAAGATATAAAGCATATATGTGGATGCTCCTTTTATAGTTAATGGATAGTATTGTTTGTTTTCATTAAATCCATTTGATGTAGATTAGTGAAGAAGTGAGCTAACTATACCGCATAATTCGATGTCTTGGTCTTTTCTTTCCAGTTAGTTTGTTTAATGAATTTGATTGGGGCATGGGGATATTGCTCATTTGTTATGACTATATAGAATGCAGTTAGGTCCAGTTATGAAGTTTATTCTCAGCCAATTATTATAGCGCTTCATTCGAATTTGAGAACATACAGGTGGCTAGGTACATTGCTTATGTTATTTCATTTCAATTCTTATGTGATATGCATAATTGTGCTTGAAAGATACCGTTGTTCTGCATAATTGTGGATAGGAAGCAAAACAAATTTTGCAGTTTGTGGATAGGAACCTGGTTTATTTTTCCTATAGCTAATTTTGATCCCCTCTTTCCCAGCTATATCTTTAATTTGTGGAAGGTTGAATCTACAGTGGACTGAACTAAAGTCCAGACCTTGGTTTGAAAATCAGTTCAAATTCATTTTCTCAGTCAGCATCTTTCATTTTTCACTAACAGGGTTTCTGAATTACATATGGCATCACAGACTGATATGCATGTAATGGACGATATTCCTGATCTCTTCGATGCGGCACAGGGGTTCTACGGCCCGTTAAGTCCATCATGAGATTTGATTTTTTTATTAGTTTATTTGTTGCGTTCGACGGAGTTTGGGGGTGATTTTGGACTAATAACATGATTGTAGGCAGTTCTAATGTGGTTGCTCCACAAATTTGAGAAAAAAATTGTTGTATGAGTAAATTGTACAATGTGGATCGGTAGATGTATAGTAGCACGTACTCCTATGTTGTTCTGTAATCAATTGCTTGCCGGCCAATCGAGTTCATACTGATGGGATTAATCAGTGTAGTTTGATGAAATTTGTTTGAGAGTAATAATTAGATAAACAAGTGGCAAAATCCAATGGGCACTAATTATTTCAACTGGCTGCGAATGTGTGATGCGATAGAACTACACGGCTATTTGCAACATTTTTTTGACGGGTTTGCTATGTTCTTCTGCCTTGCAGGGTTATTCCTCACCGACGAAAGTCCTATAGCATGGCCTTCAACTTGTGTATGATTTTTTTCGATCTCCATAAGATTTATTCCTACTTAACATTGCATCATATTAAAGTATTCAATTTCATTTGTAGATTGAGAAGATAAATAGTTGAAAAAAATCAGTGATATGTTGGACTGAGATGGAGAATGAAGGCCTGCCACACGTTGGATTGAGATGGAGAATGATGACCTGTTGGTATTCCAAGATGGCTCTGGTGTTTATATATATATTTTCATTACAATCTTTGCTCTGAACAAAATTATAACTGCACTTATGAGGATGTTACTCACTGTAATGCAACAATTTATTTATAATACACAACAATGTTTGCTTATTTGCCATGTGTGGGTCCATAATGGTTTTCAAATTTCCAATTCCATTGCATATGCGTTTTAACTATAATTGGCGCCAAATTATATTATTTAATAATATTTTTCATTGCTTGGTTTATTCCTTGCAATGCATATAAGCGTTGTCACAATTCAAATCTATATGTTGCAATGGGCTACAGAAGTCATTCGTCCATGGGTAATACCAACATATGCCATAACCACTCAATATCCATTGCTGCTTAGCAACGGTTAATTCTAGGCCTTACCAACGCATATATAAATGTTGCAATCGACCCTAGCAACGGCAGCATAGGCAACGCATAATAATGCGTTGGTATAGACCCTAGCAATGCATATATTTTAGCAACGCATATATGCGTTGCAAAAAGGGGTGTCCTTTTGTAGTGCCAGTGCTCACGCAAAGGAAAGGAGCCTATGGACGAAGAGACGAAGCAGGTTCGACGGGTCAACATCCAATCTAGTTCAAAGGGTGGCGAAGCACTCAAGATAATGATCAGCTCATTCTAGATAGAAGCCAATTAGGATATCAAGAACTCAAGGAAAGTTAAACCAAAGGGAGAGCCGCAAGTCGGACGATAGTATAGGGCTGAAAGATCACCACCACGAAAGCCGATAAGCAGGCCTAAGCCAACATTCTCTCAACTGTTAGAAAAATATGAGAAAATTAGCAACCGGCAAAGGCGATACCCTCGTTGACCAGATAACCTATATCGGCCAGATAACTTGGAGAAGGTGAAAGCATCTAGGCCCTAAAAGTCCCTCATGGTTTTGATAATTAATAACAATCATGTTTAAGAGACTAACATTTTCGTTGAGTATATTGAAATAGGTTAGTCTCATGTATTGATGATCATGAAAGAATGAGAATGGCGCAAAAGAAGATCAAATTATCAATCAAGTGACAAAGGTAAAAATCTAACGACCTTTTTCTAGTCATTTTACCGATCTCGGAGTTTGGAGAAAAGATCGGATTGCTAGAAATAGGGTTGTACTTTTAAAAGGGGTCTTGATGTTATCTTGATGTCGTTTTAAGGTCTAAAGGCACAAATCCAATAATTACACTCATGCATTGTCGTATAGTGGTCAAATTTTATAAACTCCATTACTTTCAAAGAATGTCTCTGGAAACCCGGTGCTACCGCCTATGGTATCCCAGTGCTACCGAAGAAGCGGTAGCACCGGCCCCTTTGGCCTGGTGCAAAATTTCCAGCAGACATGCATTTTGGGAGTTTTGGCAGGGCGGTGCTACCGCCCATGGTAGCCCGGTGTTACCAAGGTAGCGGTAGCACCGACCCTTTGCCCTGGTGCAGAAATACCAGAGCGCACCCTTTTTGGCTCGGAAAAAGAATAGTGGCACAGTGCTACCGGTCCTAGTTGGGCGGTAGCACCGGACCCACTGTTCAATGACCTCTGGCAATGCATTTAATGCTCTGACCCAATCATTGGGATGGAGCTTTGTGCTACTGGTCCTACATGGGCAGTAGCACCAGAAAACCTGACTTGGTCAGGATTTCTAGCTCAAACGACTAGTTTTAGTGGTTGGGGCTATAAATACCTCCCCACCTGCTCTCTACAGTAGATATTTTTGGTCCTCATTGAAGATACTTGAGCTCTAACAAAGCCCTCTCCTCTCTTTAGTGCATTCAATTCACATTTTTGAGCAAGTGAGGAGAAAAATTGAGTGTTACTTTTAGTGTGAACCTTTAGATACTCAAATTCGACCCCAAGTAGGCATCAAGACTTATTACTCTTGGAGGTTGCCACCTCCTAGACGGCTTGGAGGTGTGTGGAATCGGTGATCTTCTCAAGGAAGCTTGTGAGAAAACCCGATCGGTTGTGGTCGAGGAAGGCTCAAGCGGGTGGAGTCAGCTTGAAGGATTTCAAGTCACCTCAACGTGGAGTAGGGGAGACTGGCAAGTCTCCGAGACCACGGGATAAATTCTTGTGTTCATCAATTATGGTTTGCATTTCTTATTCTCTTGAGAAAAGTTACAATTCATGTAATTTGAGCATGTTGTTTAGTATAGAATTGTATTTTGACTACTTGAGTAGTTGGGATAATTTAGTGATCACTAGGAGTAATTGGTGTTAAAATTGTTAAAATTGCAACTTGTGCTTAGTGATCCTGCAAATTGAAATTAGGATAGAAAAAATTTAGAAACTTCCTATTCACCCCCCCTCTAGTCAGTTATCCTTGATCCTACAAGTGGTATCAGAGCTTGGACTCTTTATTATGGCTTTACCGCCTAAAGAGTATGGATGGCTAGTGATGGGGTGTCAATTGGAAAGACGCCATTTTTCGATGGAACAAACTATGCTTATTGAAAAATTCGCATGACCGTTTATCTTAAGGTCATGAGTCCAAGTATATGGAGAATTGTAGTTAAGGGTTTCGCTCCGGGAGTCAATTCCACACTTACAATAGAACAAGAAGAGCGAAACACTCATCTCAATGCTCAAGCCATGAACGCTCTTTTTGGTTCTTTGAACGTGGATGAGTTCAATCGAGTGAGCAACCTTGAAACCGCTCATGAGATTTGGACAACCCTCTCGGAAATTCATGAGGGTACATCCTCGGTCAAAGAAGCCAAATTGCATATGCTTCTGATCAAGTATGAGAGTTTTATTATGTTATCCCATGAGAACATTAATGAAATGTACTCATGGCTCAATAACATAGTAAATGAACTCAAAGGCCTTGGAGTAATTCTAACCGATTTTGATATTATTCGTAAGATTCTTAGAGCCCTTCCGGAGAAATACGAGACATTGGTGATGTTATTCCTCAACTCACCGAGTTGCCTAGAATGACATCCACCAGACTACTTGGAAATCTCATTACAAATGAGCTTTACAAGAAGGATAAGGAAGAGCTCTTGGAGCAAAGCTCTTCGAAGAAGAAGAATATCGCCTTCAAGGCGAAGGCAAAGTCAAGCAATGAGGCGCTTGATGACTCCGATGATGAAGATACTGAGGAGGAGATGGCCCTCCTCGTGAGAACAATGAAGAAATTCATGAGGAGGTGCTCAAGCTCAAGCAGTCCTCAAAAGTTTAGGAAAGGGAAACACTCTAGCACCAACCGGTATGCAAATATCTGGTGCTATGAGTGCGATGAGAAGGGGTACATCATCTCTCATTGCCTTAAGAAGAAGGACGACAAGAACAAATCGCCCAAGAAAAAGAAGATCTTTCAAGGGAAGAAGAAGCTCTTCAAGAAGCTTCAAAAGGACGGTAAAGGCGAAGCTCACATTGGAGAGTGGGATTCCAAAGAGGAGTACTCAGATTCCGACTCATCCGAGGAGGATACACCTTCAAAGAAGAAGGGCCTCGCCGGCGTTGCCGTCAAGGAAGCTTCGTCACCTTTCATCACTCCCTTATGTCTTATGGCAAAAGGAGATTTTAAGGTAAATTCATATGACGATGATGAACCCTCATATGATGAGCTAATAGATATACTTGAAGACTTAAATGAGTATCTTGGAAAAGAAAAATCCAAATATAAGGTTTTGAGAAAAGAATTTCTTTTTCTCAAAGACTCTTATAAAGAGCTAAAGGAAGCTCATGATATTCTCCTTGCCAAGGATCATTCAAAGTCCTTAAAAGATGTTGGTATTGAATGCAATATTATTGATGATTTGCCTAGACCAAAAATTGATTCATGTTGTGTAGTAAAATCAAGCGTATCCACCTCTTGTGATGATTTAATTGATATCTCTTCCATTTCATGCTCTAGCGCAAATTCATGCCATGAAAATTGATTGTTGAAAATAATGAGCTTAGAGAACAAGTGAACAAACTTAACAAAAGTTTAGATAGATACTTTAAGGGTAAAGATACCTTAAATAAAATTTTAAATAGTCAAAGATGTTCTTATAATAAAGAAGAACTTGGGTATGTTCCTAAAAAGAATAAGAAATTAAGTAACAAGGCTCCTCGCTTTGTGAAATCAAATGGGAAGCTTTGTTATAAATGCCATGATATAGGACATTTAGCAAATGATTTTCCTTTGGGTAAAGCATCTAAAAAATAATATTTATGATTCTTGTTATGTCCTTAAGAAAGATAAAAACGGTAAAATATTAGCTAAATTGTTGGGACCCCTATAATTGGTCAAAGAAAGAAAGCCGTTTGAGTGCCAAAAACCTTGGTTACTAACCTCCAAGGACACAAACAAATTTGAGTACCTAAAAAGGTTTGATTTTCTTTTGTAGGTGAACTACAAGACCGGTGGACGGCATTGGGTGTTGGATAGCGGATGTACTCAACACATGACCGGGGACCGGAAGATGTTCACTACATTTGAGTCAGGAAGTGGACAATATGACAAGATCACTTTTGGTGACAATAGCAAAGGAAAGGTATTAGGTTTGGGTAAAATTGCTATCTTGAATGATCTTTCCATTTCTAATGTGTCTCTAGTTGAAACATTACATTTTAATTTACTATCCGTTGCTCAAATATGTGATCTAGGTCTTGTTTGCAAATTTTCTAGAAATGGTGTGGTTATCTCTAAAGAAAATGATAATTCTTTGGTATTCAAAGGTTTTATATTTGGAAATTTATATTTGGTTGACTTCACCTTAAATGACTCATGTCTTCAAATGTGCATATTGGCAAAAACCTCTTTAGGATGGTTATGACATAGAAGACTAGCTCATGTTGGGATGATTTAACTCAAAAAGCTTTTCAAAAATAATTTAGTTGTGGGCTTGAAAAATGTGAAGTTTGAGAAAAATAGATTTTCTAGTACTTGTCAAGCTGGCAAGCAAGTGGCTAGTTCTCATCCTTCAAAAAGTATCATGTCCACATCTAAACCATTACAACTCTTACATATGGATTTGTTTGGCCCGACAACTTATAAGAGCATTGGAGGTAATTTTATTTCTTAGTTATTATTGATGATTATTCTAGATATACGTGGGTATTCTTTTTGGATGACAAATCCAAAATTTCCGTTATTTTCAAAAGATTTGCAAAAAGGGCTCAAAATGAATTTGATTTTAAAATAAAGAAAATCAGTAGTGATAATGGTTTCGAGTTCAAAAATACAAGAATTGAAGATTGTTGTGATGAACTCAGAATAAAGCATGAACTTTCCGCCACCTACACTCCGGAGCAAAATGGAGTCGTAAAACAAAAAAATTGAACATTAATTGAAATAACAAGAACAATGCTTGATGAATATGGCACTTCCGACAGTTTTTGGGCGGAAGCCATCAATACCGCTTGCCATGCAACAAATAGGCTTTATTTTCATCATCTTTTGAAAAAGACCTCTTATGAGCATCTTGTTGGAAGAATGCCAAATATTTCCTATTTTTGAGTTTTTGGTTGCAAATGTTATATTTTGAAAAAGGGTGTTCAGCTTTCAAATTTTCAAAATCGTTGCGATGAAGGTTTCTTGCTAGAATATTCTTCAAATAGTAAAGCCTACTGTGTTTTTAATAAGAATAAAGGGCTTGTAGAAGAAACTTGTGATGTTGAATTCCATGAAACTAACGGCTCTCAAGAAGAGTAAGAAAACTTGGATGATGTAGGTGATAAAAGATTAAGAGAAGCAATAAAGAATATGACACTTGGAGATGTGAAGCAAGAAGTAGATAAAAAGGATCAATCTTCATCCACTCAAGTTGAGCCTTCAACTTCCGCAACTTCAAGTAAAGGTCAATCTATCGAAGTGGATGAGAAGGAGAATGATAAACTAGTTTAACCTCTACCTCAAAGAATTTATCACGGTCTCTCCGAAGATCATCTAATAGATCAAATATTGGGTGATGTGAGTAAGGGTGTTCAAACTCGATCTTGTGTCATTTCTTTTTGTGAACATTACTCCTTTGTATCTGCTTTTGAACCTACTCATATAGATGAGGCTCTAGATGATCCGGATTGGATAAATGCAATGCATGAAGAACTTAATAATTTTGCCCGAAATGATGTGTGGACATTAGTAGAAAGACCTAAGGAATACAACGTGATTGGCACAAAATGGGTTTTTCGGAACAAGCAAGATGAAAATGGTATAGTGGTAAGAAACAAGGCTAGATTAGTGGCGCAAGGTTTCACTCAAATCAAAGGTTTGGATTTTGGTGAAACTTTTGCGCCCGTAGCTAGATTAGAAGCAATTAGAATATTACATACATTTGCCTCTTGTTTTGATATTAAATTGTTTCAAATGGATGTGAAGAGTGCATTCTTAAATAGACAAATATCCGAGTTGGTATTTGTAGAACAACCTCCTAGTTTTGAAAATCCTAAACACCCAAATCATGTTTATAAACTCTCTAAGGCGCTATATGATCTCAAGCAAGCTCCTAGAGCATGGTATGAGCGACTTAGAGATTTTCTAATTTCAAAGGGATTCAAAATTGGAAAGATTGATACTATACTCTTTACAAAAATAATTGATGAAGATTTCTTTATGTGTCAAATTTATGTTGATGATATTATATTTGGTTCTACTAACGAAGATTTTTGCAAAGAATTTGGTGATATGATGTCTTGGGAGTTCGAAATGTCCATGATTGGAGAATTGAGTTTCTTTCTTGGACTTCCAATCAAGCAACTCAAAAATGGGACTTTCGTGAGCCAAACCAAATATATAAAAGATCTTCTCAAGAGGTTTAGCATGGAAGACGCAAAGCCAATCAAGACCCCAATGGCATCAAACGGGTATCTTGACCTAAATTAGGGAGGTAAACTGGTAGACTTAAAGCTTTATAGATCCATGATTGGTAATTTACTTTATCTTATCGCATTTAGACCCGATATCATGTTTAGTGTTTGCGTGTGTGCCCGTTTTCAAGCTTCTCCTAAAGAGTGTCAGTTAATTGCAGTAAAGAGAATTCTATGATATTTAAAGCATTCCTCAAATATAGGATTATGGTATCCCAAAGGTGCTAAATTTTATTTAATTGGATATTCGGATTCGGATTATGTGGGTTGCAAAGTGGATACAAAGAGTACTTTTGTGAGTTGTCAATTGCTAGGTAGATCCCTAATTTCATGGTTCTCCAAGAAACAAAACTCCATAACCCTATCCACCTCCGAAGCAGAATATATATCTGCTGGTAGTTGTTGTGCTCAATTATTGTGAATGGGGCAAACTTTAATGGATTATGAAATAAATTTAAAAAAGGTGCCTCTTTTATGTGACAATGAAAGCGCCATCAAAATAACCAATAATCCGGTCCAACATTCAAGAACCAAATACATAGATATCCGCCATCATTTCTTAAGAGATCATGTTAGCAAAGGTGATATTGTGATTAGTCATATTAGAACCAAAGATCAATTAGCGGATATCCTCACCAAACCTTTAGATGAAGCCTGGTTTTGTAAATTGAGGAATGAGTTGAATGTCATAGATATTTCTAATATGGCCTAAATGATTGCATCTAAATTGATTTCACTATTTTTGGTGTTTGTTGGTTTTAATTGATCTTTGCTCTTTTAGATGTCACATATTAAGGGGGAGTGTTATGCGTTTCATGTATATACTACATCCCCTAAATGTGAAAATATCAAAAAATAGTGCTAATATTCCTCAAAAAGGTGACTCTAGACCACTTTAGGTCAAATTATTTGAAAATAGTCTATTTTGGGCTTTGTAAAGTGCAAATTTCCTTAAAATCTCATTTCCAATGTATTATTGGTTAAATCTCATCTCTTGAAATACTTATCCTAGTATACTCTCTCTATGTTGAAAATGAAATAAAGAGGCTCTTTGACAAAATCTCCATTTTCATCGAAATACCCTCAAATCAAATCTTTGGTCTATATTGACCAAATCTAATGCACTTAGTGAGTTTTGTCTTTTGGAACTAGAGTCACATAGTGTCTAGCCTACCAAAAGATGCCCTTCAACTCATACATGCAAATGGACTTCATTTTAGGTAATTGAGTCCTTTGTCACTAAAGGCACATTCTTGAAGCAAAATAGGACTCAATTTATGTAATATCCTTTGGGAAATAAATTTATTAGTTGAGATTCTTATTTGGATACTCATATTTGTCTTCCTTCAATTTTTTTTCAATTTTATGAAGCTTCATTTATCTTTTTGTCTGAATTTCAGCTTGTCAGGTCCGGTAGCACCGCCCTTGCATGGGCGCTAGCACCGGTGGTCGGTGCTACCGGCTATTCTGCGGTAGTGATGAGGACATCAATCCTAGCATTACGCCTTTAATTGATGAGGACATTTCTCCTTCAATGAATGCATCTACCTCCTCTTCCACACCGCGTGTGCAAGGACCAATTACAAGAGCACGAGCCCGTCAGCTAAATTACCAGGTGAGCTCGTTCTTAAGTTTTCATGCAAATACTGTAAAGGACAAGTTACTACCTAATGGTATTGTTATTGTGCTCAGGAACCATGGTTTGGACCAGCGGAGATGTCACTCTTCATTAAATCGAGCCATGGTGTAAGGCACACAAGATGGAGTCCGGTCCGGCCACTACGGAGTAGTCTAACTTCAAACGGGTGTAACAGATACAAACGGAGTCTGTTTGGGACGTTCAAGTACATCACAGAGAAGCCCTCGACGAGATCTTTCCAACGGATCCAGTCCCATATCGAAATTCAATCTGAGTCAATCACAATCGTCAAAACAAGTTGCGACCAGATTCTGCGGATTGCTGTGTCTCTTTTGTTTTGGGCATTGGCCCGTGTATTTGGAGGAGGGCTGTGCCCCAAACCCTAGCCGCCACCCCTCTCACGTATTAAAACCTTGTAGCCGTCATTGTTATGCTTTAGGTTTTGCTTATATTATTCTGCAATTGCAGTTTTGTCGTTCTTCGGTTTGTGGAACCCCAACTTCGTGTGCTTAAGATAATTCGCAATTGAGATTGCTTCTTTTTTGTTTTTGCTCGTGTTCTCGATTTTCTTACAGGAACTAGCCTTCTAGGCATGGTCAACCATGTCTTGGCACGGTTGATAACCAACGGAGCCGTGGTGTTGCGATTGCAGATTTTGTTCGATTCTGATCGGAAGTCCAGATCGTTTACGTCGAGTCCTCCACCCATCGAATTACCATCTACCTATCAGAAGATCGGGCCCCGAGTCGCACCAGGTAGCACTGGACTTTCGGGTTTCTAGGTTTAAGTCAGGCCCGGTGCAACCGCTCTCCTCTTCATCTTCGTACCGCCACTCTATTTTCTCTCTCTTCCTCTTTCTCCTCTCAAACTCCCTCAAGAATCCCACAGAGAAAGTCAAGTTTCTTCCATTCTCCTTTGATCCACACTAGTTCCTCATCTCCAAGGTACCCTCTTCTCTCAAAAACCTTGATTGCTTTGTGCCCTAGGATTCCCATTCTTTTCTCTCTAGGGTTCATATGAAATGTATGAAATTTGTGCAAAGTCTGTTGAAATTTGTGGATAGAGTGGATGCTAAAGTGATTTTCAAAGTCATCTAGTGCCATTCCTTGGCCCATTATGCCCAAAATCACAAATTTAACCAGATTTAGGTTTGGACCCTCGGGCACCTGGTGCTACCGGCCAATCCGCAGTAGCACCGCTCCAAGCCCGGTGCTACCGAACCACCATAGGCGGTAGCACCTGACCAAGCCCGGTACTACCAGTCCAGCATGGGCAGTAGCACCGGGATTGCTATCAATTCAAGCACTAATTTTGCATTTCATATTGTTATCCTGTTGGTGTTATGCCCTTGAGGCAGTAATATGGATGATTGTAACATGACTATGCTTATGAATAATAATATGATTATTGGTCCAATGAAAGTATATCATTATATTGATCAGCAAGTATGTGACTTGCTTATGAAACTCTCTACTTATTGATATAATTCTGTAAGTATCTCGATCGGGTATCATCGTAATAGGACACGATGAATAGATCAGCACATGTATTGATCGATGATTATGTTTCATAGATCATAGGATATGGAGATATCATCAATACATTGTGAACTCATGATGAAGAACATGGGTTAGATAGACCCACAATGTGACACTGCGAGAATGTTACATTCTTATGTGTCATCAGTGTATCTCATACATAGTGGATGTATGATCCTTAGACCTGAGATTGTCACATTCCCTAAATGTGTAATAGTTTACCTTGGGGCCACCAAACTCTATTTCCTAACCGGATAGTTATAAAGGCAGCTTTCATGTTTGCTATGAAACATGCAGAGGGAAGTGAGCAGTCAAGATGGAATTTGCCACTCCGGTGTAACGGAGATATATGACTAGGCCACTCGTGTGATATGATTAAGGAAGTGCATGGCCATGCCGTGATTGAGAAGTCAATCACAACTTATTAATATATCACGGATACGAGAGATGGATTGAACTGTCAAAGGATGACATACTTCTCGCCTTGAGTTCGATCTTCATATAGTTTGGCAAAGGATTATTACATGAGTACTTTTGAAAGGTTCTATCTAATTTGATCATATGTGTTTGGGAGTTGGCATGCTCGCAAGAACCACTACCGGCTATTGGATTGGAAAAGGGTTTTCGAATCTATGTCCAAATGTACATGAACCTCTGGTCACACACTTAACGGGCTGGGATGCATTAATTCGGATTGGATCCGTAATTAATGGACCTCGTGGGCTTAACGCGCTGATGGGCCCTGGCTTAGGGTTTCGTCACGTGGCTATATAAGGAGAGGAGGAGGGTGGGCGTGCATGATGTTGTTCACGTTCAGAACCCTAGCCTCCACCTCTCATTGCCCTTGCCGAGCGACACGGTGCTTGCACGCTGACGCACGGCGTTCCATCCCGGGACGTGTGGACTGCTGTGGTGGCGCTGCTGCTACTGCGGCGTGGTGAGGACGAACCGCAACGAGGATGAACCGCAGCGAGGACGAACCGTAGCGAGGATGATCCGCAGCGAGGACGCTCCGCATAAGGACGATCTACGTGAGGACGATCCACGGTGAGGACGATCCACTACACCAACGCGCGAAGGATTTCGCAACTGCGCGTCTAGTGGTAATCCAATCTGTAATCCCTTTCTTACGAGTAGCTTTTCTGGTTATGCGGTAGAAATTTTAATTTGTGCTAGCGTAGCATACCGCGTTCCCAACATATCCTTCCCTAGGGCATATTCCTTTGTTCTTACACCTGAAATCTTATCCTTCCAGAAATCATGCCTAAAGTTAGAGGTAAAGTGGGTTACAAAAGGATGACAGGGAATAGAGGTCGTGGTTCCCATCGTCGAACTGCAAGTGATAGCGAGGATGAGCAACCTATTTCAGAGAGGCTTGTCGAGGTCAAACAGAAAAGTCAGCAGGATATTGGTGGTAGTTCGAGGTAGCCAAAGAGAAAACAACCTATTTCTGAATCCAGTACTGAAGATGAATCAAAGTCCATGGAACTTGATGAAAGTTCTGAAGAAGAAAATCTTAATGACTTTGATCCTACTGCTAACCTAAAAACAATAAAAGGTGACATTTACTTTTCCTTAAGGCAAGCAAATTAGTACTTATTGCCTAGAAGTGCAACTGAGGACAAGTTTAGAACCTTGTTTCAACAAAAAGTCTATTATGGAGTGTATATGCACAAGGTGTTTGCAGATCATAAGTGGGTGAACTGGGATCACATAAGAAAAATTCCTCTATTTTTTGGTGTTCTCGAGTTATTCCAAGGTGCAGGATTGGCTGACTTTGTGAGCAGCCAATGTGATTATGATGAAAACATGGTCAGACAATTCTATGCCACCTTGTACATCCCTGAGTCATATGATTCGATCACTTGGATGACAGATGCAGCAGTGTACATGGTCACCAAGGAACAGGTTGAGGAGGCATGGGGGGTTTATCTCAGTGGGAATCCCAAGATTCACAATGACAGAGTTCTTCCCCTTGCCAGACAATTTGAGTTCTATGATCCTGTTGCTCCAGTTAAGCGCCCAGGTAAAATGGCGCATCTTCTCTCCTCCTCAAGCCTCATCAATAGAATAGTAAGAGTTACTGTTCATCCAAAAAGCGAAAATCTGGATGAGATAAGAGGCTATCTTGGAACATAATGAACAAAGTAATGTACAAGCACAAATTTGATGTGGTAGACTTCATGATCCATGAGATGGCCTCATATGCCTGCGATAGAGGTAAACAGATCTACTTTGCTCCATTTATAATGATGATCATTAAGAGGGTGACTAGATATAGAGGAGGTTGTGGAAGTGTGCATAAGCCTTATCGGCCTTGTGAGGCAGCTCCTTAGAATATCAGTCAACGAGGCCAATCATCTCAGTAGCCACAACAGCAGGAAGCCCCAGAGGCTCAAGAGCACCCTCAGGCAGCACAGCAGACTCCTTAGGAGCAATTCTTTGTGAACTTGAGAAATGACATGATGAGTAGCCTCGCTGGGATCCGGTCTGAGATGTTGAGTCACTTCTCTCGTGTTGACGAGTATCAGTCTCAGACCAGGTAGATAGTGGAGGAGGTTAGAGGGCGAATGGATTCTATAGATTCCTCCATTGCTCAGCTTCGCTCATCCTTTGAGGACTATCGATCGTAGAAGGCGACCCTTGCATTTCATCGCTATGGATCTTGGGCTCCGTCGACTCCTCCTCCTCCTCCTCCATCTTCTTGAGCTTCCTTGTAGTGTTTTCCTTTTTGGTACTTGATGCCAAAGGGGGAAAGGACTGTTGCAGGACTTGATGTGTTTTGTTTTGGCTATGTCTGTTGACTGGATATTATGTTTGATTTTTTGTCGATGGATAGTGTATTGAATGTTTATACTTTTTTGTCATGTCATTGCAAATGTCTTATATATTACTGCTTATTCTTCCTCAGTTTCAAATTCGAGTGAAACTCTGTCAAAATTTTTTATTTTTTATTTGTGCAAATTCATTGTCTATCTTATGCACACCTCTAGGGGGAGTTTCCTTTTAATAACATTTTGCTTCGATCTCTCTCTCTCAATTCTTCAAGAAGCAAAATTTTATTAAAATCTAGCTCTTGAGTATACAACATATTTCATTGTTGCATACTCAAAACAAATCATAATCTTTCAATATGATTGAGGTTGTCATCAATTACCAAAAAGGGGGAGATTGAAAGCATCTAGGCCCTAAAAGTCCCTCATGGTTTTGATAATTAATGACAATCATGTTTAAGAGACTAACATTTTCGTTGAGTATATTAAAATAAGTTAGTCTCATGGATTAATGATCATGGAAGAATGAGAATGGCTTAAAAGAAGATCAAATTATCAGTCAAGTGACAAAGGTAAAAATCTAACAACCTTTTTCTAGTCATTTTAACGATCTCGGAGTTTGGAGAAAAGATCAAATTGCTAGAAATAGGGTCGAACTATTAAGAGGGGTCTTGATGTTATCTTGATGTTATTTTAAGGTCTAAAGGCTCAAATCAAATATTTACACTCATGCATTGTCATATAGTGGTCAAATTTTATAAACTCCATAAGTTTAAAAGAAAGTCTCTAGAAACCCGATGCTACTGCATATGGTATCCCGGTGCTACCGGAGAAGCGGTAGCACCGACCCTTTTGGCCTGGTGCAAAATTTTCAGTAGGCATCTATTTTGGGAGTTTTGGCAAGGCGGTGCTACCGCCCATGCTAGCTAGGTGCTACCGGGGTAGCGGTAGCACCGGCACTTTGCCCCGGTGCAGAAATACCAGAGCACACCCTTTTTGTCTTGGAAAAAGAATAGTGGCCCGGTGTAACGTCCCAAAATTTGACCTAAATTAAATTTTTGGAGTTATTTGAATTTTTGTGAATTTTTGGGATCTATTTGAAATTAATTGAGTTTAATTTAAATTATCCTTCTCTTGAATAATTAAATTTTAGAAAAGTAATTATCAAAAATAAATAAAAATATTTTATTTAAGTTCTAAATGCCCTAAAATATTTTCTAAAATTTTTCGGTATTTTTAGTGCCCTAAATAATTACTCTGATTTTCTAGAATTAATTTTAATTGTTAAACCTGGAAAAATTGATTGCTACAAGATGTCGAGCTCAACCCAACTCGACCGCCAAACCCTAGCACCGCCGCTCTGTTTCGTTCGATCTCGATTGGACGGATGCGGTTTGGCCGCGTCGCTTAACCGCGTGGGCTGTTGGATCTCAGTACCTGAGCCGCTAGGATGTCGCCACGTGGCACCGTATAGCCGAACCGTTACTCGCCCGGGCCGTTGGATTTCAATCGGACGGTACGGGTTGATCGCGCCGCATCGGGAGGGAGCGATTGCCGCACCGCCGTCGCCCGTTGGCCGCCAAAGATATGTCAGAGATTTGCTCGCATTCCAAAGCTTGTCCGAGCGGGAGATATAACCCATTGCACGCAGAGCTTCCTTCCGCTCATTTTGCCCATTCACTCGTGCACTGCCGTACGCCGTAGCATGCGCTAGAGCTCGCCGGAGTAGCATCCTTCCACCGCCTCGGTTTTCCTCACTTTCCGCTGTCATCCGTCGTTCTCCACCGTGCCCAAGACCCATTCCGAGCCTGCCGTGTCGAGGCGCACCCAGCGGGCCACTTCTTCACGCCGGAGAAGCTCCGAAACGCCGGCGCCTACTTCATCTTCTCCAGGTCCGGCAACAAGCACCGCTGTCTCTTCTTCAAAGCCTCGCAGCTCACCATCACCGCCGGATCTTCATCCAACGTCCGAGCTAAAGCCGCGTGTCCCCCTATTTGATTTAGGCTGAAACGGCATGAGTAGCTAATGGCCGTTAGATGGTAATCGTGCGGCTCTAGTGAGGCCACGTAGGTGCGGTGAATAGGGTATCGCCCGGGTAACCACCGCCGTTGGATCTTCATCCAACCGCGCCAAGAGGTCCATGTAGCTGCTGTATAGATGCGTTGATGATGGCCGTTAGATCTTAGATAACCGGCTTGGATTGCGCCACGCAGCTCGGTAGCAGCGCATCACTCGGGTATCAGTGGCCGTTGTATCGTCATCCAACCGCGGAAGTGCGACCACGTAGTCCCGGGTCGACGCGTTTGATAATGCCCGTTGGATCGTAGATTAAGGGCCGAGATCTCGCCACGTAGCCGCCCGGAACCTCAGCAGTCGTGCTGGACCGACCGTTGGATTTGAATCCAACGGGCGGAAAATCTGGAAGCCGCGTAGAATGTTGGTTGAGCGCCGCGTGTCAGCCACTGAGTGGACCGAATACTGTTCATCGGGCCCACTTGTCGCAGTGATGGCGCGGCGTGTCGACGTCGAGATGACGTCATCTGAGGGCCCACATGTCGATGGCCGTGGTGGCGTGGTCATCTCTGTTGCTGACACGTGTCAAGCCGAGGAATTAACCGGAATTTTCCGTAGAAAAATAAATCAATTAGCTCGATGTAACATCCCAAAATTTACTTTAAATATATCTATGGCACTTTTGATTTTTTTTTTGAAATTTTATGAAATCTGTTTGGAATTTATTTAAATTTAAGCTGTGCTGAATTTATTATATAAAATAAGGATCATGCATTTCGCGTGCACATAAATTCTAAATTTAGTTTAAAATAATAACATTTGAAAAATAAGGATGTTTCTTTCAAATACCCTCAAAAACTTGTTTATAGATTTAGTTTGTCGATTTTATAAATAATCGTACAAGTGTCTGATTCACTAAACGAATTTTTGCGAAAAATCTATACATCGAAAAGTTACGAAACCAACTTCGTTAAGTTCCAAATATTCCTTATTATTTTAGAGGATTTTTCCAAGAATTCTAGAGCCCTTTTGTTATTTTATCATAATCGTGTTTAGTCTCGATGCTATTTAAAATCCGAAATGGCCGAACCGATTAAATAAAAAAAAACAACGTAACATTAATACTTTGCCTTGATTGCGTCCTTTCCGTTGCGTGCATGGATGTCATCTCCATTGAAAACATCATGATTCAGTACTCCACACGCACATGAATTTTTCCAGCCGTTTTTCCATTCGTTTATTTCTGTGCGTTTGGTTTTCCTAAATTGTTTCCTCTGCTGCATGATCCTCATCTCTCTAGTAACCCATGCAAGAGTAAACGAAGTTTCAACCGTTTCTTCTACCAATATTTTCTTTTCGCTTTCTAGCGTTGCATGCACGCACCTTTCCATTTCTCTAGCATGCAGCCGTTTCTCCATTCCTGAGCGCATGAACTAGTAACGCCATTGCTTAAATCATGAACCTGCAGCGTTTTGATTGCCTTTTGTTTTCCATACGTCCTGATCTAAGGTACCGGCTCATTCTTCCTTTAGCTAGATCCTTTCCCTACCTCCATTCCCTCCTCTCCTCATATCGCCTGCTATCTTCAATTTCAAACGACCGACTCGGCTGACCGACTGTCGCTGGCCGCTGCTGCTCGTCCGGCCGACCGCACGCTCCTCTCATCGCCACCGTCGCCGCCGGTGCACTCTCCGGCCTCGCCTCCTTTTTCACTCGACGGTCGGCGCAGCTCGGTTGAGGTGAGATTTGCGTTCTCTGGTTAGATGGACGAATATACATGTTTACATATATATGTTAGTACGTAGAGCGCAGTGCAGTTCACATAAATGTATACATATGGGTATGTGTGCAGGTATACGATCATATTAGCTTGATTCGGTACTTGTATACATATATAACAGGAAGCATGCATGTATAACACGCCGTCGTATTTGTTGTTCTTCTACCGACGGTGAAGACATCGCTGCCTTGCATCCAAGAAGACGCTGCGCCGCTGCCGCTCTGCTGATCTGGTCGCTGTCGACCACGTCTTGGCGCCGTCACCATCGACGCTGCCGTCATTACGCCGCCGCCATCATCATCATGACCGGCGCCGACCTCCGTGACAGCTGCACTCTTCGGCTAGCCATTTTCATCCTGGCTTTTCTCGCGTGTAACCAGAACCGAAGCAAACCAAAGAAAATCGTAAGAAGAATATCATATACGTGATGAGCAGTGCCATGCAATGTATAGCTAGTTAAATTTTTGTACATGAATTTGTAACCAAATTGCGGATTTTGTCTTTTTTGCTACAAATTCGTTATAAGTCCAAATTGTATGCAACAAGTTTTTTAAATTAGTAAAAATTAATACCTTCCCACAGTAATTTTTATGAAATTTTATAAATGAATTTATACTATTAAAATATTCAAGGAAAGTCCAAAATTATGAATTTTGTAGCTCTTAAACTATACGTTCAAAAATGTCGAAATAAATTTTATAAATCTTAGAAAATGCTAAACTAATTATTTGGAAGTTTTCATGAAGTTACGAATTAGTTTGATTTGTTGTATTTTACCGAATGTGTGTTTGTACGTTGTTTTGTGTGTTTATTTGGTTCTTTATCTGTTACGCGTAGACGTTGAGCTGTGTGAGGATGCGGATTTCGAGGATCAAGCTCCAGACCAAGACTCGATGCTTTATGAAGGCAAGTTATGCTTTGATCATTTTGCTCCTATGTTTTTAAAAGTTATGTTGATTTAAATTATGCATGCTAATTTAATTAAAAAGCGTTCAAGTAATTTGGGATTAGATATTTACCACTTGATATTGTCACCTTGTCCATAATATTTGTATGTCACTAAATCATTTGTCACCCTAGGTTGGATTTTACATACTGGTCTATACTAGTCGCCAGATTAGGGTAATTAGAACGTGTTAGTTTGCTTAGCCATGCTACCGAATCAATGACGCAGTGTTGAGAATAAAGTTGAATATTGACTATTGATTTATAGAACATGTTTTGAAAGAATGTGACAAGTGTTATTGAAAAGATGATGGCACATGGTTTATGGTAACCAACCGGGTGGGAAAATGGTTTAGACTGGGGCAAGTGGAAAGATGTTCAGTGGTGGGCCAGATGTGGCATTTGGGCGGTCGCATTTGGATTTGGTTTTTATTGACATGTTGACGTGATGAGTTTTTGGGAAGTCTTGCCTCGGTCAATTAAGGACTTAACCATGCGAGCCTTTGACCTGAGTCATTCATGAAACCACAAGTTTCGAAATGGGACGGACCTAGCTAAGTAAATTGTGAAATCTATTCTTCGGTACTGTCGTGGTGGAGTGAGTCCCGGGTGTACGGGTAGTAAAACTCACAGGCGCAAGTGGGGGGCCTAGTTGTGGAGGTGTATCCCTTCAGTGTTGAATCCTTAGCGGGCAGTACTGGGTTTAGACGGATCTTTGGAAAGGCTTTGTTACGGTTACTCGCCTTTGTGGTGTTTGACTGTATCTTGTGGGTAAAGTGTATAACCTCTGCAGAGTGTACAAACTATTCGAATAGCCGTGTCCACGGTATTGACATTGCTCGGGAATTACAGTCAAGAGTTAGACTTTATTAAAAATATGTGGTTGGGTTTAAAGATGAAGTTGATGGAAGTATGGATTAGGATGAGGAAATGCTTTTACTTAACTTCTGGAAAAGTTAATGTTATTTCTAGTTGTTTTTACTGCTTTCGAATCTACTTATGTTACTTGTTAAATGTTGTTTATTACAAATCAACCTTTAAGCCATTCCATTGGAATAAGCCTGGCATGTAGTATATTAGATTGCATTCTGTGCATGACTTGTTGAGTACGGTGTGTACTCACCCCCCTTGCAAACATCACAACCTTAGTTGAAGAAGAAGCTACATCTGCATTGGAGAAGGAGTTCCAGGAGGAGCCGACAAATTAGAGAGCTAGCCTAGTCAGTTGCCTGTGGCAAACTGGGGCTCCACGAAGATTTATTTCCATTCCTGTTATTTGTTTACTCTGAACTTAGCGCTGCGTGGCTTAATATTGTAAGGCTGACCTTAAGGTCTTAACAATTTAATTTGAGATAAATACCTTATTGTTATTATTTCCACTGTGTATGTGTGATGGTATTCATCTATGTTGTATCTGTGAGCACCAGCGTGATCCTGGACTGGTGTATCACATTGAGTGTTCGGAATTCAAATTCCGGGCGTGACAGAAGGTGGTATCAGAGCCATACTGACTGTAGGTCTTGACCTAGATAGATTGGCCATTCTTTAGGAATTTCAAAATTATTTTCTAAAAGAAAATTTAACTTGAAAGAATAATAAGTTCTTGACTTGTCTTATTCTTCTATTCTTTTCTCCTTGTTGAAAATTTCTATCTTTCCCTGTTGTTTTAAATGAAGATCTTATCTGAGTTGTTCCAAATAGTTATCGTTGTTTCACACTTAAGGAGAAAGCGGGGGTGTCGCCGCCAATCTCAAGATCGTGAAGACAGGAATCGTCGAACTCAAGAAAAGTGGATCGATGAAGTGTTTCAGAAGCTAGAAGAACCAGTGCTTTCGTAGCCAATTGAGACTCATGTGTAAGAGTCGCGTCTGTCTAAGATAGAAGTGTTACTCTCTTAGACGGTAGATTATTGTGTGTTTAGGTCAATTTGGTTTTCCTTGTTTGCTGAGTGTGCAGTATGCGTTGCAGAGCTTTTAGGCTTGGATAAGCAACCATACCAAGTTAGTAATTGTTTGCTTAAGTTTTTGAGTCAAACCTTTCTTCCTGCATTAGTATCTTGTGTACTTGTCTCCTCTGTTTCTCCCTTTCCTATAAAACTTTATTGTTCTTCAGATGGTGAATATGCGTGGAAACATTGGAACCGGAGGAAGCGGATCATAGCAGGGTGGAAACCAAGACAATGCACCAAATCCTCAACCAGCACCACCCGTTGATATGGGCAATTTAGGAGCTTTTCTGGCCGCTCAAACTCAGCTGATGCAGACCATGATGCATCAAATGCAGCAGTTGCAGAATCAGGCCGCAGCTAACAACAACAATCAAGCCATGAACCATGGACACCAGTCTAGACTGTCGGACTTTATGAGGACCAGGCCCTCGACATTTTTTGGCAATGTCAATCCCATCGAAGCAGATGATTGGCTTCGGACGATAGAAAGGAAGTTGCACATATCCCAGTGTGCACCCAATGAGAAGGTCCTGTACGCCTCCCATCAACTTGAAGGGACTGCAGCGGAGTGGTGGGAGAACAATTTGCATCCCACGAGAATCCCCAGGAGATCACCTGGGAGGAATTTACGACAGCCTTCCACCAGTACCATGTACCAGAAGGAATGATGGAACTCAAAAAGGAAGAGTTCCGATCTCTGAAACAAGGAGGCCAATCAATGGCTGATTATTTGAACAAATTCACTCAGTTGGCCCGTTATGCGCCAGAAGATATAGCAACAGACAAGGCGAGGCAGTCCCCGGTTCATGAAGGGACTTAACTCTGGGCTGCAGGTGGGACTGATCACCCACACGTTTCCAGATCTTCAGGAATTGTTTAACAAGGCGTTGATCCTAGAGGACAAGCGCAAAGAAATCGGTGAAGATTAAGCGACGCATGATCAATCAAGGAGGACGTCCAAACCAGTTGAGGCTGAGAGTCAATCCTCAACAATTTGCGAGATTAAAGCCACAAGTGACCAACCAGAGGACAATTTCTGCACTGGGATCATCAAGTCAGGGATTCAGAACGCCTACTCAGGGGAATAACCTGCAGAGCACCAATCAACAAACTCCAGTGAGGCGTTGCTTTAGCTGTAATGAACCAGGCATTTCGCCAATCATTGCCCAAAGTGGGGAAATGTGACCCCAGTTCGCTTTAATCTGGGGCCAACGCCGACAAAGACGCCAACACCAACTGCAAGTCAGGGAGGAGGACAAACCGGAGCTACGCCTTCAACAGTTATTAGAGGTCGAGTGAACCACATCACCACTGCTGAAGCCCAAGATGCAGCGGACGTCGTACTGGGTAAGTTTTTGGTTAACTCAGTACGTGCAATTGTTTTATTTGACTCAGGAGCTTCCCATTCATTTATTTCTCGAAAGTTTGCTTTGGGGAATGGGATGAAAGTGGTAAAACTAAAGTGTACATTATTAGTACAATCACCTGGGTCTGAACTTCAATCAAATCAAGGATGCTTGGGAGTTAAGCTAGTCATTAATGATGTAGTATTCCTAGCAAACCTGATAGTGCTAGATACTCAAACCCTGGACGTAATCCTTGTGATGGATTGGCTGACCAAGCACAAAGCCGTATTGGATTGTGGCCGCAGAGTAGTGTCTGTAGAGAACCAAGACGGAGAAAAGTGGAATTTCAAGCAACCACAGTCCGAGATGGAAAATTTATGGTCAACAACCTAGAGACGATCAGTCTAGAAGATGTGCTAGTAGTAAAAGAGTTTCCTGATGTCTTTCCTGAAGACTTGCCAGGAATGCCACAGGATAGGGAGATTGAGTTCGTCATTGTGCTAGTGCAAGGGACCGCTCCTATTGCAAAGAGACCTTATCGGATGTCTACTGAGGAGTTGGTAGAGATGAAGAAACAGATCGAGGAGCTGATGGAGAAAGGATTTATTAGACCAAGTTCATCACCGTGGGGAGCCCCGGTATTGTTTGTTAAGAAAAAGGATGGGAGCTTTAGAATGTGTATAGACTATCGTGCACTCAATGAGGTGACGATAAAGAATAAATATCCTTTGCCCAGGATAGACGATCTTTTTGATCAGTTAAGAGGAGCGGGAGTCTTCTCTAAGATAGACCTTCGATCCGGATACCATCATTTAAAAATTCAGACTGAGGACATACCAAAGATAGCTTTTTCGTCAAGGTATGGGCATTATAAATTTACGGTCATGCCTTTTGGATTGACCAATGCCCCAGCTTATTTCATGAATATGATGAACAAAGTATTCATGGAATATTTGGACAGGTTTGTCGTCGTTTTCATTGATGACATCCTAGTTTACTCCAAGACAGAAGAAGAGCATACAAAACATCTAAGGATGGTTTTGGAAAAGCTAAGAGAAAACCAACTATATGCAAAATTTAGCAAATGTGACTTCTAGAAAAAGAAGGTAGAGTTCCTAGGTCATGTAATGACTGCCGAAGGAGTAGCTGTCGATCCAAAGAAAGTAGAGGCAATGTTACATTGGGAACAACCAAAGTCAGTTACCCAGATTAGAAGTTTCCTTGGTATGGCGGGATATTACCGCCGGTTCATTGAAGGTTTCTCATCCATTACGAGACCTCTCACGCAACTGCTAAAGAAAGAGAAAAAGTTTGTGTGGTCGCTCGAGTGCGAAAGGAGTTTCCAAGAGCTGAAGAAGCGCTTAACTTTGGCACCTATTTTGGTGTTGCCGAATACTAAGGACAATTTTGATATCTATTGTGATGCTTCGCGTCAGGGACTTGGTTGTGTACTGATGCAGAATGGTAAAGCAGTAGCCTATGCATCAAGGCAGTTAAGACCACATCATCAGAATTACCCAACTCATGATCTGGAATTAGCTGCTGTAGTGCACGCCCTTAAAATATGGCGCCACTATCTCATCAGAAACCGATGTGAAATATATACTGACCACAAAAGTTTAAAGTATATATTCACTCAATCAGACCTGAATATGAGGCAAAGGAGGTGGTTGGAGTTAATCAAGGATTATAACATCGGAATCCACTACCATCTAGGAAAAGCTAATGTGGTAGCTGATGCTTTGAGTCGAAAAAGTCACAGCCTGAACATGATAGTTGCAGAGAATCAACCTGACCTGTGTAAAGAATTTCAGAAGTTAAAGATAGAAATTGTATCGAAGGATTTACGCTCACCGTCGAGGTGAAGCTGACACTAGAAGAACAAATTAGAGAAGCTCAGAAAAGTGATGACAAGATCAATGGGATCAAGACCAAAATGGATGAAGGCTTAGCCAAAGACTTCAGATTAGATGAGCAGGGTACTCTATGGATGAAGAACCGAATCTGCGTACCCTATAAGCCAAAATTGAAGCAATTAATTCTGGAGGAAGCTCATGATTCCATGTATTCAATTCATCTCGGAAGTGCAAAAATGTACAAAGATCTCAAGGAGAGATTTTGGTGGCCAAATATGAAGAGAGAAGATGCTGAACATGTTGCTCTGTGCGACATCTGTCAAAGAGTAAAGGCAATGCATCAGAGGTTAGCGGGACTGTTGCAACCTCTGAAAGTACCTGAGTGGAAGTGGGAGGAAATCGGTATGGATTTCATTACCGGTTTACCCAGAACTCAGCAAGGTTTTGATTCGATATGGGTTATAGTTGACCGCTTAACCAAAGTGGCTCATTTTACACCGATGAAAACCACTTACTCCGGAGATCGTTTAGCTGAATTGTATATGGCTAGAATTGTGTGCTTGCATGGTGTACCAAAGAAGATAGTATCGGATCGAGGTACTCAATTTACCTCAAGATTTTGGGATAAGCTGCATACAGAAATGGGCACCTGTCTGAATTTCAGCACGGCATATCATCCGCAAACAGATGGTCAGACTGAAAGAGTAAATCGGATACTTGAGGATATGTTAAGAGCTTGTGCATTGTCATATGCAACCTCATGGGAGAAATGTTTGCCATATGCAGAATTTAGCTATAACAATAGTTATCAAGCTAGTTTAAAGATGTCACCTTTTGAAGCTTTATATGGTCGTTCATGTCGAACACCATTAAATTGAAATGAGACGGGAGAACGTCAAGTCTTTGGACCAGACATACTCGTAGATGCAGAGGAAAAGATTGCTCTGATTAGAGAAAGACTGAAGACTGCACAATCAAGGCAAAAGAGTTATGCTGACAACCGACACCACGAGTTGAGCTTTGAGCCTGAAGATTATGTCTATCTCAAAGTCACGCCGCTCAAAGGAGCTAAGAGGTTCCACACTAAAGGAAAACTTGCCCCGAGATACGTGGGTCCATTCAAAATACTGAGCCGCAGAGGTGAAGTCGCATATCAATTAGAATTGTTGCAATCTTTGGCAGGAGTGCACGATGTATTCCATGTTTCTCAGTTGAAGAAGTGCCTTCGAGTACCAACAGAGCAGACACCTCTGGAAGAGGTCGAGCTACAAGAAGATCAAACCTACAAGGAATATCCCATCAAGAGCTTAGACATAGCTGAACGGGAAACAAGAAACAAATCCATTCATTTCTGTAGAGTTCAATGGAGCAACCACACAGAAAGTGTCGGTGTTTCGTAAAACCGACGAGTAAATTTGTAAGTAGTAGGGGGTCGCGCGTCCCCTCTCCTCGAATGGTTGGACTAAGAAAATCCCGGATGTATACTGGTTCAGGCGGAATATCCCTACTTCCAGTCGGCGGTGGTGGTTTGTATTTCTTTGTGCACCAAAGGTCACCGGTGATTTCAGACGAGGGTTGAGGACAGGCCCTCAGCACTCGTTCGGAATTAGGAGGTCAGGGTCTTCTTGAGGGCCCTGCCTCCGTTTATATAGGCGGAGGGGGCAGGTTACACGGGATTTTGGAAAGCAGGAGAGATACGCCGTGCCCGGGTGCTCCGGTCTTTGTTCTTTGACGATTGATAGTTTTTTGTTCACCCCATGCCGGGTTGGTAGTCCCAACGGACGGCGCCTCTTTGGGAAGGTGCGCACGTGTCCTATGTGCACCTGTCAGATGTTGACGGTACAAGGGGACGGGTGCTTTTGTTGAGGCCGCCCTCCGGTTGCCTCGGGAAGGAACCACCCGTTCGACATGGTGGTTGTGTCCAGAAGACAAAGACATCAGCGGCGTGAGACCGTCGATGTGGCGAGGTTATGAGCTAGAGCGTGCTGGGGGCCCTAGCCATGACCCGGGTCGGAGCCTGCGGAGGCGTCGGTCCCGGGTCTAGAGCGGCCCCTGCAGGGGCACCCTGCGTGGGCCCTGGTCACCGTCAGAGCCGGCGGTGGCGTCATATCTGGGTCTCGGTCGTGGTCCCGGGGGCGCCCGACCCGAGGTTTGGCTGGACGAACCGAGGGCAGGAACCTTTTGCGGCAGGTGAGGCTCTTCTTTAGCACTCCGTATCAGTGTTCATCCGGGCTTCCAACCCGGATTAGGGAGATAAGGTCTTAAAATAGATGTATACTTTGCCGTGGGGTACCCCTGGTATGAGTATTCGTCAGAAAGCGAAGCAACTTGGGTGCGTGAGGAAGATCTGAAGAAAGAGTTTCCCAACCTCTTCTCTAGTCAGCCCTGAATCTCGAGGACGAGATTCTGTTAAGGGGGGAAGGTTTGTAACATCCCAAAATTTACTTTAAATATATCTATGGCACTTTTGAATTTTTTTTTGAAATTTTCTGAAATCTGTTTGGAATTTATTTAAATTTAAGTCGTGCTGAATTTATTATATAAAATAACGATCATGCATTTCGCGTGCGCATAAATTCCAAATTTATTTTAAAATAATAACATTTGAAAAATAAGGATGTTTCTTTCAAATACCCTCAAAAACTTGTTTATAGATTTAGTTTGGCGATTTTATAAATAATCGTACAAGTGTCTGATTCACTAAAAGATTTTTTGCGAAAAATCTATACATCGAAAAGTTACGAAACCAACTTCGTTGAGTTCCAAATATTTCTTATTATTTTAGAGGATTTTTCCAAGATTTCTAGAGCCCTTTTGTTATTTTATCATAATCGTGTTTAGTCTTGATACTATTTAAAATCCGAAACGGCCGAACCGACTGAATAAAAAAAAATAACTAACGTTAATACTTTGCCTTGATTGTGTCCTTTCCGTTGCGTGCATGGATGTCGTCTCCATTGAAAACATCATGATTTAGTACTCCACACGCACATGAATTTTTCCAGCCGTTTTTCCATTCGTTTATTTCATGTACATTTCGGTTTTCCTAGCCGTTTCCTCTGCCTGCATGATCCTCATCTCTCTAGTAACCCATGCAAGAGTAAACGAGTTTCCAGCCGTTTCTTCTACCAGTCATTTTCTTTTCAGTTTCTAGCGATGCAAGCATGCACCTTTCCATTTCTCTAGCATGCAGTCGTTTCTTCATTCTGGCGCATGAACTAGTAATGCCATTGCTTAAATCATGAACTGCAGCGTTTTGATTGCCTTTTCTTTTCCATACGTCCCGATCTAAGGTACCGCTCATTCTTCCTTTAGCTAGATCCTTTCCTACCTCCATTCCTCCTCTCCTCATATCGCTTTGCTATCTTCAATTTCAAGCGACCGACTTCAAATTGATCGATCGTCATTTGGCGGCTTCTTCTTTCGTCCGGCCGACCCAGCGCTCCTCTCGCATCGCCGCCATCGCCGTGCACTCTTGACCTCGCCTCCTTTTTCACTCGACGGTCGGCACAGCTCGGTTGAGGTGAGATTTGTGTTCTCTGGTTAGACGGACGAATATACATGTACGTTTACATATATATGTTAGTACGTAGAGCGCAGTGCAGTTCGCGTAAATGTATACATATGGGTATGTGTAACATCCCGAAATTTGCTTTAACTGTATTTATGTTATTTTGAATTATTTAGGAATATCTGGAATTTATTTGGAATTTTTGGAATTAATAAGAATTTAAGCTTTATCGAATTAATCATATAAAATAAAAATCATGCATGTCGCGTGCGCATAAATTCCAAATTAATTTTAAAATGATAATATTTGAAAAATAAGAATGTTCCTTTTAAATGTTCTCAAAAACTTGTTTATAGATTTAGTTTGTCGATTTTATAAATAATCGTACAAGTGTCTGATTAGCTAAAAGAAATCTTACAGAAAAACTATATATCGAAAAATCATGAATCCAACTTCGCTTGGTTCCAAATATTCCCTAGTATTTTAGAAGATTATTCCAAGATTTTTAGAGCCCTTTGCTAATTTATCTTAAAACGCGTTTTGACTCAGCACTATTCAAATTCGGAATTTAACCGACAGTCACGTGAATGCATGGACTCCTGTACGCGTAAATTATTCTTTCCCTGCCATTTCAATCCTTCAATTACCAGTCGATTCATTTCCCTGCATGCTGAAACTAGCCTTTCCATGTCTCATGCATGAACCAGCAACGTATGAACTCCACACACATGAAGCCATTTCTTCCAGCCGATTCCATTTTTCTAGCAACGCATGTATACATGCTGTTGTCATTATCAAAGTTAGCATATGTATACATGAAGCATGTTATTTCTTGTAACATCCTGAAAATTTTGAACAGTGAAATGTTATAATATGGATTTGCCTTTTTGAGTATTTCTGAGTTTTATGGAATTTGTGATTTTCTTGAATTGAATTCTTGGATTTTGTCTTGCAAAAGACAATAAAAGAAAAGGAGAAATTAAAAGAGCCAAAGGAAAGACTGGGAATAAATTATTTTCAGAATCCAAATAGGTGAGGAAACTAATTTATACACTGATGAAAGATACAAATAATAATTTGAATATTAAAAAATTTCAAATGGGGTCAGTTTGACTAGAAACAGTGCATCTTCTGAAATTTCGAAAAATATCCAGAGCTGATCTTCAGCTGAAAATTTTACCAGGCTACCATTGATACAGTATTTACCATTGGTAAAAATCTCAGGAATTGTCAGATGGGATAAAGCCTCAATTAAATCGAAAACAGAAAGTAGCAAAAGCTGAAAATAAGAATGTCAGAATTTTTATAAATTACTGGAGCAACACCTTGAGCTGAAAATTTTACCTAGGAATCCTTGTCTCAAATCCATTTGAAAAACAAAGTTTCAAAAATTTTATAAAAGATTTGAGGCGTCTGGTAATTCAAATACAGAAGTAGAAATTTAGTGCACTGTACCATGCTCGAGTTTTAGTGAGCGTTGTACTAGATATTTTAAGCCCAAATTTTCTCAGGAGCTTGTCTATTGCCAGGGGAGAGTGTGTAAAAAGTGGGCAAAATTTGCTGAAGAAGCTTAGTGGAAAATTAATGCTAGTCCTTTGTAATTGACCGAATCCCTCCTTAAGCAAATCCTTGCCCTCACTGCCATGTGAGTCCGGTCCCACCGGTCAGTCTCTTCTCCGATCGCTCTCTCTGGTTTCGATGCCTCTCTACTTTGCTGCCGTGCGGAGCTCCTCCCAAGCCACTCGGCGGCGTCTGGGCTCACATCGTCGGCGTGACACTGCTGCTTGCCACGACTCGAGGCATCTTTTGCAGCGCACTAAGGCCATGACTACCGAGGAGATCTGCATTGGCGATTCATTCGGAGATCATCTCAGGGCTCACTTGAGAGGCTCAAAACACATCGCCTAAAGCTCTGAGCTGCTGTAAACTTCTCCTCTTAGCCAGCATTCCATTCCTTCTTCCTCTTCGCCATTTCTGCGCCAAGAACAGAAGATGGGGGAGAGAATGAAATTCCTCTGATTGAGTGAAAGGTACAACGAATCAGTTGGCCCAGAGTACCCTCAAGCATTCCTGAGTTCAACTCTTTGCTTTGTTCCAGCCCATTCCGCCCGGGGTGCCGTCGCCGCAGGAGCTGTCTTCCCCAGATCCGGCGCACCGTGGGCGAGCCGTTTCACTCCTTCTCCGGCGCCATTCTCAGGTGAAACGGAACCCTCACGCATCACTGATGCTCACTGGACCCTCACCTGGGCTAATGGATCACCGGAGGAGAGCTCTCGCCGGAGATCCATGGCGGCCGCCGCTAGCGCGCGTGGGCGACTATGCTCCCGGCCACCCCAGGCCATGGGAGTACCACCAATAGCTTCGCCCTGGCGTGCTGATGCTGTAGGTGCCGGCCGATTCGCCGTTCCGGCAGTCGTTCGCCGGCGGCGAGCTCAGCACCAACCTCCCCTGTTTCCGTCACTGACCGTCGGGTCCCAGTAGCAGTGGCCGAACCGGCTTTAGCCAAATAAGGAAGGCGTAGTTTGTGGAGGAAAACGTATTTGCCATTTTTGGAAGGTTCCATTTGTCAGGGATTTTCATACCCGAATAGCTTTAAACATTGAATATCTTTTGATCTAGAAGTCCAATTTAGATGAAACCAATTTGTAAATTCGTGTAAAATCCAGTGGATTCAGGATATGTAAAAATATTGTTGGAAGAATTTCTGTGTAAATTTTAATAAATGAAATACATGAGAAGGGCTTATTGTTTTAAGGAATTAATAATTTTAACTTTAGGCAAAATAAAGGAAAGTGAATTTCTATGAAACCACGATACATTTATAGCTTGAAAATGTAAAGTAATAGTATTTAAGTAGAGATACTTCAGTAGTTTAATAAATCCTTAAGTAAAAACAATTATACTCAAAGTTAGTTCACCTTGTTAAATCAATTCATGTTTTGATTTGGCTAAAAAGGAATAGTATAAAATAAAATGCTGCAAGAGGAAATAAATGGGCGTCGACAAATGTAGATGATATAAACTTCGGGAGTTGGAGTGTGTTGAAAATGAATCAGGAAGTATGCACGGTATAGTTAGAAACTAAGTTGAACTTTGGCGATTTTGTCGTTGAGCAATATGGTCATTTAGGCTATTTACGTGGTAGATTAAATAGCCTTCCCAAATACTAAAATTAGTAAAACTAGCCCAGAAACATTGTACGAAGTTTATACTATCATAATCTGTAAAAAGAGTTATATTTAGTTAAGGTTTGCATATTTATCTTGTCAACCTAAAACCCTTAAGTGTGAATCTGTTACTTTGCGTTCTGGCCGATTTAGTAGCGTAAACTTTACCAGGCCATTAAGCCTTTTTGGCGATGATTATGAAGTATCATCTAGAGTGTAAAACTTATGAAATCTGGTCAGTAGTATTGTCCAAGGTATAGATTACCCAAATAAAAAGAAATAATCTCATTCCAACATGTGTAACCTATTAATTCTGCTAGCTTAGTAACCCTAAGTAGTCATGTAATTGAAGGCTGTAATGAGGCTGAATGAACTGTAGTGCATTTGAAGGGAACTCTAGTTAAGTCATTTTTATCACGAGAACCTTCTCAAAACATATGTAAAATAAGCCAGTAGCCTACAATTGAAGATCTAATTTGTACAAAACCAATTCTAAGTGAAATCAAATTGAAGTAAAAGAATTAATTACTCATAACCTTATGTAATCAATTAAGACTTTTAGTTAACTTCATAAAACAACTTGTCCGAACCTGAAATTTGTAAAGAAAACCTCGAGTTGATCCTAAGTTAGGTCCTGTAAGAATCTAGGGAACTAATCTTGTGTTGTCTAGTTCGGCTCTAAGTCCTCTCCTAGCAATGCATGTGCAATATGTTCGAGAAATGCTTGCTGGGAGCAATAGGATTAATGCACTATGCCACTAATGAACAATTGTATAATCTAAACAATTTTAGCATCTTGAATTGAAAAAGGTATTTAAAGAATTCATGTAAAGGCAACCCTGGATCTTGTGCAATGATTTTATTAAGCCTTCGATATGTTTTCTTTCGTTCTTTCTTGCAAGTTTGTAAGTCTTTGTTGGTTCTTTCGTTTTCGGCGTGTGACACCGATACCATCGAGGAGGAGGAGGAGGAGGCAGTTCTTTGAACAAGGCTTTGACATTTGCGGCGAAGAGCAAGGCAAGCAAATCCTTGACCATGTTGAACCTACTAATTCAACTACCGTATGTTGTTTTTCTTGGTGTATAGTGCATCCGGTAATTCTCCATAAAAGCGCTAATTTGGGTAAGATTAGTAACTATTCTAAATGTATGGTTTTCCTTAATTTGGTTGATTCTGTGAACCTTGCGAACCATAGTATACTTAGACATAGTAAATGTCGGTTGGGTATAACCGTTACAATCGCCTTTGCTTAGTTTTGCCTTAGATCGTTATGATGTTTTTGAAATGTTTTCTGGCGGTTATTACTCTACTAAAGGTTGTTGATATGTTGGTTAAAACTTGAAAACCGAAAACTATGGTTATGGTGCGGGCGACTAATTGGCGATGGCGGTTGTGCAATAAGGGCTTTGCACGTAGTTTAGGGTGGAGTGTCGCCCGTGTCGGACTAAGGACCGAGCAATGGGACGCTATTGATCCGAGATTTTCGTGCAACCACGAGGGCTATTATGGGGTAGCCTTAGCCTATTAAGTTGTTTAGATGTGGCTTTGCTCATTGGTAGGCGGGAGCTAGCGGAGGCATTTCCGGTACGGATTGCTTGTGAGGGGCTTCCATGCAGTTCGTATGGGTAATTGCCTGGCCGGTGCAACGGTGTACGCCTTGCCATGGACAGAGACGTGGTGTTGGGTGTGATAAATGTGGATCCACAACTTGGGTGAGTGTCTCTGTTTTCAGGGCGAGGGTTAACGTCCCGGGCTGGATCAAAGTCACGTCTGAATAATGTAACGGCTCTGTATGATCGCTCTGCGGCACACCAAAGGAAGTGTGCTAATAGCTTGCAAAAAGAGTGGATCATTCCTTGTGGGTAAAGTTGTACACCTCTGCAGAGTTTAAATCTAATCGATTAGCCGCGCTCGCGGTCATGAGCACTTGGTGAAGTCATTCCAATGCTAGAGTTTTCATTTTTATAAAGTGGGTTGGATCTGTTTTGACAACACTTTGCTTAAATCGAAGTATCGATGTTTCTAGAATTGTGCCATTGAGAATGCTAAGTCTGGGAACACTTTTATTTTCGGATGGTTGTATAAATCTCATCTTTGTTTTGCAAAGATCACAATTTCAATCTATTATGTCATATGTTTAAATTTTTCCATAAAGTGCAAAATAACCTATAGCTGTTCCTTTGAAACAGCCTGCATAACTAGTATTTGCATTTGCTATTAAAGTCTTCTTTGGTACAAATTGTACTCATTCTTGCTACTGTTTTGTTCAGAGGCGAATCTATGCGATGTGCGGATGATCGTTTCTTCAAGTAGGTCTCGGGAATTCGCCGATGACTTCTTCTAGGTGTTTGCCTAGTCGGATGCTGTGGGGTTTCGGTTTGGGCATGCTACGGGCTTTTGGATCTTAAGTTGCTAGTATCTTCCATTGTTTTTTATTTGACTTGTAACTAATGCTTGTATAATCATCTTACATAAATTGTATAATTAAAACTTGGCTTTTGGTTGTGATATGAATGGTGTAAACATGTGAGTGCTAGGCTGCTGATCCGGGGACTATTACGGTTATCACATGGAGTTCTGTTCCTCGGAATGGGGTCTCACATTTCTTTAATCAACGTCATTATCTTTCCCTTCATTCCAGCCGTTTCCTTTTCATTTCTAGCAACGCATGCCTCCATTCATTTCCCTGTATGCGTTTCCATTTCCAGCCGTTTTCTTTCTAGCGATGCATGCATGCACGTTTCCATTTTTCAAGCAACACCTGTTTCTCCAATTTACTAGCAACGCATGAACACTCCATCCTCCAGCCACTTCCATTCTCTAGCAACACTTTCCCATTTTTCTAGTGACATTTCTCTATTTCCTACACTTGCCTGAACAAGCAACGCCGGTGCATCCTTTGGTCTCGTCTCCTCCCGCGTCGCCGTAAATCTGCCGTCGTTGCCGCTGGGCGCTTCTTCTGCGCTGCCGCTGCCATGGATCGGCGTCCGACCTCCGACCTCGCCTCCTTTTGCACTCGACGGTCGGCGCTGCTCGGTCGAGGTGAGATTTGTGTCTCTCTTGTTGAACGAACGTATGAATACATGTATACAAATATACGTTAGGCTGAATGCACGTAAGTCACAGGTTAGTGTATATAAGTTAGGCGTGTGCATATATATATATAAGTTAGGACTGTATATCCTGCTGGAAATTAATGTAGATATGGCAAGTTCAGATCAGTATTTGAGTCAATTCAGTTTCCGCGTTCTGTTTTGCTGGATAGGAAACAATCTGAAGCATATAGTATATATGAGGAGAATGAAGTCAGAAAGAAAAGAAAAGCTGAGAAAGTTACAACAGAAATCATGAGCCTCCTGTGTTGCTTTAATTTTTGTTTTGCTGTTGTCGTCCTTTTGTTCGAAGAGTTTCATCTGCAGACTACATGCGCGTATGCGAGTACTCGATTCATCCAGGGAGTGCAAAAATGTACCAGGATCTCAAGGAAAGATTTTGGTGGACGAATATCAAGAAAGAAGTAGCTGAGCATGTAGCGTTGTGTGATGTGTGCCAAAGAGTTAAAGCAATGCATTAGAGACCAGCAGGATTGCTACAACCGCTAATGATACCAAAGTGGAAATGGGAGGAAATCGGGACGGATTTCATCACCGGTTTGCCAAGGACTCAGGGTGGATATGATTCCATATGGGTCATAGTGGATCGGTTAACAAAGGATGCACACTTCATACCCGTAAAAACAACCTACTCAGGAGATAAAGGGAATTACCCGACGCATGATCTAGAACTAGCAGCCGTAGTGCATGCCCTGAAGATATGGCGTCACTATCTTATTAGTAACAGGTGTGAGGTGTATACAGACCATAAAAGCCTTAAATACATTTTCACCCAATCTGACCTGAACATGTGGCAAAGGAGGTTGTTAGAACTGATCAAGGATTACAACATGGGTATTCATTATCATCCCGGCAAGGTCAATGTAGTGGCTGATGCTTTGAGTCGGAAAAGTCATAGTCTAAATATGATAGTGCGAGAAGGCCAGGGAGAATTGTGCAAGGATCTTCAGAGGTTGAAATTTGAAGTTGTTCCGGAAGGATTTATAGCCGCTTTAGAGGTGAAGCCTATCTTGGAAAACCAGATTAGAGAAGGTCAGAAGAATGATGAGAAGATCAAGCGAATCAAAGCTAAGATGGAGGAAAGGCAAGCAAAAGAATTTAAGCTAGATGAACAAGGCACGTTGTGGATGAAAGAGCGCATTTGTGTACCTAACAAAAAGGAGTTAAAGCAGTTAATACTAGAGGAAGCTCACGACTTCAAGTATTCGATTCACCCAGGATGTGCAAAATGTACCAAGATTTAAAAGAGAGGTTCTGGTGGCCAAATATGAAGAGAGAGGTAGCTGAGCATTTAGCGTTGTATGATGTATGCCAGCGAGTCAAAGCTATGCATCAGAAGCCAGCAGGACTACTGCAACCATTAAAAATACCAGAGTGGAAATGGGAGGAAATCGGAATGAATTTTATCACCGGATTGCCAAGGACGCAAGGAGGTTATGACTCCATATGGGTCATAGTAGATCGTTTAACAAAAGTTGCACATTTCATACCGGTAAACACAACCTATTCAGGAGAAAAGTTGGCAGACCTATACATGGCAAGGATCGTTTGCTTGCATGGAGTGCCAAAGAAGATAGTATCGAACAGAGGTACCCAATTTACCTCAAGATTTTGGGATAAATTGCATGCAGCAATGGGCACCCGCTTGAACTTGATAAACAGATCATCATAAGCAAATGAGCAGGCGAGCATGAAAAGAGTCAATCATATATTAGAAGATATGTTGAGAGCACGTGCATTGGCATATCGATGTCTTGGGATAAATGTTTACCATATGCGAATTGATTACAACAACAAATTTATCGGGCTAGCCTTGAGATGTCACCTTCAAGTATTGTATGGTCGACCTTGTAGGGCCGTTTATTAAATTGGAATGAGGCTGGTGAGTGTCGTGTCTTGGACCGGACATACTCCAAGAAGCGAAGAGCAAATAGCGATAAGGGAAAGGTTAAAATCGGCGATCAAAGCAGAAGAGTTATGCGGACAATCGCCCGCGAGGGTTTGAGCCGAGCACGAAGATTATGTGTATCTCAGAGTTACACCTCTTAAGGGAGTCCAAAGGTTTCACAAAAAGGGAAAATTTGCGCCAAGATATGTAGGACCGTTTAAGATCGTAAGCCGCAGGGGAGAGGTCGCATATCAACTAGAATTACCGCAGTCATTGGCAGGAGTACACGATGTCTTCCATGTATCGCAACTCAAGAAGTGTCTCCGAGTTCCTGACGAGCAAACACCTCTGGAAGCAATCGAACTACAGGAAGACTTGACCTACAAAGAGCAACCGATAAGAATTCTAGATACAGTGGATCGGAAAACAAGGAGCAAGACCACCCGTTTTTGCAGAGTTCAGTGGAGCAATCGCACGGAAAGTGAGGCCACATGGGAACGAGAGGAAGATTTGAAAAAGGAATTCCCGAACCTATTCTTTAGTTAAGCTTCGAATCTCGGGGTCGAGATTCTATTAAGGGGGTAGGTTTGTAACGTCCCGAAATTTGACCTAAATTAAATTTTTGGAGTTATTTGAATTTTTGTGAATTTTTGGGATATATTTGAAATTAATTGAGTTTAATTTAAATTTATCCTTCTCTTGAATAAGTAAATTTCAGAAAAGTAATTATCAAAAATAAATAAAAATATTTTATTTAAGTTCTAAATGCCCAAAAATATTTTCTAGAATTTTTCTAGAATTGTTTAGGTATTTTTAGTGCCCTAAATAATTACTCTGATTTTTTAGAATTAATTTTAATTGTTAAAACCGGAAAAATTTATTGCTTTCTGATGTCGGGCGAGCCCAACATCAGTACTCGCGCAAACAAAACCCTAGCACCGCCGCTCCATTTCGTTCGATCTCGATCAGACGGATGCGGTTTGGCCGCGTCGCTTAACCGCGTGGGTTGTTGGATCTCGATACTGAGCCGCTAGGATGTCGCCACGTGGCGCCGTATAGCGAACCGTTACTCTCCGGGCGTTGGATTTCAATCGGACGATGCAGGTTGATCGCGCCGCATCGGGAGGAGCAATTGTCACGCCGCCGCCGCCCGTTGGCGCCGAAGATATGTCGAAGATTTGCTCGCATTCCAAAGCTTGTCCGGCGGGGAGATATAACCCATTACACGCAGAGCTTCCTTCCACTCATTTGCCCACTCACTGCATTACCCTTGCCGTCGCCAGTAACTTACGCTAGAGCTCGCGAGTAACATCCTTCCACCGCCTCGGTTTTCCTCGCTTTCCACGATCGTCAAATCGTTCTCCGCGCCCAAGACCCATTAAGAGCCTGCTGTGTCAAGACGCACCCAGTGAGCCACTTCTTCACGGGGCTTCGAAATGCCGCGCCTACTTCATCTTCTCGGTCCGCGACAAGCACCGCCGTCTCTTCTTCGAAGCCTCGCAACTCACCGTCGCCGTCAGATCTTCATCCAACGTCCAAGGTAAAGCCGCGTGTCCCCCTATTTGATTTAGGCTGAAACGGCATGAGTAGCTAATGGCCGTTAGATGGTAATCGTCTTGGCTCTAGTAAAACCCGTGAGGTGTGGTGAATAGGGTATCGCCCGGGTAACCACCGCTGTTGGATCTTCATCCAACCGCGCCATGAGGTCCACGTAGCTGCTATATAGATGCGTTGATGATGGCCGTTAGATCTTAGATAACCGGCTTGGATTGCGCCACGCAGTTCGATAGCGCGCATCGCTCGGTATCGATGGTAGTAGGATCGTCATCAACCGGAAGTCCGACCACGAGTCCCGTCGACGCGTTTGATAATGCCCGTTGGATCGTAGATTAAGGGCGAGATCTCGCCACGAGCCGCCGGAACCTCGGCGATCGTCTTTGGACCGACCGTTGGATTTGAATCCAACGGGAAGATAATCTGGAAGCCGCGTGGAATGTTGGTTGAGCACCGCGTGTCAGCCGCTGAGTGGACCAAATACTGTTCATCGGGGCCACTTGTCATTGTGATGGCCGCAGCATGTGCTGACGTCAGCATGACATCATCTGGGGGCCCACATGTCAGCGACCGTGGTGACGTGGCTGTCTCTGTTGCTGCCACGTGTCAAGCCGAGGAATTAACCGGAATTTTCAGTAGAAAAATAAATCAATTAGCTCGGGTAATTCTTTATTAGAATTTCCAAAAACTTGCAAATGCTATAACTTTCGCGTTTTAACTCGGAATTGGGTGATTCCCATTCCTAAAAATTTGTAAAAATGTGAACTATTTATTGGTGATTTTTATTTTCTTTTTAGTGATGATCTTGCTGCCTGTTTAAGTATATTTATTGTCGTTATGATTATTCCGTAGACTCAGGAGTTGCCGGGAGTCGTCGGGGAAGAAATCGAAGAACCGTCGCAGGTGTCAGACCAGGATCAACTACTCTTCGAAGGCAAGTCATGCTTTGATCATTTTGTGCCAAGATTTCAAAATATACTTTGTCTTAAATATTGCATGCTATGTTATTTAAAAATACCATTGATTAAATTGGGTATGGTAGCTAATATGCCAATCTTGTTTATGCCACCTTGATTATGTTGTTATTATGCCTAAAACCTTGTCACCCTAGGATGTTAATTTACGTTGGTTGCTATAATAATGCCAACACGGAGGCTAGACCGTGACTAGTTGCTTAGTATCTCATCTTGTTGAATGACTTTCAAATTGCAAAAGAATATTGATTAAGCGATTATGGAGCGCATTTTTGGAATAATGCGATAATGTCATGAAATGGAATTGGGGGTAGCAACCTGTGTGGTTCTACTCGTGCAATGAAGTGGGCATTGGTATGTGTTGAATAAATGCAAACCGGGGTGGGAAATGATTTGGACCGGGGCGAGTGGCGAAAAGGCTTCGTGTCAGGTGGGCCTGTGTGGCAACGGAATGCATTAAAGATTGTAAAGGCTGTGTGCCGAGAAACATAAAATGGATGTCTTGCCCGGGACAGTTAAAGGACTTCACCTTGCAAGCCTTTGAACTGAGTTACTCGTACAACCACTTGTCTGGAATGGGACAGACCTAGTTTAGTAGGGTTCTAATATCTTTCCTTTGACACCTCGGGTTGACAGTTACACCAGAATGTAACCGTATGGGGGAGCGTACCTGTGCTACCGCTTGGTACCCATCCAACTGTATTTGCCTGTTCTTAACTTTGGCTCTATAAGTGAGGGAAGTGTTAGAAAGGCAATACTGGAGAGGTTCATAGCTTAAGTGTTAGTCTCCGAAAGGCTTTGTTGCAATCAATCACCTGTGTGGTGAGCGACTGTATCCTGTGGGTAAAGTGTACAACCTCTGCAGAGTGTGTGTGATAAATCTATTCGAATAGCCGCGTCCATGGTATTGGACAATGCTCGGGGATTATAGTCAAGGGTTAGATTTTCAAAGTAAAATGTGGAATGGGTGGCTGTGTGCCAAAGACTAATAATCAGACTTAGGGCTGTGTGCCAAACTCTTAGAAAAGAATCGTAGAATTAATTATTATAGTAATGATTTTTCTGCTTTTAATCTAATTAGGACTATCTGTTTAAAGAAAAGTTGATTCATGCAAAATAACCATTAAGCTTTCCCTTGGAATAAGCCATGCATGTAGTAATAGAACTGCATTGTGCATGACTTGTTGAGTATGTTGTATACTCACCCTTGCTTCGACAAAAACCTCAGAAGAAGCAACACCAGCGTGGGAGGAGGAGTTTAACGAAGGTCTGGAGGATTAGGGTTGAGCCTCGTCAGTTGCCTGTGGTAGAACGAGGGGTTCATTGACGTACTTTTGCTTCCGCTGTTGAACTTGTGTCACTTCTGTTATTTATCGTCCTGCGTGACGAATTATTGTAAGGTGACCCTAAGGTCGTGTAACTCGTTATAATTTTGTTTGAGGTACTTAATTATTATTTTCGCTGTGTATGATTGTGGTATCTCAACCTTTTTATCCTGTGTGTACTAGCGTGATCCTGGACTAGTACAGAATACACAAAGGGTCCGGATTTGCCTATTCGGGTCCCGACAGAGTTGGTATCAGAGCCATACTGACTTTAGGACTTAACCCTAGTTAGACTGGCCGTCTAGGAAGGATAAAAGTTAATTTCTGAAGGATTAAAATTCTGCAAGAATAATCAATGAAATCTTGACTTATCCCTTCTTCCTTGCTTCATACCTATGCTGCATTTTGTTATTACTTTTGTATTCTTTTAAAATTTTAGCAGACGAGTTGAATTGGCGAGATGAGGATGGTTCACTCCTTCGGCGTCCACGGAGGTTTCGCAATGAGCTTTGGAGGATGCTCCAGTGCTTGGAGGTTTCGACCGCCCTCTCTACAGTCCCTTTGGGTGGTCAACAGGATCAACCGCATGGTGAGATGACCCTCACCTTATGCGCGAGAGAACGCAGCGTGCGGCCGTCGCTCCACCTCTCGGTGGGCGGGCCAACTTCATGAGAGCATCTGAGTGTGCTCGCTAGCGCATTGCATAGGGTTAGCGAGGACTATGGCCCGAGCTATGGGACATTGCTTTCGGTGTGCAAGACGCAGTGGACCCCTCAGCGTGCTTGGAGCTGGAGGACGACGCTACCGTCGTACAATTGGGCCGGTTCGCTGCGGCTCAAGAGGAGGTCATGGACGCTACTACTGTGGAGCTGCAGGCTGTGTACCGTACCTTGGAGGAGACAGAGTTGGCCCTGCGAGAGACCAGGATGCACGCTGTGCAGCGGATAGCCGAGCTAGAGGAGGCCCTCTACGGTCAGGGGGAGCCGAAGGCCGTTATGGAGCTTGACGACGAGGACGAGGAGGAGGAGCCGAGCTGTGCGAGGATCGGCGGCCAGGTGGAGCCCCAGCGACACGGTGGGAGGGCATGGGGATCGGTTGCCCCAATGCCACTCACCGCCGGTGTGCGTGATAGGCGAGCCGCAATGTGATGGTGGATGGTGAGTTTGGGTTGGGTAGTTGTCAGAATTTTTGCGTTGAGACTCAATTGTTATGAGTCGCGTCATTAAAATTCAAACTTAGTTGCGCCATGGTATTGTAATGAACTATTTGGTTTGATCTTTGTGATTCTTTGGTATGGTTGCAAGGCCCTTAGGCCCTTATGGCGACCATACCTATTTATTATCTTTGAATGGATGTTAGGGATTTAAGTTACACCTGTTTCCCCATATAAGTTCTTCTACTTGCCTATTCCTTCCCTCTCATCTCTAAACCGTCGAAGCAATCAGCAGATGGTGAATACTCGCAACACCGGAGCCGGAGGCAGTGGTTCACGTCAAGGAGGTAGCCCGAGCAATACACCACCACCTCAGGCAGCACCACAGGTGGACATGCAGAATCTGGGAGCTTTTCTCGCAGCACAAACGCAGTTAATGCAGACCATGATGGCAACCGTACAGCAAATCAACACCCAGGTAGTCGCCAACAACCAAGCTATTAACAATGGGCCACGTCCCTATTCGAGATTGTCTGAATTTATGAGGACACGTCCGCCTACTTTCTCAGGCAATGCTAGCCCATTAGAGGCAGATGACTGGTTAAGAACCATCGAGAGGAAACTACATATAACATAGTGTGATGGAAATGAGAGGGTGCTTTATGCCTCTCATCAGCTGGAAGGAACAGTAGTTGAGTGGTGGGAAAACTACTGCGCGTCACAGGAAAACCCACAGGAAATCACCTGGGAAGAATTCACCATAGCCTTTCGTCAATACCACGTACCAGAAGGTATTATGGAACTAAAAAAGGAAGAGTTTAGAGCGCTGAAGCAAGGAGGCCAGACAGTGGCCGATTATTTGAATAAATTCACTCAACTTGCACGATACGCCGCAGAGGACGTAGCAACCGACAAGGCCAGACAATCCCGTTTCATGAAGGGACTTAACACTGGATTACAAGTGGGATTGATTACCCACACCTTTTTGGATTTTCAAGAATTGATAAACAAGGCACTTATACTGGAAGACAAGCGCAAGGAGCTAGACGATAATCACAAACGCCGCATGGCCCAGCAAGGAGGACGCCATGGCCAGCAGAAACCAAAGATGATACCCCCGCAGTTTTCCAGGTTCCAATAGGAAGCGTGTCAGAGTTCGCTCGTCGATGCCGAGACCAAGCAGACAAACCCCGGACTCTAGTCGATCGTTAATCGAGCGGAGGAACCAAAGCGGATGTCGAAGACGCCATACAATTACAATGAGATTGGGGATTTCGCCAATGTGTGCCCAAAGAAGGGAGGGGTGACACCAGTGCGTTTCAACTTAGGAAACACGCCAGCTAAAACTCCTGCCCAGGGAGGAAGCCGAGGACCTACCCAAGCTGGAGCCACACCGCAAGCATTCACGCGAGGCAGGATTAATCACATTTCATGAGCGAAGTCGAGAATGCTCTGAGCGTCGTGCTCGGTAAGTTCCTTGTCAACTCAGTGCCAGCTACAGTGTTATTCGATTCCGGAGCTTCACATTCGTTCGTTTCTTGAGATTTTGTTGTGACAAATGATCTGGATATTGTTAACCTTAAAAGTACACTTCTAGTCCAATCCCCTGGATCAGAACTCCGCTGTAAGGTCAGATGTTCTAGGGTTAAGCTATTAATAAAAGGGGTAGAGTTCCTAGCGAACCTTATTATATTAGATACCCAAACCCTGGATATTATCCTGGGAATGGATTGGTTAACTAAGCATAGGATTGTATTAGACTGTGGACGAAGAGTCGTGTCTATTGAGAGCCCTGAGGGTAGAAAAGTGGAATTTCAAGCAATGGCAGTTCGAGAAGGACAGATGTTAGTAAACAATCTGGAGACCGTCAATATAAGAGATGTACCAGTGGTCAGTGAGTATCCAGATGTTCTTCCCGAGGAACTACTAGGAATGCCACCAGACAGAGACATAGAGTTCGTAATTGACTTAGTGCCTAGAACAGCACCAATAGCAAAGAGACCGTATCGGATGTCTACTGAAGAGTTGGTAGAAATGAAGAAGCAAACTGAAGAGTTATTGGAAAAAGGGTTCATCAGGCCGAGCTCGTCACCATGGGGAGCACTGGTTCTGTTCGTTAAAAAGAAGGATGGGAGCTTTCGGATGTGTGTAGATTATCATGCGCTTAACGAAGTGACGATAAAGAATAAATACCCGTTACCCCGGATAGATGATCTTTTTGATCAATTAAGAGGAGCAGGAGTATTCTCCAAGATCGACCTTAGGTCAGGATACCACCAGTTGAAAATCAAGACCGAGGACATACCAAAGACTGCATTTTCTTCAAGATATGGGCACTATGAGTTCACTGTTATGTCCTTTGGATTGACAAATGCGCCAGCATATTTTATGAACATGATGAACGAAGTATTTATGGAATACTTAGATAAATTTGTGGTCATGTTCATAGACGATATTCTGGTTTACTCTAGGACGGATGAAGAGCATGCCCAACATTTGAGATTAGTGTTAGAAAAGTTAAGGGAGCAACAACTATACGCAAAATTCAGTAAATGCGACTTCTGGAAGAGCAAGGTAGAGTTTCTAGGGCATGTAATGACCGCCGAGGGAATTGCAGTGGACCCAAGCAAGGTTGAGACAGTACTGCATTGGGAACCGCCGAAGACGGTTATGCAGATTCGAAGTTTTCTTGAGATGGCTAGGTATTACCGCCGATTTATAGAAGGGTTTTTGACAATTGCCAGGCCAATTACGCAATTGTTAAAGAAGGAGAAGAAATTTGTGTGGACACCAGACTGTGAGAAGAGTTTTCGGGAATTGAAGAAACGGTTAACATCAGCACCAGTATTAGTTCAACCAGATGTGCACCAGAGTTTTGATATTTACTGCGATGCATCACGCCAAGGGCTTGGATGCGTATTGATGCAAAACGGAAAGGTAGTAGCCTATGCATCGAGGCAATTAAGGCCACATGAAGGGAATTACCCGACGCATGATCTAGAACTAGCAGCCGTAGTGCATGCCCTGAAGATATGGCGTCACTATCTTATTGGTAACAGGTGTGAGGTGTATACAGACCATAAAAGCCTTAAATACATTTTCACCCAATCTGACCTGAACATGAGGCAAAGGAGGTGGTTAGAACTGATCAAGGATTACAACATGGGTATCCATTATCATCCCGGCAAGGCCAATGTAGTGGCTGATGCTTTGAGTCGGAAAAGTCATAGTCTAAATATGATAGTGGGAGAAGGCCAGGGAGAATTGTGCAAGGATCTTCAGAGGTTGAAATTGGAAGTTGTTCCGGAAGGATTTGTAGCCGCTTTAGAGGTGAAGCCTATCTTGGAAAACCAGATTAGAGAAGATCAGAAGAATGATGAGAAGATCAAGTGAATCAAAGCTAAGATGGAGGAAGGGCAAGCAAAAGAATTTAAGCTGGACGAACAAGGCACGTTGTTGATGAAAGAGCACATTAGTGTACCTAACAAAAAGGAGTTAAAGCAGTTAATACTGGAGGAAGCTCACGACTCCAAGTATTCGATTCACCCAGGAAGTGCAAAAATGTACCAAGATTTAAAAGAGAGGTTCTGGTGGCCAAATATGAAGAGAGAGGTAGTTGAGCATGTAGCATTGTATGATGTATGCCAGTGTGTCAAAGCTATGCATAAGAAGCCAGCAGGACTACTGCAACCATTAAAAATACCAGAGTGGAAATGGGAGGAAATCGGAATGGATTTTATCACCGGATTGCCAAGGACGCAAGGAGGTTATGACTCCATATGGGTCATAGTAGATCGTTTAACAAAAGTTGCACATTTCATACCGGTAAAGACAACCTATTCAGGAGATAAGTTGGTAGAGCTATACATGGCAAGGATCGTTTGCTTGCATGGAGTGCCAAAGAAGATAGTATCGATAGAGGTACCCAATTTACCTCAAGATTTTGGGATAAATTGCATGCAGCAATGGGCACCTGCTTGAACTTCAAGATCTGAGCGTATCATCCGCAAAAGGCAGGCGCATGAAAGAGTCAATCGATATTAGAAGATATGTTGAGAGCACGTGCATTGGCATATCGACGTCTTGGGATAAATGTTTACCATATGCCGAATTCAGTTACAACAACAGCTATCAGGCTAGCCTTCAGATGTCACCTTTCGAAGCATTGTATGGTCGACCTTGTAGGATGCCGTTAAATTGGAATGAGACTGGTGAGCGTCGTGTCTTCGGACCGACATACCCAAGAAGTCAAGAGTAAATAGCGATAAGGAAAGGTTGAAAATCACGCATCAAAGGCAGAAGAGTTATGCGGACAATCGCCGCAGGGGTTTGAGCTTCGAGCCTGAAGATTATGTGTATCTCAGAGTTACGCCTCTTAAGGGAGTCCAAAGGTTTCACAAAAAGGGAAAACTTGCGCCAAGATATGTAGGACCGTTTAAGATCGTAAGCCGCAGGGGAGAGGTCGCATATCAACTAGAATTACCGCAGTCATTGGCAGGAGTACACGATGTCTTCCATGTATCGCAACTCAAGAAGTGTCTCCGAGTTCCTGACGAGCAAACACCCCTGGAAGCAATCGAACTACAGGAAGACTTGACCTACAAAGAACAACCGATAAGAATTCTAGATACAGTAGATCGGAAAACAAGGAGCAAGACCACCCGTTTTTGCAGAGTTCAATGGAGCAATCACACGGAAAGTGAGGCCACATGGGAACAAGAGAAAGATTTGAAAAAGGAATTCCTGAACCTATTCTTTAGTTAAGCTTCGAATCTCGGGGTTGAGATTCTGTTAAGGGGGATAGGTTTGTAATGTCCCGAAATTTGACCTAAATTAAAATTTTGAGTTATTTGAATTTTTGTGAATTTTTGGGATATATTTGAAATTAATTGAGTTTAATTTAAATTTATCCTTCTCTTGAATAATTAAATTTCAGAAAAGTAATTATCAAAAATAAATAAAAATATTTTATTTTAGTTTTAAATGCCCTAAAATATTTTCTAGAATTTTTAGGTATTTTTAGTGCCCTAAATAATTACTCTGATTTTCTAGAATTAATTTTAATTGTTAAAACCGAAAAAATTGATTGCTACACTGTCGAGCCGAGCCCAACACTGTGCTCGCGCCGGCCAAACCCTAGCACCGCCGCTCCGTTTCGTTCGATCTCGATCGGACGGATGCGGTTTGGCCGCGTCGCTTAACCGCGTGGTCGTTGGATCTCGATTACTGAGCCGCTAGGATGTCACCACGTGGCGCCGTATAGCCGAACCGTTACTCTCCCGGGCCGTTGGATTTCAATCGGACGGTACGGGTTGATCGTCTTGCATCGGGAGGGCGCGATCGCCGCCGCCGCGCCGCTGGCGGCGAAGATATGTCAGAGATTTGCTCGCATTCCAAAGCTTGTCCGAGCGGGAGATATAACCCATTGCACGCAGAGCTTCCTTCCGCTTATTTTGCCCACTCACTCGTGCACTACCGTACGCCGTAGCATGCGCTAGAGCTCGCCGGAGTAGCATCCTTCCACCGCCTCGGTTTTCCTCGCTTTCCACCGTCGTCCGTCGTTCTCCGCCGCGCCCAAGACCCATTCCGAGCCTGCCGCGTCGAGACGCACCCAGCGGGCCACTTCTTCACGCCGGAGAAGCTTGGAAACGCCGGCTCCTACTTCATCTTCTCCAGGTCCGGCGACAAGCACCGCCGTCTCTTCTTCGAAGCCTTGCAGCTCACCATCGCCTTCAGATCTTCATCCAACGTCTGAGGTAAAGCCGCGTGTCCCCCTATTTGATTTAGGCTGAAACGGCATGAGTAGCTATTGGCCGTTAGATGGTAATTGTGCAGCTCTAGTAAGGCCACGTAGGTGCGGTGAATAGGGTATCGCCCGGGTAACCACCGCCGTTGGATCTTCATCCAACCGCGCCATGAGGTCCATGTAGCTGCTGTACAGATGCGTTGATGATGGCGTTAGATCTTAGATAACCGGCTTGGATTGCGCCACGCAGACTCGGTAGCAGCGCATCGCTCGGGTATCAGTGGCCGTAGGATTGTCATCCAACCGCGGAAGTGCGACCACGTAGTCCCGGGTCGACGCGTTTGATAATGCCCGTTGGATCGTAGATTAAGGGCCGAGATCTCGCCACGTAGCCGCCTGGAACCTCAGCAGTCGTGCTGGACCGACCGTTGGATTTGAATCCAACGGGAAGATAATCTGGAAGCCGCGTGGAATGTTGGTTGAGCACCGCGTGTCGGCACCGAGTGGACGAATCGTTCGCCGGGCCCACTTGTCGCAGTGATGGCGCGGCGTGTCTTGACGTCGGCATGACGTCATCCGAGACCCACATGTCGGCGATCGTGGTGGCGTGGCTGTCTCTGTTGCTAACACGTGTCAAGCCGAGTAATTAACCGAATTTTCAGAGAAAAATAAATCAATTAGCTCGTAATTCTTTATTAAATTTCCAAAAACTTGCAAATGCTATAACTTTCGCGTTTTAAATCGGAATTGGGTGATTCTAGTTCCTCAAAATTTGTAAAAATGTGAACTATTTATTGGTGATTTTATTTTATTTTTAGTGATGATCTTGCTGCCTGTTTAAGTATATTTATTGTGCATTATGATTATTCTGCGTAGACTCAGGAGTTCTTTGGGAGTCATTGGGAAGAAATCGAAGAATCGTCGCAGGTGTCAGACCAGGATCAACTACTCTTCGAAGGCAAGTCATGCTTTGATCATTTTGTGCCGAGATTTCAAAATATACTTTGTCTTAAATATTGCATGCTATGTTATTTAAAAATACCATTGATTAAATTGGGTATGGTAGCTAATATGCCAATCTTGTTTATGCCACCTTGATTATGTTGTTATTATGCCCTAAAAACCTTGTCACCCTTGGATGTTAATTTACGTTGGTTGCTATAATAATGCCAACACGGGAGGCTAGACCGTGACTAGTTGCTTAGTATGCTGTATGCGCTGAATGACTTTCAAATTGCAAAAGAATATTGATTAAACGATTATGGAACGCATTTTTGGAATAATGCGATAATGTCATGAAATGGAATTGGGGGTAGCAACCTGTGTGGTTCTACTCGTGCAATGAAGTGGGCATTGGCATGTGTTGCATAAATGCAAACCGGGGTGGGAAATGATTTGGACCGGGGCGAGTGGTGAAAAGGCTTCGTGTCAGGTGGGCCTGTGTGGCAACGGAATGCATTAAAGATTGTAAAGGCTGTGTGCCGAGAAACATAAAATGGATGTCTTGCCCGGGGCAGTTAAAGGACTTCACCTTGCAAGCCTTTGAACTGAGTTACTCGTACAACCACTTGTCTGGAATGGGAAATACCTAGTTTAGTAGGGTTCTAATATCTTTCCTTTGACACCTCGGGGTGACAGTTACACCAGAATGTAACCGTATGAGGGAGCGTACCTGTGCTACGGCTTGGTACCCATCCAACTGTATTTGCCTGTTCTTAACTTTGGCTCTATAAGTGAGGGAAGTGTTAGAAAGGCAATACTGGAGAGGTTCACAGCTTTAGTGTTAGTCTCCGAAAGGCTTTGTTGCAATCAATCACCTGTGTGGTGAGCGACTGTATCCTGTGGGTAAAGTGTACAGCCTCTGCAGAGTGTGTGTGATAAATCTATTCGAATAGCCGCGTCTGTGGTATTGGACAATGCTCGGGGATTACAGTCAAGGGTTAGATTTTCAAAATAAAATGTGGAATGGGTGGTTGTGTGCCAAAGACTAATAATCAGACTTAGGGTTGTGTGCCAAACTCTTGGAAAAGAATTGAGGAATTAATTATTATAGTAATGATTTTTCTGCTTTTAATCTAATTAGGACTATCTGTTTAAAGAAAAGCTATTTCATGCAAAATAACCATTAAGCCTTCCCTTGGAATAAGCCATGCATGTAGTAATAGAACTACATTGTGCATGACTTGTTGAGTATGTTGTATACTCACCCTTGCTTCGACAAAAACCTCAGAAGAAGAAGCAACACCGGCGTGGGAGGAGGAGTTTAACGAAGGTCCGGAGGATTAGGGTTGAGCCTCGTCGGCTTACTGTGGCGTAACGAGGGTTCATTGACGACTTTTGCTTCATTTGTGAACTTGTGTCACTACATTATTTCTCGCCCTGTGATTTAATTATTGTAAGGTGACCATAAGGTCGTGTAACTCGTTATAATTTTGTTTCAGGTACTTAATTATTATTTCCGCTGTGTATGATTGTGGTATCTCAACCTGTTTATCCTGTGTGTACTAGCGTGATCCTGGACTAGTACAGAATACACAGAGGGTCCGGAATTGCCGATTCGGGTCCCGACACCCGGTGCTACCAGTCCCAGTTGGGCGATAGCACCGGACCCACTGCTCAACGGCCTCTGGAAATGCATTTAATGCTCTTACCCAACCGTTGGGATGGTGCCCGGTGCTACCAGTCCTACATGGGCGGTAGTACCGAAAAACCTGACTTGGTCAGGATTTTTATTTCAAACGGCTAGTGTTGGTGGTTGGGGCTATAAATATGTCCCCACCTACTCTCTACAGTAGATTTTTGGTCCTCATTGAAGATACTTGAGCTCTAATAAAGCTCTCTCCTTTCTTTAGTGCATTCAATTCACATTTTTGAGCAAGTGGGGAGAAAAATTGAGTGTTGCATTTAGTGTGAGCCTTTAGACACTCAAATTCGACTCCAAGTAAGCGTCAAGACTTGTTACTCTTGGAAGTTGCCGCTTCCTAGATGGCTTGGAGGCGTGTGGAATCGGTGATCTTCTCAAGGAAGGTTGTGAGAAGACCCGATCGGTTGTGAAAGCAAGGAGCTTGCCTACCCGGAGTGGGGAAGAGCTACCACAAGTGATCGAGGAAGGCTCAAGCAGGTGGAGCCAACTTGAAGGAATTCAAGTCACCTCAACGTAGAGTAGGGGAGACCGGCAAATCTCTAAGACCACGAGATAAATTCTTACGTTCATCAATTGTGGTTAGCATTTCTTATTCTCTTAAGAAAAGTTACAATTCAAGTAATTTGAGCATCTTGTTTAGTATAGAATTGTATTTTGACTACTTGAGATTTGGGATAATTTAGTGATCATTAGGAGTACTTGATGTTAAAATTGTCAAAATTGGAACTTGTGCTTAGTGATCTTGTAAATTGAAATTATGATAAAAAAATTTTAGAAACCTCCTATTCACCCCCCCTCTAGTCAGTTATCCTTGATCCTACAGAAGGCCCATCGGCGGTGCCCCTTTTGATCCTATGAAAGTTGTAAAGCAGGAGTGGAAGAAAAAAGAGCAAGTTGATGAGGAGTCTAACCCCACGATGATTTGGGATCACCGATGATTCGTGACGACACCCCTCCCATGGACATTAATATGGTGTTCACTTTACCAACCGAATTCAAGATTAAAACTGAATCAGCTAAGGAAGCATTTGCCTAGCTGTGCCTAGGTGCACAAGACGCTGTCTTTGAGAAGCCGTGTGATGCTCATCGGCACTTAAAGCCATTATATTTGAAAGGGCATATAAATGGTAAGCCAATTTCAAGGATGCTGGTGGACGGAGGAGCTACTGTCAATCTGATGTTGTACACTACCTGCAAGAAACTGGGTAAGTCTGATGAGATCTGATCAAAACAAATATGGTTTTAAATGACTTCACAGGCGATCCCACTGAGGCAAAAGGGGTGATGGTCATGGAATTGACTGTCGGTAGCAAGACTTTGCCGACAGCCTTCTTTGTCATTGAGGCTAAAGGCAACTACAGTGTGCTACTAGGGCGAGATTGGATACATGCCAATAGTTGTATACCTTCAACCATGTATCAATTACTCATCCAGTGGAATGGGGATGAGGTTGAAGTTGTGCTAGCCGATACATTTGCTCATGTGGCAATGGCTAGTTCTGACACGAATTGGCCGCATGAAGAAGCTGAGTGCATATCGGGTAAGACATTGGATGATTGTGACTTCATATGCATTGGTAAATCAGGTCTAATGTCAATTAGTGTTAAGCCAGGCACATTTGATCGGGCAAACGAAGTCTTATGGAGATGGGGTCAGAAATAGTGAAAGCTCTACAAGACAAGGTGCAGAGCTATCGACGAGTAACAGATTGCTGTGAGGCCATTGAAGATTTTCAGAAAGAAAAGTTAGGTCAAGGTTTCACTTCTGCCGATCGGCTTGAAGAAATCGACATAGGTGAAGGTGATCGGAAAAGACCAACTTTTGTAAGTGCAAATTTAGATGTAGCATATAAGGCAAAGTTGGTGGAAATACTTAAGAAATATATAGATTGTTTTGCTTGGGAATATTATGAGATGCCTGGTCTAAGCCGATAGCTTGTCGAACATCGGCTACCCATAAAGTTAGGATATCGACCATTTAAACAATACCCGCGACGTTTTAATCCGGCTTTGTATAGTGTCATAAAAGAATAGATAGAATGATTGTTAGAGGCTAAGTTTATCAGGACTTGCCGATACGCTGAGTGGGTCTCCAACATCGTTCCTATCATGAAAAAGAATGGTAAGCTTCGAGTATGTGTAGACTTTCGCGATTTAAACAAAGCCACACCAAAGGATGAATACCCAATACCGATAGCCGATATGCTTATCGATGCTGCATTGGGTAAAAAAATTATCAGCTTTCTCGACGAAAATGCCAGCTACAACCAAATATTTATGTCGGAAGCCGACGTATCTAAAACCGTCTTCAGATGCCCTGGTGCCTTGGGGTTATATGAATGGACGGTTATGACGTTCGGTTTAAAGAACGCCAGCGCAACTTATCAGTGTGCAATGAACTTGATTTTCCACAACCTAATCAGCCATATCGTTGAGATCTACATTGATGATGTGGTTGTAAAATCAAAAGACGATTCACAGCATTTGGCTGATTCGGAAAGGGTTTTTCATAATACTAGGGTGCAGGCTTAAAGATGAATTCCCTGAAGTGCGCGTTCAGCATGTCGGCTAGCCAATTTCTGGGCTTTATGGTGCATGAAAGAGGAATTGAGGTTAACCAAGAAAGTGTTAAAGCCATAGCCAATACAAAGCCGCCAACGTGCAAAAACGAGTTGCAGAAGCTGATCGGCAAGATCAATTATTTGCGGTGATTTATTTCAAATCTGTCTAGCCGAATTCGAGCTTTCACCCCCATTGCTGAAGTTGAAGGATAATCAGGAGTTTGTCTATGGAGCCGAGCAGCAGAAAGCTTTCAATGATATTAAGGAGTATCTGGTAAAGCCTCCGGTTTTGGCCACACCGAAGAAAGGGATCCCGTTCAAGTTATACGTATCGACCGAGGAAGAAACCATTAGGGCAGTTCTGGCATAAGAAGTTGACGGCAAGGAAAGGGTAATATTTTATTTAAGCCGATGACTATTGGATGCAGAAATCAGGTACCCTTTGGTAGAAAAATTATTCTTGTCTCTATATTTTGCTTACACTAAGTTGAGACATTACATTTTAGCATCAGTTTGTACAGTATTATGTAAAACCGATGTCATCAAGTATATATTATCAGCACCTATTTTACGAGGATGACTTGGCAAATGGGCATATGCCTTGACTAAGTTCGGCTTAACATACAAATCGGCTAAATCCGTGAAAGGGCAGGCTGTAGCCGATTTTATTACCGGGTGTGAAACAACAGCCAGACTAGTTGCTGTGGCCCCTTGGCAGTTGTATTTCGATGGGTCAGTGTGGCGAGAAGGTAATGGCATTGGCATAGTATTAATTTCGCCTAAAGGGAACAATTTCGAATTTGCATATCGGCTCAATAGCCGATGTTCCAACAACTAGGCAGAGTATGAGGCGCTACTCAGAGGACTGCAATTGTTGGAAAGTATCGAGGTAGGCAATGTCGAAGCTTATGGTGATTCGTTGTTAATCGCGCAACAGATCAAGGGAGAATATCGATGCAATGACGAGATACTATCGAAATATTTAGAGCAATGCCTCAGTTCTATCAGCTCATTTACATCATTTTCCATTAAACACATTCCTTGAGAAATGAACGACAGAGCTAATTCATTGACACAACAGGCGGGGTACAAAGACTATGCCGATTTGAAACTCTTGAGTCGGTCAACACGGCAGTAATGTGCGCTGATGCTGTCGACTAGAGGACAAAAATAAAGGACTATTTGACAAATCCATCTAGGCCAACCGAGCGCAAAGTCAGGCAACAGGCACTGAAGTATGTGGTACTGGATGAGGTGTTGTACTATCGAACAATGGAAGGATTACTGTTAAGATGTCTAGGAGCCAACGAAGCTAAGGTGGCAATGGGTGAGGTGCGTGAAGGGATTTGCGGATCTCATTAGTCGGCTCACAAAATGAAGTGGATGCTAAGGCGTACAGGATACTTTTCACCAACAATGTTGGAAGATTGTTTCAGGTACTATAAAGGGTGCCAGACTATCAAAAGTTTGGTAATGTGCAACTCGCACTAGCATCGGCTTTGCATTCAATTATTAAGCCTTGGCCGTTCAGAGGATGGGGGATAGATGTGATCAGCCAAATATTTCCAACATCAAGTAAATGCCATAAGTTCATTTTGGCCACTATAGATTATTTCTCCAAGTGGATTGAGGCCATACCCCTCAAGAAAGTTATAAGCGTTGACACTATCAGTTTTTTAATGAACACATTATTCATCGGTTTGGCATTCCGCAAACTATCACAACCGATCAAGGGACAGTGTTCATGTCTGATGAATTTCAAAAGTTTGCAAGAAGCCTAGGCATTAAGCTGCTCAACTCATCACCTTATTATGCTCAGGCTAATGGACAAGCCGAGTCATCCAATAAAACCTTAATCAGACTAATCAAAAGAAAGATTGATGAAAAGCCGAGGAATTGGCACTCGACATTGTCAGAATCAGTATGGGCATATCGGCTAGCATATCACAGGTTAACCAAACTATCACCATATCAGTTAGTGTATGGTCAAGAAGCCGTTTTGCCTGTAGAGATTAACATTGACTCAGTACGAGTAGCCAGACAAAATAGTTTGTCGGCTAAGGAGTACAAAGACTTAATGTTCGATAATTTAGACGACCTGGCAGGACTGCGATAGCCACGCTGGATCGACTTAAAAAGAATAAGGAGAAAGTTACAAGAGCGTACAACAAAAAGGTCATGCCTAAATTGTTTGGTGAGGCCGACCTAGTTTGGAAAACTATACTACCGGTCAGTTCTAAGGATAACCGATTTTGTAAATGGTCTCCTACATAGGAAGGACTGTACAGAGTAAATTGGCTTGTTGATGGAACTCATATATACTCGAGACATTGGAAGGAGCTATCTTGCCTAAAGTGATCAACGGGAAGTACTTAAAAAGGTACTATCCTAGCGTGTGGATCGGGTCATAATTGGGTACAAAAGAGCATTTTACAGAGATCAGGACGAAAAGCTAAATAAACAATACATTAGAAGTAAACCAGCAAAAGAGGCCGACGATGGAATAAGTTAAGTGTTACAAAAGATAATTAACACCTGTCACAAGTATTACAACGTTCACAAGCCGGAACCAGGAAGCCTTGCTCCCAAGGCCGATAGCGCGATGGTCGCCTTTACAGTCGTCTCTTGAATTCCATCCACTGTCCGCTGATCTGCCTTGGCATTGCTAGGAATAGGGACCATTTTGGCCGATTGCTCTTTAACTCTACCGACTGCTAAGCCAATGTCGTTCTTCTGGTCCTTCAGAGATTTAGCCATCGCAGTCATATTGGCATGGCCATCGACAAGCTACTTGTTCAACTTAGCTAGTTCTTCCTCGAGCAACTTCTTGGTTGATTCCAGTTTTTGAACAACAGCCTTGGTGGACTTGAGGGACAAAGTGTCTTCATCAAACTTTTGTTTTTTGGTCTTCGCTTCTGCCACCATTTTGTCCAAAGCACGCTGATCGGCTTCTTGGGCTTTCCGTTTAGCAATCCTAGCCTTGGCGGCTTCAACTTTTGCCCGCTTGCTGTCAAGGTGGCAGACATTGAGGAGAGCACTCATGGCTTCAGGCGGGAGATCGGCTTGCACCACGGCCATGGCGTCCCTGAGGGGTTGTATGTCGAATAGTAGATTGGCCTCAGGTTGCATAACTTTGTGGAAAAGTTTATTCAGCCGCTTCTACATGCCTGATGCCGATGTAACCCCAGCCGACGCTTCCAGCGACACTTCAAGGATCTTCCTGATGTCCGCGGAATAATCGTCTATCGCTATAATCTTCGGGTCATCTAGCTCATCCAAAGTAAAGGCCAGAAGATCTATGGGATCAGACGACGCCGGAAAGGGGGATGCTGGTGCTGGCGGCAGTGATTGAGGCAGTGGCGGAGGCAAGGTGGATGTGCTTTGTAGAGAAGCTAGAACATCAGCCACATGCACCGATGCAGTTTGCTGAAAGAAAGGAATAGATACATAACCAACCAATTAGTAAGCCATACTGCAAAATACAAGTGGAATTGAATCAAAATAGCTTACCTTTTCAATAGCCGACGTACGTGGCGAGCTCTCAACACTTTGCTCTTGGGATTTTTGACCCCTCTTGGTAGGGATCTTCATGGACTTCTTCTTTTCTAAGGATCAATCGATAAAAGTAAGCATCATGATGAAAAGATTTAAGGAAATCAATGGCCAAAAGCACATTTACTTGGATGTTGTTGTTGTTCGATGTCCGACAACGAAGGACTTTTTACTCCTAGGTTGCCAGAGGTATAGCCCATGAGGCCAGTCGATTGATGGGGCCTCTTGGTGGCATGGGCACTTCCCGATGGGCCCGCGGCGGTCTTCTTACCAACAGCTTTTGTCTGCAAAAGGAGATGTAAGTCGATTAGTAGCCAGTACCAAAAGCGAAAAGAAATGGAAGTAATCTTTCGAAAGGCCGATACCTCTAAACCTATCGATGAATTAGTATATCCAGAGTAACTATCCTCCTCGCTTGAGCTGCTGCCAGAAACTACCGCCGGCTCATGAAAATTGGGGAGGAAAGTCTCAATGATGGCCGACGGAGCCCTGTCCAATTACAGAGCCTCTGATATAGACGACTACCAAGGACAAAACTGGCCTGCCTGACGTGAGTTTAGGAAAAAATGTGGCAAATGCTCAATTTGAAGATCATCGGCTATTTCTAATACAATATCCGCTACGGTGGCATTCCTCACTCTAGCCCTAGGTTGAAGCCGATCAAGGAGTGGGAAGCATGGGATGACTTGGCCAAAACCCAGCTGACGAGCGTAGACTAAAGGATGGTAGAACTTATAGGAAGGTTAAAATGTCTGATTCCTGGTATTTAGGCTGACATGAAGGATACATGGAGAAATAAAAATTTTGTATAAATCCAAAGTTGACTGAGGCATTGAAGAACTGTTGGCCTCTAGGTGAAGAAAAAGATGGACGGTGATAATCGGCCACATTGCTATAGCTAAAAAATCTTGCCAACAGAAGACTGTATTATCCAGGTGCAAGAAAAAGGACATGTATTTTTTCAAGCCAGCAGTGGTTATCTTCGTGTCATCGCCCGAGCACATAATAAATCTTTCACCATGAGATCGGCTAGCTCTATATTGAGGAATGGCATTCTCTAGATTGTCTTCACGGGGAAACACAGAGTCTTCCAAAGGTTCAGAGATAAATGATCGGCTAAATTGGCAATATAGCCATATCTGGATGAACCACAAAGGACCTCCTACATTGCCAACAACAAATTTTGCAAAACCAGAAAATAGCCAACTTCTTATTATATACATCCTCTGATAGACTGCCCCTAGCAACATTTTGCTTAGAGCAAGCCGACGTCCCTCTACTAGGCGCTCCGCTATCGGCTGTTAGACTTGTGTCGGCCCAAGAGACGCCCCACAGAACAAGAATCTGTCTAGCCATTGGTTCAAGACGGTGACATGCTTTTTGTCTGATACCAGACCGTTCTCGTTATTGTTGTGTTAAATATACTTGGTCCATCCCTCGCCCTTGGATTGAATCAGCTTGTATTTGAACTTACCACTAAAAGCCGACAACTAGTCACCATCTAATCTCAAGCAACATAGCTCCGCCACATCAAGAAGAGTTGGGCCGATGGGCCCATTCGAAATAAGAAGGCATTGAAGGAATCTGACCAGAAGTAACAAGCCGTGGCCACAAGGGGCTCATTGGCCTCTAGATTAGCAAGAGAAAGAGGGAGGCACTCAGCTACACCCATTCTTTCCCATTCCTCCCTTTTCTAGGCCGACACGCGAATGTACCAAGTTCTCCATCCTTTTAGGGTTGTTGGCTAGGCCCTGAAACTCTTGCTACATTCTTCTGTTTTATAACCAGAAGCCGACAAAGGAAGTCTTGGGATTTCTTCGTTTATAACTGTGCTAGCGTCTAAATTCCCTACTGGTCCTAGGTAGTATTGATCATCACTATCAGGGATCAGGATGAGTACCTGGCTAGGATCCATTTGGGTGATCTGAGATTGAAGCCGATCAGGAAGCTTGCGCGAGAAAGGAGGGAAGCCGATTTCAGTTGATGCGAGAGCTTGGGAGCGTAAGAATGACCGTGGGGGACCCGCATATTTATAGCACAGTGAAAATTTTGAAACGGCGGGAAAATATTTTGAAGCGACACGTGCAGTTAAAATGCACCGAGATTTTTACGGCACCATTAATGCAGCAGTTACTGAAGGAGTTTTTTTCAAGCCAACGACGAGCAAGCCGATAGGATTTTTGGGAGACAACAAGTTGTCTCCCAAAAATGGGGGGCATATGTTTGCACTGAAATTTGGTAGGTCCAGTTTTATCGGCAATCCGAGATTGGTAGAGTTTGGGTGGCACACGGTTTGGATATATTCGGAAATAGACAAGGCTGTTTAGGAAACCCAAGCCGACATGAATTCTGTTAAAACATCGTGTTGTACTAGGACTCGGATTGACCAAAGGGTGTGGGACCCCAGATTAGCTATCTAGAATCCCCTGTGTATATTGTACTAGTCCCGGATCAAAGCTAGTACACACAGTTCACAGTGATGAATCATAACCAAAAAGAATGATAGATAAAGATAAATACTGAATACCGGCCAAAAGGCCACTTATTACAATACTAGGTCACATGACCTAATGCTTGACAGCAGTGGAAACTAAGAACAAAAAGGTAAAACCAATGAACTCCATAGGCAGACAACTGGGGAAAACGCGCGCCTAGCCTTCGGGGTTGCCTTCATCAAATTCAACAGGGTAGAACTCACCATCTTCCATAGCGTCTTGGAAAACTTCTGATGAATATGATAAGTGTAGCATGTGAGTACAAAAGTACTTAGCAAGTCTGGTAAAGATGCATGATGCAAGGCTTACCAAAGAGAGGCTTAATATGGTTCTTTTGCACAAAGCCAAAATTTAATAAACATTACAAGTATTAGTTTTCACAAAGCAGTTTTAACAGTTATTTTTACAATTGAAATTATTTATAACTCTAGTGAAGGTTCTAACCACCAAACTAGTATACAAGCTCTAACCGCTCATTTTAAAAGATCATGAATTTCCAACGAATGACTCCATCTGTCATTGTTCAAAAACAGGTTCCAACCACCTGACTGGCTCAAACTGCTAAGACCACATCTGAGAGTTTTAACCACTCCCGAATCCCAAAACATTAGTTTGTAAAACCAAAAACAAAGTCTACCAATATGAAAGCATTCTTTGCCCGCCCTTGACCGTAAGCACGGCTATTCGAATAGTTTTATACTCTACAGAGTTTGTACACTTTACCCACAAGAGATATTTTACTTTTTTTGTCGGCCATAACATGCTTCCTTTGGCATGTGATAAAGTGAATATCACAAGGCCTTTACAATGTAATAATCTAACCCGACTCTACCCGCTAAGGTTTCACCACTGAAGGGTTCCATCCACCCAGTCAGAAGACTCCTCTTGCGCCGTGTGGGAAAAACAAACTTACCTCCATCCGACACCCACATTCAACCATCAGACAAGTCTAAGTTAGACTATTACAAATTATTTAGCCAAGTCATGCCTATTTTGACATGTGATTGTACTGTTGTGCTTAGAATGGATAATTATAAGCGTCGATTCTTAATTGACTTGGTGCGGTACTTGCACAAACAAAGACTAGTGCTCCATCCGCACCCACCCGACATACCATGCCACCCAAGTCTAAATCGTTTTTATTTTGCAATTACAGCAGCAATTACCTTGCTACAGTTTTCTAAAACACACTTTAACAATATTTTCAAAGTAACCCATCCATAGGTATTTTAATCAACTTCATAATTAAGCTCATCTAACGCACTAAACAAAATATATCACAACCTAATATAATCATGATATATCACATCAACCTAGGGTTACAAATAAACATGAATTTCAATATTAATATGGTAATAACAATTTGGATTAACTACCAACCTATTGATGAGGATATCCCAACCAATGATACAACCGCTACTCCTTCTTCCCCTACGACCGCTACGTCATCCCCGACCATCGCTGTTTCGTCCGCTACTTCATCTACGACGCCTGGAGGGCTTAATCCGGAAGCAAGGCCTTTCCACCCACCTTTGTTGGACCAGCATGTCAAGAATATCCACCGAGGACAGCCCACGCACCAAGGAAGGCCCAAGATCAAGCCCAATTCGTCTCCGAGTCCGGTTCGGCCATCCAGGAGCAGCAGTACTTCAAACGGACGCCACAGCCACATCCAAACTCCATTTTCGACGTTCGAATACTCGTTCGAAAGGTATCGAGATAAACTTTCCAATGGATCTAGTCCCAAGGCCAAATTCCTCCTGGAGCGTTGGAAATCATAGAACAATCTCACAGGATAGAAATTCTGGGTGCTGCGCCACCTTTCTTTTGGGCCCAAGGTCCATGTACTCTTAGGGTTCCACCTCCCCCTTGGCCGGCGCCCCTCTCCTAGCTGCCGCACCCCTCTTGGCCGCTCCCCCTTGTGTGGGTACCCCTTTATATTAGGTTTTCACCCCTGTTTTTCATTTTTTAGGTTTTGTTGTGTTTGATAGACCCCGTGTGCGTCCCTCCTCGTGTTTGCGCATGTCGACTAGACCGCCCGAGCTGAGAAACAGAACCTCAACTTGTTTCTTTTGATTTCAATACCATCTTTCCAGATTGCTTCATACTTTGTTCTTGTGGGTTCTCGATTTCTTGCAGGACTACTGATCGTTTGGATCTTATATCCGTGTGGATTTGGCATTGCAATTCTGAAGCTCCCGACCTGTTGGTAGGAAGCCCTAAATTCGGTGCCATCAACACCCCCAAATCAACGTATCATCATCTCACCGAAAGATCGGGATCGCCGTCCCCATCAAGTTGGTATCAGAGCTCAAGGTTGCTCGGTGAGATCTTCCCTCAATTTCGTTTCTACCTAGAATCCAGAAAATTTGCTCCACAAAAAAAATTTCCCTCTGTCCAAGCTAATTTGTGCCCGAACTTTTACTACTTGTTCTTGGTTTGTTGAATCGTCGGTTGCATAGTCGTGTCTTTGCTGGTTTTAGAGTCTAGTCCCCTTAGAGTTTCGAGTTCTATTCACATTTTCGTCAAAGCGTCGTGTTCTTCGTGTCTCTATTTGTGCTCTCACCTGCATCCCGCAAACCCTAGAGCATCCCACCAGAATGCCCCACCATTCCCCCACGCAAAATCAAACCGAGTAGCCACAATTCCAATCTGTGTTCATCCAAAATTCACCAAAATTTTCCATATATAGCCAACAGCATACACCTTCCCCTCCAAAATAGCACAACTTCTCATCCAAACCGAGAAGGAGTGAAACCAAAGAAGGCAACAAACCGAGAAGGGATCAATCAGCTCTTGCCATATAACTCGTGCAGCTCCTTTCATACCTGCAAGCCTTTCCTTCCATAGCGCGGCTGAATCAAACGGTGCAAGCTTCGCCTTCCATAGCTCGGTTGATTTAACAAAAAGGGGTAAATCAGAGCCGAACCACTTCTCTGCCCTCTCCACGCCATCTTGCTGCATTTGCCAATCCGTCAAATTTTGGTGCACAAATCAAAGTGTAGAGAGAGAGAGAGTATTTTTTTAATTACCTTTATACCCCTGGTCAACAAAAGGAAAAAAATCAAAAAAAGAGGAGCCCTAGCTGCTTGCTTTGTGTTGAGGACGTTCTCCTTGCATCTCCTGTGGCATCGTTGGTATTTAGGCTCGCGTCTCTAGTACGGTCTAGCCTAGGACCAGCATTGTACTGATTTTGAACAACTTTTTAGCTTACTTTGGTTCAGTGGTACTAGTTCCTCCTTTGTTGCATATTATTACCTGTCCAAGCTCCACCATCTTCTGACCACACAGGTTCCGGAATTTGCAATCGCTTGCCACATCGAGGACTTGTAAGAACTTGATAGAAACTTGAGCGTGTGTGAGGCTTGCCACTTCATACCACCTAGTAGTCATAGGAGCATTCATATCTATGTGAAGTTTCTTTGTCTCTACTAACTATGGTAGGTATTTCAAGCAATCATGGGAGTAACGTCGGCAGTGGGAGTGAACGTGAGGACCTCCTCACACCGAAAGAACAGTGTTGGGTCACACATTTCAACAGGATGCACCATCAGCATGAGATGCGAACTCGTGACACCCTTGATGTGATTCAGGTGCAATTGGCACACTAACTGAGCTTCAAGCACAGTTAGCACAACTTCTTCAGGGTGCTGCCCCAAACAATGGTGCTGCTGGTCATGCTTTGGGCCAACGCGACGTTCCACCCACTGTCCCTACTCCTTTAAATGGGGACAATCAAGAGGAGAACAACTACGCCACCGACATTGAGGACGACTACATGGTGAACATGCACAACGATCGAGCTCATCGTCAACTCCGCAATAATAGACAAGGTATGGCTAGAAATCAGCATGATTCAAAGGGAAGAACGTGATGACTCTATGGCAAAAATGAAATTTACCATGCTTCCTTTTGATGGCACATATAATCCTGATGTTAATCTAGATTGGGAGTTGGCGGTAGATCAAAAATTTTATTGCTATGACTTCTCTGAGCGTAAAAGGGTTCATGTTGCCACTAGTGAATTTACTGGTTTTGCATCTATTTGGTGGAAAGAACTATGTAGAGCTAACCGTGATCGCTATACCATGACACATTATTCACGTCTAACTGTGCATCGGCATAGACCTTATATAGCGACAAACAGTACGTCGGTAAAAAGTATTACCGACGGATTAGGAGTATCGGCTAAAGTCCCATCGGCAAAAATCTTTACCGACAGATCTTATATTACCGACGGACAGTCCATCGGTAATGATGACTTTTTGCCGACTAACATAATTTTACCGGCGAACTTCGCTTTGCCGTCCGATTTCAGTTTTTGCTGATGCACTTGTGTTTCCCGACTTACAATGTGTCGGTAATGTCTAGTATTGCCGACACACAGTTCATTGCTATAATCAGATCGCTTCAAAAAAAATAATAGCATATAATTCATCCAACTGAGATATGACATGATATAATTCAAGCATCAATAAAACATGATAGGATAATTCAAGCATTCAAAGTAACAACTTACTCTGCTAATAATCAAATTTGTCCAAAAGATAGCATATCATCCAACTGAGACAATAACAATATTACATATAACACCAAAAGTATATTACAATAACACTCTAATCCCCAAAAGATAATACTTTGTACAAGCATATATATAACACCAAAAGAGAGGTATGGAGTCTCCACGCATGAACTGGAGGTGTAAGAATCGTTGAGCTACGCCCTTCTTTTTTTACCTGCAGAAAGAACATTTATTGTCATCAAAAGATATATAGATCAATACTGCAACAATAAAATTATTGATATTTCAGAAATCAAGATCGATCTTAATTGGTCTGCAAAAGGCACAAGATATTCTAGCATGACTGACAAAATGTTATGGAACATTTATATGACTATCAATCTGGGCAATTAATGGCCATGGAGATTGCACATGGTTAGCAAAATCAAACGATCAGAAGTTAAAGAAAATAGCTATCCAATAAGCTGTAAATCCAACACTGCAAGATGTTCATATGAGATGCAGGCTTACCTGAAAAGATATCTTCACTTAGATTTATGGTCTTTGAGGTTTTACTTATGCCACCCCTAGTAATATAGAAGAGTCTATCAAAAATATCAGGATGACCATAATGGAACCGAACCCTGCATTACATTATGATAATCAGCCATAGACATAAAAAGCATCATTGTGAAAGAAAATGTGCATCGAAAAACTTTAAAGTTGATGATGTTCACTGTGTGCTCAGAACAATCAAGTTCGGAGTGGATGCAACTTTTCTTTGAGTGCCAATTTAGCAAAGATTGTTGGAATTTCATCCAAATCAATTGGAATATTTCTTTAGAGATTATGTACATGCCGCCTATTGCTAAATCACAAGATGGATCGACTCAGATATTTGTCAAGGAACTTATTACTTTAGGTCGCTAGAACATATAGACTTAAAGAAATAAGTGCATTTTTAAAAATTCCTCCCAACAAGTTCAGAGGAAGAGATTATCGCTAATGGATTTGGAATTATTGAAATTCAGAATTTCCTCTAAAATGGTTGATGCTTTGGAAAGTGGATTAGTAGAAATTAAATGAGTTAGTAATTGGTTTGAGTAGTAGGCTAGTAGCTAACATATGTTAGAGGTTTTTTGGATCCTATGAATCTTTTTTGTAATTAAGTTAATTATGTACTATATATTAATTACTATTTATCAGTAGGGCCCTCCCCTACTGTTCCCCATCAAAAAAGAAAGATGAACATGTGCATCTTACATACAAGAATATAGAAGCATGAAATAGATTAAATCAAACTATTTAAGAATGTGAAAATAAAGTCAACTCTTAGTGATCCTCAGTTTCATCCCGTAATTTTGTTAGTTACCTTTTTTCTAAGCATCTCTAATCGCTCATCTTCACACTCGCCCCACCCACCTTCACAATTGTCTAATTGAAAAAAAAGCCAGGAACTAGTCATTTACTATCGGCTACCGACTTCCCAAAGAAATTGGAATAATTGGGTGGACCATCTGACCAAGCTATTGGTAATTAAGATTTAAGAGTAACTCTAGCCACCTATCAGTGTTATTTTATGAAAACACAATTTTACTATCAGTTTTTAGCTAAGAGTTAGGACAAAAGTCCAATCTAGCCAGGAACTATAATGGCCTTATGGGGATAATAAACACGGTTAGCTCTTATTCTATCGTCAATTCATAACTAACTTCACTTTAAATCTTAATTAGAGTTACGATCTCCGCACTTCATAAAAATATCTGAAGTTCTTGGTAGCACAGTATATCATCCCTACTAGACTATAACTACTTTTCACACATTAGGAATTTGCTACAGAACTTGTATATAATTTGATCTTGTTTATAAATGTTAAGTATGTAATATGAGGTTTTTTAGCACAATTGCCTCGTAAGTGCTGAAATGCATTAAAAAATTCTTCCCCATGGTCATGGTTTGACCAAAAGGAAAATAAGTTTGGCCACACAAAATATTTATAAGTGGACCTGACACTCAATTCAAATAGATTCCCATTCAAACAAATGCATTGGATTTAAAATTTCTATATCAAAATGAAAATAAATGGACATACCTTCCAGTAAAAATATGCTCACGAAGGCCTAATATAGTGGGTTTGCTCTTTCCATACTTTGCATTCCCAAACTCCTCCAGCACATTTCTCATTTTAAATGCCTCTTCAAGGTAATTATCCTACGAGTAAAGGAGCAAAATGACCAAGATTTTATTACCCATTGTGTTTGCTAATGTATATGTATTAGGAATAGTTTAAGTCATCCCAATTGATTCAACATAGGTTACCTATGGCTTGATGCGGTAAATTTCCTAAATCAAGTTTAAAGCATAGGCATGAAAAGGTCATTAAATTAAACATACATATGGAAAAATAGTGAGTTGTTGATTAACATGAGTCTTTTATTGTGTAAATTGGTGCACAAAAATTGATGAGAAACTACTAACAAGTGTGATGCACCACTACAAACTTGAAATAGAAGTGTAATTTTTAATAAATGGTGCTTATCTAGAAAAGGAGCCTTAACATGACGTTTTCCACCTTCACAGTAAACTTCAATTCAATAAAGCTTCACGATGCAATGAAATTAAGTGAAAATTGTATCTTTATGTTCATTAAGTACCTCATCATACTTTTCACCTACTCCTTTGACAAGAACAGAATAATAAGTCTTCTCTGTCATTCTATTTTCAGTTGGAGCTTCTACCTCATCGATGTAAGCAATGCGTAATGATGGGTAACTGTGCAATTTAAAGGTAAGATGGATTGGAGTAGCCATACTATTTAAGATATCTCTTTGCTAAGTCGAGAGCACTAGGTTTTTACTTTATCATGAGATCAAGGATGTTCAGATAGCAAGCCTTGTCTTTGGTATCCTTGGATATTTTTTGCATCCCATAGACTTGACAGGAGACAACATAGGTGAATTTGATATCAGCAATGGCCCGTGCCATATCTAGAATGGCCCATTCCTCTTGAAAGGATGTTGTTGTTCTATGATGGTCCAATTTAGCTGCAAAATATTAAAATGGGTCAAAATATATACAGATTTACAAAGGTGGGATAAAAAATGATGGAGAAAGAAATACTCTAACCAAGATTCTTGTTATCTTGCACATATTGAGTCTCAAGTGCTCTCCTATAGTACATCATTCCTCTCACTAAGAAAGTAAAAACAGATAGTCAGACAACAAGTTAGTTGCAATTAATGTACCATAAGATTGCATTAGTTTCTTTACCGCATCAAGCTTCCATCACTTCTTCCATCACTTCTTTAAGTGAATCTTCATCCTTTGGTTTAAATCCTTTTCGCTCAAGGAAATTCCTCCATTCATCTATTACATGCAAGAGGTCATGATGAAAAATCATTTATGACAATGAAGATAATTAACTTGCTCGATTCTCGAGATAAAATTGTACGAAATACCGGATATATTTTCGTAGATAAAACAAGATGGAGATCCCATCCTCATTTTTTATGAAGATCTTCACGAATAGAGCACTTCCTCTTTGAAGTATGGAGTTAAAACACCGATGCAAAAGTAGGTCACAATCAAATACCCTACTCGAAAAAAAAATTATCGAGGGTGTTGGAAATAATGTGCATACACACATGTTTCCAAGAATTCTAAATGCTGGTGGTGGCATAGCACGAGTGCATGCATACAGAGCAGCCATTCTTGACAAGAGGTACAATCTGTCATGCCTAACCTTAATTGTATTCAATCTTAAACTTTATTTTAAAATATACAGCTTAGCATGGCTGTACCCGGCGGCGTGGAGGTCGGCGGCATGGTGGGGGAGGAGGGCAGCGCGAGGAGGACGAGGCGCCGACTAGCCACGCGGTGGGGGAGGAGCCCAAGGCGTGGAGGTCGGCGGCACGGTAGGGGAGGAGGGTAGCGCGAGGAGGAGGCGACGCTGACTGGCTGCGCGGTGGGGGAGGAGCCCGGTGGCGTGGAGGTCGGCTGCACGGTGGGGGAGGAGGGCAGCGTGAGGAGGAGGCGGCGCCAACTGGCCACGCGGTGGGGGAGGAGCCCGACGGCATGGAGGTCGGCGGCACGGTGGTGGGAAGGCGGCGCGAGGAGGAGGAGGTAGAGGCGGAGAGGACGGGGAGGAGGAGGCGGTGGTGGAGAGAATGGGGAGCTAGATGCGACGGCGGAGAGGCCGGGGAGGAGGCGGCGGCGGAGAGGATGGGGAGAGGAGGAGGCGGCAGTGGAGAGCACGGGGAGGAGGAGGCGGCGCGGAGAGGACGGGGAGGAGGAGGCGTCGGCGGAGAGCGATCGATTGATTTGGTGTATACAGGCCGGGAGGGGATTAGGGTATAAAGTTGGCACTAATTTTTTTCACCCCCGCGCGTGTTCCTAATAAAATTACCGACGTATTTTTCCTAACTAACTTTAGGACAGGAAAACTTCATGCACTTTTGCCGACTGACTGTAGGACAGGAAAAATTAAGCTTTACGATGCACGGTCCGTCGCTAATAATAAGTATTATTGCCGATGACCACCGACATCAGAGAGACAATTCCGATCGGTCATCGCTTGCAAACTTTTGCCGACTTCTTTTCTGTTGGCATTTACCCACTATTACCGTCGGACGTCCGACGCTAATTGTGTGTTGTGGTATAGTGGATGTACCTACAACTTGGGATGGGTTGAAGTGTGTCATGACAGCTAGATTTGTTCATACATACTATGCTCGCGATTTATTGAATAAAATGCAGTGCTTTAATCAAGGTGATAAAACGGTTGAGGAATATTATCAGGAATTGCAAATTGGCATGTTGCGTTGTGGGTTAGAAGAGAGTGAAGATGCAAAAATGGCTAGGTTTTTGGGTGGGCTTAACCGAGAGATATAGGATATACTTGATTATAAAGAATACAATTCTATCACTGCTTGTACCATCTTGCTTTGAAAGCGTAAAGGAAGTGCAGGTCAACGATCGACAACGCGAGGTAATATTGGAGGCTCTTCCACATCCAAGTCACCCATATCCATACCAAGACATCATCTTCCATACCGGCGTGTACCTACACCCGCTTATTCCAACTACTTGACGCCATCACGCGTTCTCGAGGCAAACAAGTCACCACACTTCAAGCACCCGCCAAGAGTGCTTCCTCGATTGCCTCCACCCATTTAACGCGGAAACACAATGCTTTCGATGCAAAGGAATGGGGCACGTGATGCGAGACTGCCCTAATCAACGTGCTCTCATAATCAGAGAAAATGGTGAGTACACTAGTGCTAGTGACATTGATGAAAATGAATATGCTCTTGTTGCCACTAACACTGCAGAGCCAGCAGAAGAGATTATCACTTCTACAGCATCCGAGAAATATCCGGCTCTTGTTATCACACGTGTACTTAGCGCACAGCTTGCACGCGATGAACAAAATCAACGCCATACTATCTTTCAGACAAGGTGTGTGGTGAATGAGCGTGTTGTGCATGTCGTTGTTGATGGAGGTAGCTGCAACAATCTTGCTAGTGTAGACATGGTCGAGAAGCTTGGCTTGACCACAAATCCACTTCCTCAACAGTATGAAATTGAATGGCTCAATTCCACTGGTAAGGTTCAGGTAACTAAAACCGTTCGAGTACCTATCTCAATTGGTTCTTATCATGATACTGTTGTTTGCGATGTTGTACCCATGGATGCTTGCTCTCTTTTATTAGGTAGACCTTGGATCTATGATATGGATACTACACATCATGGTAGGACCAATGAGTATACTTTCTTGTATAAGGGAAAGAAAATTATTTTGAAACCCATGAGCCCTACAGAACTAAGAAACATTGATGTTAAAAGAGCTCAAAGAGAAAAAGAAGAGAGTGGAATTAAAAGTGTAGCTAGTAAATCAACCCATTCAACTACACCAGCTTGCTCAAAAACCCGATCTTAAGTCAAGGGTAAAGTATTGTTGGCTACAAAAGTTCTCTCACAAGATAACATGGATAGTATAGAACCATTGCCATTATCTGTTGCTTTGTCTTCTGTTATTACTAATAATTTGAAGGATAATGAGATGGAGTCGAGGACGACTCCAATTCAAGAAGGGGAGGATGATGAGGACATCTCAACCAAGGATACAACCGCTGCTCCTTCTTCCCCTACGACCGCTACGTCGTCCCCGACCGTCGCTGTTTCGTCCGCTACTTTGTCTACGACACCTGGAGGGCTTAATCCGAAGTAAGGCCTTTCCACCCACCTTTGCTGGACTAGCACGTCAAGAACATCCACCGAGGACAGCCCACGCACCAAGGAAGGCCCAAGATCAAGCCCAATTCGTCTCCGAGTCCGGTTCGGCCATCCAGGAGCAGCAGTACTTCAAACAGACGCCACAGCCACATCCGAACTCCGTTTTCAACGTTCGAATACTCGTTCGAAAGGTATCGAGATAACCTTTCCAATCGATCTGGTCCCAAGGCCAAATTCCTCTTGGAGCAACAGGAAATCACAGAACAATCTCACGGGACAGAAATTCCGGGTGCTGCGCCACCTTTCTTTTGGGCCCAAGGTCCATGTACTCTTAGGGTTCCACCTCCCCCTTAGTCGGCGCCCCTCTCCTGGCTGCCGCACCCCTCTTGGCCGCTCCCCCTTGTGTGGGTACCCTTTTATATTAGGTTTTCACCTCTGTTCTTCATTTTTTAGGTTTTGTTGTGATTGGTAAACCCCGTGTGCGTCCCTCCTCGTGTTTGCGCGTGTCGACTAGACCGCCTGAGCTGAGAAACAGAATCTCAACTTGTTTCTTTTGATTTCAATACCATCTTTCCAGATTGCTTCATACTTTGTTCTTGCGGGTTCTCGATTTCTTGCAGGACTATTGATCGTTTGGATCTTGTATCCATGTGGATTTGGCATTGCGATTGTGAAACTCCCGACCTGTTGGTAGAAGCTCTAAATTCGGTGCCATCAACACCCCCAAATTGACGTATCATCATCTCACCGAAAGATTGGGATCGTCGTCCCCATCACCTATATTTAACATCATCTTTGCATAAATAGCAATGCATGTCGTAAAACATTCGTAAACCATAGGATCAGCGTACGTCTAGGAGACTTGCCTTCATTGATGAGATGAGACACTTCGCTCTGTTGCTCTGCACTATCGTCAACGATAGCGGCTATTTCTTTGACTATATGTAAAACAGAGCAATAAATAAATAAGAGGAAAACTATTTGTACATCGACAGCCGCCGGGATTGCGCCGTAACAGCCCGCGACGAGGAACCAATGGTTGGATGGAGGGTAGGTCATCTGACGAGGGTTGGGTGGTGATGGTAGATTTTTGACGACCGTCGCTGTACCTCCCATGCCCTCTTTCATCAGGGACGCCTTCGTTCTACGTGTACTGCCGCTACGGTAGAACCAGTAATTTTGATCCTACCATATTGTTGACTGGTCTTTTTCGCCTACTACATCGATATTTGACGATACGAATGACAACATCCTATACTGCCAGTGAATGAAGCGGTGAAATCCTAAATCGCTTTGACCGCCCGTCTTGGCTTTTTCAGTTGTTTAGGTCCACTGCATTGAAGAGAGGGGACATATCCAGTGCAATCAGCACTTTGATGCAATCATCGTGCAATCCAACTAAGAAAAGTTTCAAAAAATTCTGAAAAAAATCGTGGATGTACATCTCATCTTACTCCATCTACATATAAAATTTTATGATCAAATTCGTCCTATGTTAAGAGTAATAAAAAAGATAAATTTCTAACAAATTTGAATAGTTCAAATGCACCCAAATTTATCTTTTTTGTAACTTCAAGCACATGATGAATTTGATCATGAAATTTTATATGTAGATGGGGTAAGATGAGATGTATATCCACGATTTTTTTCAGAATTTTTGAAACTTTTCTTAGTTGGATTGCATGGCGATTGCACCAAAGTGCCTGATTGCATTGGATATGTCCCCTTGAAGAGAAGCCTCAATCTAAATCTAGGGATATCAGTTTTATCTATAGATTTAGATACCTATGAATACCCGATCCGATAAGAGTAGATACGGATAGCACTTTAAATATATGGTTTGCGGATTTGGATGTCTGATAAGGACATAGAATGGGTGTGAGTGTCAATTTGCACCTATGAGTATCTTATAATATGTGGACTCTACTTTTTATAAAATACATATTAGAAAATTGAAGCCGTAACTACCTAAATGAGAGGTTAAGACATATAAGTCTTTAAAAGACAATATTATGTTCAGAAACTTGTTGATCATATATATGTCATACTTTGAATTTGTTATGCATATATCATACTCTTTCTTTTCAACGATGCTCTATTATGTGTTAACATCTCTGCTATCATTATAGTCATAAATGTTAAGTGTATACTATGTGACTGAGTTAAATACAGTTCAATTGAATTTCCTATCTTATCTTAGTTATTGAATGACCTTATATATCACTATTCCACATTTTACTCTAATACTTATCATTTTGTTCATCAAAACCAAATACAGAAAACACATTTGTTTATATGATAACACTATGGAATGGTGTAGTATTTGCCATCAAATATCTTATATGTACTCATTTGAACTTGTAGTATCAGTGGTCATCTATAAGCCATCATGATATGCTGATTAAATAAAATAAACTGGAGCATCATTGATCATCTATAGCGCATGTTAACTCTCTATTTTCAGTACAGCCTACTACCCATGGGTACTCATTGGGTATCAGGTACCCATCGGGTTCGGGTATGGGCACAGATCTATTCTTGATAAGTCTAGCAGGTTTAAGTGGGTGGCATAGTTTCGGGTTTAGATAGGCAGCAATCGTACTCAGAGGTACCCATCCTATTGCCATCTTTACATCAATCTAATGTACTCTCGAGTTTTTTTTTTGTTTCTCTCTAGCTTTTATTCAATCTTTTCTTTATTCCTGAAAGCTCACTCACGCATAGCGATGGCAATGGGTACCCGAAACCCGATACCCGATGGGTATTTACTCCATTAGGGTACAAATCTGGTCCAATAATCATACACATGGGCCATGGGTACCTTAATGGGGGAAAACCTTCACCCGTCAGGTATGACGGGTACGGGTACGGGGGTACCCATTTACCCGTGGGTATGATCCACCCACTTCTCGCTTGATGACGTGAGTGTTATCAAGTTCAACTTGTTCATCATGCGTCCATCAAAATTTTTCATTTCTCCAACACGATACAAAAGTACATAATCATCAACCATTAATGAGAAACATGTTATCAAGTTGACATGTTAAAAAAATCGAAAAACTTGAATTAGCTACACATTAATACAGGTACGGGTTACCCGTCGGGTCCCCGTTACCCACACGGGTACGGGTAAATTTTGTACCCGCATGCGGGTATAGGTATTATAGCGGGTGAATTTTGTTAACACAGACACAGGCACAGGATGGTGATACCCGTCGGATATATATCCGTTGCCATCTCTACTCACGCATTATCCATTTCTATCTATCTATCTATGGGCACTCAAGATTCAAATACGAGGTTTTGCGACCTGCCCACGTTTGTTCGCACTGACGTAAAAGGTTACGCAGGCCAATGCGGTGGCACCCTATCCTTAGCTTTGCCTTTACCACGGTGAATCGTCGACCACTTCACCTCTCACTCGCTGCAGCTCATCCCCCCCCACACTAGGGAAATAAATTTTGACGAAATTCGGTGAAATTTCGGCGAATTTTTAGATTTTAGAACAGGGCGAAATTTTAAGTACCGGCCGAATGCAAAATTTTGAAAAAAATTTGAATTTGCTACAGTAATTTCAGAAATTTTAGGTTTTGAAACCGAATTTTGATGTTTTAGAGCCGGATTTGACTGGTATTAGTCCAATAACCCTTAAGAAAGTCATCTTACATAAAAATTCGTTGAAAAACTAAATTTTTTAGATATTTTAAAATTTAGGCAGAAATATTGTCAGATTTTTATAAAATTGTATAAGCTTGATAATGATTTGAAAAATGTATGGTACTATTATTAGTAGGTTAGGATCATGCAAAAAAATTTCAAAATAATTTAATTTCATTTGTTATTTTTAAAAATAAAAACCGAATGGACATAATTGGGATAGTAAACTTGTTAAATTTTTCTAAATTTTCTTGAGTGTGATCATGATCTAAAATTTTTATGACAGAATAAGAATTGACTCAGTAATATTCTATAAATTTTTTTAAAATATTAAACATTTTTTTGTTTGGTCAATTAAATCTATAAATCCATTGAACTTCATTGTTATACTACATTGCAAAAACCAAAAGATAAAGAACATAAATGCTACTGTGCCTTGTAAGAATTTTATAAATTCATTGGAGTGTGATCATGATTCAAAATTTTTATGAGATCTTAAAAACTTCCATATCACTCTTCTGTAAATTTTTTGCAAATTTTAAATCTTATTTTATCACTAAAGCAAATCTATGTATTGATTATCAGGCTTTTATCAGCACGTAGCACTGTCAGAATTTTTGAAACTTTTTCAAACATTATAATCATATGAAACTTTTATAAAAACATTAGTGATACATTAGGACCTTCCACAAAAATTTCCAAAATTTTCTGATATGGTTTGAACTATTTTTCACTCCGTTCAAATTTACCGGTAAGGCTTTTACCAGGATAGTAGCACTGTCCGAATTTTCAAAAATTCATAAATCTTGATCACCATCCAAACATTTTATGGAAACATTAGTGATTCATCAGAATCATGCACAAAAAATTTCAAAATTTTCTAACATTGTTTGTACAATTTTTCATCCGGTTCAAATTTGCCGGTCAATGTTTCATCTGGATAGTACTAATGTTTGAATTTTTAAAACTTTCACAGACCTGATAATCACCTGAAAATTTTATGAGAACATATTTAATATGCCAGAAACCTTCAAAACAAATTTTACAATTTTTCGTCATCGTTTCGACTATTTTTTAATCAGTGCAATTTTGCCGGAATTTCGAGAATTTCGGCCGAAATTTCAGATTTTTGGTCGAAATTTCGGAAATTTCGATAGCAAATAAACCGGATTTGAATTTTTCTTTTCAAATTTTGAACGGATTTCGTCAGAAATGCTAAAATTTCTCCAAAATTTTGGATTTCAGCCATAGATGAAATTTTGTTCCTTGCCCCCACACACGCCATACGTAATCTCTAGCTTCATCACATGTAGCGCCTCGTCACCATGGCACAAGAGGCCGATAGCCTGCATGTAGGGGTGAAATGGATCGGATATGGATTGAAAACTACTTATATTGTATTTGATTCATATAATTTTATCGAATCGGATTCGGACACGGATAGTATCGGATACGGATTCGGACACGGATAGTGCCGGATACGAATATGGATAATATTCGAACGAATACGGATAAAATAAGTTCGGATAATCATCGGAACGGATATTTTTCGAATAATACGTGTAAACACTAAATAGTAAATACAAACGGAGTGATATGCTACAACGAATATTATCGATAATAAACCAACATAAATTGTATAGGACATTAAGAGATCAAGACCGTTAAAACCATACAGTTTATAGTAATACACTGAGTCATATTTCGGAATTACACTTATACATCATCTATAGAAGTTGCACGCCATTCATAGGAAGTATACAAAAGTAACAAATCACATGCATGGCACTAAGCATCAGTCAGGCCATTAAGGGCCATGGCCTCCATGGTCATCTTTTACATGACATTTGAAGTGAAAACAAAAGAAGCGATCGAACTTTCGGTACACAAAACATGACATCGGAACACCAATAGCCACCGACGGAACACCGCCAGAGCAGGCCGCCAAGTCTCACGCCATGGACGACTTGGAGGGTGAAGTTGTGACCAGGACGACTGGAGGACCGGAGGCGAATGACGGCCAGCGCCACCGCACCGCCACGACACAGAGTTAGAGATGTGGATGGATATCGGATAGGTTGGGGCACGGCGGGGAACTAAAGTGGCGGCTAGGGTTCCACTTCCAGGCTCCAGCATGTATATTTATTATTCAACTCAAGTCTAGATGGGTCGGCCGAACATACGGGCCAAGCCACTAGGCTAAGTTAAAAAGGCTGGAATTCCGATATTATTCGGCGAATAGTATCCGAAAAATTGCTCGGATACTATCCGATGGATATTATCCAAGATATCTGTATCCGTATCCAGGACACTTTATCCATATCTGATCCGTATCCGCACAAAATATCTAGATATCCGAAAAAATATCCGAATTGCTATCCGAGACGCTTCGGTCGGTCGATCGGTCAGAAATTATCTGTACCATTTTCACCCCTACCTGTATGTCCATAAAGCGCCACCTATGCAGCACAGGAGGCACTAAGTATGTTTCTTCGTTGTCGCATAGAGATCAGGAGCAGTGGGACTGCAACTTAAGTGATGGTGTACGGGTCTTTGGAGCAAATCTTTTAGAAGCACTGTAGCAAAAATATCAATTTTATAATATAGCAGATACTATAGCAACACTATACTATTGCACTGTTAAAAAATCTAGACCACTAACTTACTCGATCGAATGACTTGAGGCATAAGGATAGCTTAAGTTACAATCCGTGTACCTACTGTATGGATCTTTACAGGGTTAACAATATCATTTCGAACTCATATTTCGACGACCGGATGGTATCAAAATTCACGAAAATTCTCTCAAAATTTACTTAAAACCGAATGGTTCAGAAAGTCAAACGAATTTGAAACTGGTCAAACCGGCGAGCGAATTTCGAATGAAATAAACGAAAACTACTTGAAAAGGCTTGAATTTCGAGCAGTTTTTGGCAAAAACCGGTCACAGGTTGAAAAAAATGGGGAAAATGTAAAAAGGGAAAAATTACAAAAAAAAATGTTCTAAAATTTGTAAAAAGTCATTGAAGACCCCAAAAAAATAGGAAAAATATATGAAATATATAAAAAAGTATAGAAAACACGAAAAACAATTGGCATGAACTTTCCTAAATATGAAAAAATTTCGATATGACCTTTGCTATAATTTAAACAATTGCAAGTTATAAAATAGGCATTTAGCAATAATATGTCTACAAATAATCTTTCATTCTAATACTACTAAGATTCAATCCAACAAGTGCAAAATAGACATTCACATATCAACACTATTTACATTTCAACACCTTCCATTACTACTAAATATAATTAAACAAATATTGCTATTAAATATACTTCAACAAATATAGCTACTTGATATAATTGAGCAAATATTGTTACTTGACATACTTAATAAATATTGTTACTTGATATACTTGAATAAATATTGCTACTAAATATAATTGAACAAGTATTATTACTAAAATATGTTGAAGTAATATTCTTACTAAATATTGTTACTTGACATACTTAAATAAATATTTCTACTAAATATAATTGAACAAATATTATTACTAAAAATATGTTGAAGTAATATTCTTACTAAGGATCCTTTTGGAGAGCTCAGATCTGACAGGATCTCGGCTAAAATTTAAGTTTATATTTTTAGATCTAAACAAGATGATCTAAACTTGTAGGTTAAAATAAAGTGAATTAAGTTTATGTTTTGGTCTAAAATGTAAACAATATGATCCATCTAAACACTCTTAATGTGAATTAAGTTTATATTTTGGTCTAAAATGTAAACAATATGATCCATCTAAACACTCTTAATGTACTCACACTCAATCCATAGATCCGTGAAGTTAGAAATTCCCACTCCACTAGATCTACTTGGATCGATGAAAGTCTGAGCCCTACCAAACACACCCTAAATATTGCTACTTGACATACTTAACAAATATTACTACTAAATATAATTGTACAAATATTGTTACTAAAATATGTTAAAGTAATTTGTTACTTGACATACGAGAACAAATATTGCTACTAAAAATATTTTTCTTTTAGATTTTCTAATTTCTACACTTTGAATAGCTCAAAAATATCTCTAAACTTCATTTTTTTCAGAAATTTTTAAATATTTTTTTAAAAAAAAATTCTAAATTTTTAAAATTTAAATTTCAACTTAGCCGGTAAACGGAACGGTTCCGCTTCCCAAGCCGAGCGAGCGGTACGATGGTTTTCGCGAAGACGGTTTTTGAACGCTGCGCAATCTTAAAATTTTCGCTCGCTTCATTGCTAGCATCAGGAGCCGCCACGTGGATCCCACCGGTCCATCCCTCCTTCCCTCTCCCTCCCTCTACTGCTTGCTTTATTCCCCTCTCAGTCACCGTTGACATCTCTCTCTCTCTCTCTCTCTCGACTAATTAATTTCTTTTCCCACTGCTTCTGTCTCTCTCTTCGTCTTTGTCCTTCGTCGCGCACACAGAAAGCCAAGCCGGATCCGGAGCCGGAGACGAAGGACGAGAGCGGCGGAAGAAGAGAGAGAGGGATATATATATATATATATATATATATATATATATATATATATATATATGAGGGAGTTGGTCTCCTCCTTCACTGCCGTAGCCGAGTCGCCGGCGTGGCAGGACGGCGCCTTCTTCTCCCTCTCTGCCGCCTACGCACTCGTCTCCGCCGTCGCCCTGGTCAGTCCCTCTCCTACTCCCTCACCAAAACTGTAAGGCTAGCCTGAGCGTTGTTCTACCTGTCGACCTCCTCTTTGGCGAATGAATGGCTGATGCTTGATCTGAACTAGTCCTCGCTGATTAGCGCCGCCCTTGCCGTAAAAATCGAATCTTTTTCTGCCCTCTTGCAACGGTTGAAGGGGCAGCGGCGTTAGATTTTGAGGGTAACCGGTGCATTATTGTTCCCTTATCTTTGGCCGTGTCGCTACCTGCTCGCTTGCAGATTCAATTGATCAGGATCCAGCGGCGAGTGCCCGAATTCGGATGGACGACGCAGAAGGTGTTCCACCTCATGAACTTCCTTGTAAATGGGGGTAATGTAATGCGGGATCTCCCGATTCTTTCTTTTTATCTTGCTTCTCTCTTCTGTCATATGCTGCTGCCTACTAGTCCGTGGAGTATGTATTCACCAAAGTACCAAACACCTCTCACTGCAGTTCGTGCTGTTGTATTTGGATTCCACGTCTCCGTCTTCCTTCTGCGAAAACAAGTAAGAAATTTGTGCGGTACTACTGAGACTACTTTACTCGAATATAATGTGGGGGTTCTTGTTTTTCTAATGATCACTATTAAAAATTGGATTCCATATTTTGTTTCAACAGGTATATAAGTTGGTTTTGCTAGACCTCCCTGGGCTGTTATTTTTCTCGACCTACACATTGCTTGTGCTTTTCTGGGCAGAAATATACCATCAGGTGCTTACTACGGATTTTTTTGCCCTTCATCTTTCCATCTCTATTGCTCATCTTTATCCAAGAGATGGTCTGCAGAAAAAAATGTTTGTGTTTTGCAGGCTAGGAGTCTTCCCACGGATGAGCTAAGGATTATATACATAGCCGTCAATAGCATCATATATGTAATTCAGGTACTGTACTTTGTTGCGTCAACTTGATTGCTTCCTATAAAAACTATGTTGACGTGTAGCCTTTGATGACTGGTTTTTCCGTATCCAATCGCTGGTGCATAGCTGATCTTTCTTAACTACGATTGCTACCTTTGATTGGTGATCCCTGATCTGGACAGGTTTGTATTTGGGTATACCTCGGAATAAATGATAATCCGTTGGTTGAGTTGGTCGGCAAAATCTTCATCGTAGCCGTCTCCTTTGTGGCTCTTCTTGGCTTTTCAGTATATGGTGGAAGGTAACTCAGCGTCCAATGTTTTTTGTTATTGTACTTCCTGCCTTAGTTGTTCGGTGTTGTATTGATAAGTTGTGCTGTTGTTTTCTTATAGGTTATTTTTTTTGCTGAGACGTTTCCCCATTGAATCCAAGGGGCGAAGAAAGAAGCTTTATGAGGTGACTGTACGCTCGATAAATAGCTGTTGACATATTTCCTGTTCCAGGTGCACATGAATGGCCTGTTGTGGAGAACAAACATGTTGTTAGGATCTGTCAACATCATTTGGTAGAGCTTTACCTATAACAAATGTTAGTTTTAAGTTCAAATACTGCAAAATGATATCAACTGAACATGCAATTATTTTCCGATCTTCACAACTTGGTGTTCATAGTTCTGCGACTGTAGTGAAATGCTGTGTTGTCTTGCCCTTTTGCATAGCAACTCTAGTTAATGAAATTCCTATGATATAATAAGAAAGATGGGGCTGTTTGGTTATCAATAAAAAATTATTAACTGTTTTTGTGGTCTTCATAATTTTCATTCTATTGTTGCATTTCTTGAAATATCTCAGGTCGGGGCTGTGACCACAATCTGCTGTACCTGTTTCCTGATAAGATGCATTGCTGTGAGTATTTCTTCTTCATGATTCATTGATAGGCGTTCGAGAACCATGCTTGCTTCTTTTTGGTTGGTATGAAAGTAGAGCTCTGATGTAGACCTGTGTGGACAGTTTCATAAGAATGTGAAGCCACCAGACGTTCCAACCTAATATTTACTGCACCTGATGCTGTTGTGCACAGTTATGATAAAATCCACCATTATTGTGGTTTACAGACCCAGTTCTAAAACGTCCCACATGTATATAGGTGTGTGCTTTTGTCGTCTTACTTCTAATGTTTCTCCTTGTCCCTTGCTTGTACCTGATGGTAGGTGGCATTATCTGCATTCAATCCTGATGTATCTCTGGAGGTTTTGGATCATGCAGTCCTAGATTTCTTCTATTATATGGTAAGTACCATTGAAAACTCATTACTACTAATATTATTCTCTTGTAGATATTCTCCCCTCTGTTAACACACTTATACATAAAACTCCCATTTCCAGTTGACAGAGATACTGCCTTCAGCTCTTGTCCTTTTCATCCTCCGGAAGCTTCCTCCTAAGCGAGTATCAGCGCAATACCACCCTATTAACTAGAGGAGCTAGAGGGTTTGTATGATGTTACTGTTGAGTTAGAGTCCCACACAAATTCCTACTCTATCTCTAATTAACTACTTTATCTATAATCTGATTTGTACTTCTATAAATATGACCCTATAGCTTAGAGCAAGAGCAAGTGCTTCCTTGTAAACATCTCTTCATATAGTGATCGCCTTCGAGCTTCTGTGGTTTTTTCCATAAGAATTTTTCATGTAAAAATTCGTGTCTCTTGTTTTCTATTTTTCTGCGTATGGTATCAGAGGGAGAATCGATCGAAGAAAAGAGACGGCGACGCAAGATCAAAGCTCGGCGTGCCGTTCGTGCACATCGTCCTCCGACGCATCTGTGACGGCCCTCCGCGACGCGTCTGCGTCGGCTCCTTCCGACCGGCCGTGCCTTCCGCTGCCCCCGCTGCTCCGGCCGGGTTGGCTTGCTCGCTCGCGAAGCAAAGTCACCAGAGGAAAGCTCGATTCCGATCGGATCTAGAGAAGATCACGGTTCAGCCGGTCGTTTCGCGTCCGTGAAGGTATAACGATCGGCTGTAAAGGATAAATCAAGAGCATTGCTCTGTTTGTACCGAGCGGAACGGCAGATCGAGCAGGAGCGCGTGCAGTCGGGCGCAAGCCCAAGAAAGGTTACAAAAACAATCAAAATCTTGGCCAAGATTTCGGTCGAGTACGAGATTTAAAATCCTAATCAAGTAAAAAAAATTAAATTATTATAGTAATTTTAGAAATTTCAGCATCTTAGTTTTTTGAACGATTTTTGACTTTTTATGGCTGGATTTGACCAAATTTGGTCAATAACCCTAAAGAAAGGCATCTTCCATGAAAATTTGTTGAACCGAATTTTTGTGACATTTTAAATTTCAGTAGAAATACTGTCAGTTTTTTATAAAATTGTGCAAGTTTTATTATGATCTAAAAAATTTATGGTACTATCTCTAGTAGTGTAGGATGACATTGAAAATTTGCTAAAAAAGTTAAGAATTACCTTATTACCATTCTCTAAAATTTTCAAAAAAATTCAATTTTTTTATTTGATCAATCAAATCTATGTAAGTATTGAACTTTATTTGTTATATTTTAAGAATAAAAAATAGAAAAAGCATAAATGATACAGTGAACTTGTAAGAATTTTATAAATTCACTAGAGTGTGATTATGATTCAAAATTTTTATAAGATCTTATGCATTTCGTTAGGAACATTTTGCAAAATTTTTAAAAATATAAATATTTTTTTATTTCTAAAGCAAATATATGCATTAATCATCAGGTTTTTATCAGGATGTAGCACTGTCAGAATTTTTAAAAAATTTTGAAGCTTGATAATGATACATCAGGACAATCGAAATTTTTTTTTAGAACATTAGCGTTGTATCATACCCATGAAAAAAAATTTAAAATTTTTTAACGTGGTTTGTATTATTTTTTATTCAGTTCAAACTTACTGGTCAACGTTTTATCAAGACAATAGCAAATTTTAGATTTTAAAAATTACTTAGGCTTGATAATTGTCTAAAAATTTTATGAGAACATCATTGATATGTCAGGACCCTCCAGAAAAAAAATTAAAATTTTTCGGCATCGTTTGAATCATTTTTCACTGAATGCTAGCCAAAATTTTGTCGAGATTTTGGGAATTCTAGCTGAAATTTCAGTTTTCTCTGTGCAAAAAAAAAACTGGATTTGAAATTTTATTTACGTATTTCATCTCAAATTCATCCAAAATTCTGATATCCCAATAAAATTTTAGATTTTAGCTATTTTTAAAATACCATCTAAAAACGAGATTTCAAAGTAAGCCAGACTCCCGGGACTAGAGGAGCCCCAGCATACGACGTGCGGTGCGGCTCCAGTTCCTGGGCTGCGTGCTGTAAGAATTGAAGCCCACGACATGGCGCATTAAAGATCCAGGCGGGCATTCAAGTGGCCGAAGGATTCGTTCCAGGAGGCAGCAGCTGCATTCAAGTGGCTGTACTGTGAGAGCAACTCAGCAAGTAATGCATTCAAGTGGCTGCACTGGTCGTGCAAGTAAAGCCAAGAGGCAAAACAGTAGCAAGCGAGAGAGAGAAAAGGGAAAAAATTATTAGGATTTTGTTTATAGAGATTCTAAAGTACAATCTTCCATGATAGGATGAGACACAAGATTTTTTTTGATAGGTCAAGATGCGGGCTATTCTTGCACAACTCAATTTAAATGATACTTTTTTGAGGATTGACAAGATGCCCACCACATGGTTCCTAGATGAAAAGTAATGTAAAGATCGTAAAGGCTTATCTCAAATTCATCTTCACCTATCAAATAATATCATGCAGGAGGTTTTAAAGGAGAAAACCGCCGTTGTATTATGGTTGAAGCTGGACCAGATTTTCATGACTAAAGATCTAACAAGCAAGATGCATTTGAATTAGAAACTTTATTTGCACAAGATGGTGGAATGCGGGTAATTATTGAACTACCTGACATTATTCAAAGAAGTAGTCTTGGATCTCGAGTCTATGGAGGGAAAATATGATGATGAAAATTTGAGCCTTATTCTTTTATGTTCATTGCCTTGTTCATACTCTACGTTCAGAGATATAATACTATATAGCTGAGATACTTTTACACTTAATGAAGTGTATGAAACACTACATGCAAAGAAGAAGATAAAACTCATGGTTCTGAATGAAGTTCAAGTAAACATGCAGAAGGCCTGATTGTTCGTGACAGACAACAGGAGAGAAGTTCTAATGGCAAATCAAAAGGCAAAACCCCGAACATAAATTAGAAAGGCAAAACCCCGAATAGAAATTACAAAGGCAAATCAAAATCCAGAGGAAGGTATAAATCATGCAAGTATTGCAAGAAAAGCTAACACGACATATCTGAGTGCTAGCGGTTAAAGAAAAAGGAGGAAAGGAATAACAACTTTAAAAAGGATCAACAAGAGAATGAAGCTAAAGCCACAATTGTTACAAAGCAAGATTCTAATGGTGATGTTCTCATTGCCTTTACTCGTGATTCTAAAAGTGTCGACGAGTGGATTCTTGATTCAGTCTGCATATTCCACATGAGCTTGAATCAGGAGTGGTTTGTTGAATATGAAGCTACGCCAAGTGGATCCGTGTTAATGAGTGATAATACACCATGCAAGATTGCAGGCATTAGTTCTATCCAAATCAAGATGTTTGATGGCACTGTTAGAAAATTATCGAATGTTCGACAAGTCCCAAAGTTAAAGAAAAGTTTAATCTCGCTCGGTACTCTTAATGCAAAAAGGTACAAATATTTAGGTGGAGGTGGAGTTCCGAAGGTCCCAAAGGTTCTCTTGTTGTGATGAAGAGTGATATGAAGACTGTCAATCTATATCATCTGCAAGGCACTATAATTTTAGGCAATGTTGCTATTGCCTCAAACAAATCTTCCGATTCTGATGCTACTAATATTTGGCATATGCATTTGGAACATATGAGTGAAATTAGCATGATGGAGTTATGCAAAAAAGACTTCTTGATTATCAAAGCATCAACAAGTTGAAATTTTATGAACATTATGTCTTTGGCAAGCAAAAGAGGATAAATTTCAACATTGCAACTCACTCTACGAAAGGCATATTAAATTATGTTCACTCAGATTTGTGGGGAGAATCCCGTATTCCATCACTTGAAGATGCTAGCTACATGTTTACCATTATTGATGATTACTCAAGAATAGTTTGGCCATATTTCATAAAGCACAAATCGGATATATTCCAAACATTCAAGGATTGGAAGATTATGATTGAAAAATAAACTGTTAAGTATGTAAAGAAGCTATGAACTGATAATGGATTGGAGTTCTATTTTGGATAATTTGAAACTTTATACAAATAAGAGGATATTGTGAGACATTACACTGTTCTAGGTATTCCTCGACAAAATGGTGTGGCCGAATGCATTAATAGAACCATCATTGAGAAGACACGTTGCATGTTATCAAACTTTGGCTTATCCAAGAGTTATTGGACTAAAGCCGCATCCACTGCTTGTTATTTAATCAATTGGTTATCAAATTTGGCAATTGATAAGAAGACTTCAATTGAGGTATAGTTTGGTTCTTCAGCAGATTATTCAAATTTGAGAATATTTGGTTGTCCTTCTTATGCTCACGTTAATAATGGCAAATTAGAGCCTAGAGCTATTAAGTGCATTTTCCATAGTTATAAGTTTGGTGTGAAAAGCTATAAATTATGGTGGTTATTAGCAGAGATGTTATCTTTGATAAATCTGCTATATTGTAAGATAAACCATCTATTAATGTTCCCATTAAGGAATAACAGAAATCAAGCGTGTAGGTGGAGCATGTTATTGATTCAGGATCTACACTAGAAGCTGAAAAGGAAAATATAAATGATGTTCCTGTTATTATACAACCAACACAATGTTGTATTGCAACTGACAGGCCTAAGAGAAATATTCAAGCACCCAAGTGGTTGATTGAAGAAACCAATATTGTGGTTTATTGTTTAAATGTGGTAGAAGAAATTGAAGGTACTGCAGAACCTTTAACTTATTCAGAGTCTATCTCTTCTGGTGATTCAGAAAGATAGATAACTACCATACATGATAAAATGCAATCTCTTGAGAAGAACGTCACTTGAGAGCTAGTCGAGTTGCCAATTGAGAAGAAGGCTAGTCGTTGCAAATGGATCTTTAAAAAGAAAGAAGGCATATCACCAACCAAAGAGGTTAGATACAAAGCAAGACTCATTGTTAAAGGATACAACCAAATTCCAAGTATTGATTTCACATGTCTTTTCCCCAGTTGTGAAGTATAGTTCTATTCGCACTTTACTCAGCATCGTGGTTATGCCTAATTATGAGTTTGAGCAATTGGACATGAAAACTACATTCTTACATGGGGAACTGGAGGAAGACATTTATATAGAGCAACCAGAAGGTTTCATCATTTCGGAAAAAGAGAATTTTGCTTGCAAGTTAAAGAAATCTCATTATGGTTTGAAGCAATCACTTAGATAGTGATATAAGATATTTGACTCCTTTATGATCTCTCAGAATTTCTAAAGATCATATTATGATAGCAGTGTCTATTTGAAGACTGTTAATGGTTCATCTATTTATTTGCTCCTATATGTTGATTACTACAAATGACAAGGCACAAATATCAACATTGAAGGCACAATTGAATAGTAAATTTGAGATGAAGGATCTCGGTGCAATAAAGAAGATTCTTGGTATGAAAATTACCAGAGACAGACGGTTTGAAAAATTACACCTAATTCAGAAAGGGTGTATTGATAAAGTCCGTCGTCGTTTCATTATGCATAAAGCCAAACCGATGAGTACTCCATTAGCAGCACATTTCAAACTATCTTCAATAATAGCAAGGGGTTCAGTTTGTATATTTCCTTCCGAATCCATTGGTGGCAGATTCTTCTCTGGAATGGCTTTAGATCCTGCATGCTTTTTTAGTTGACTCACATGGAACACGGAATGTATTTGACATCCTTCCGGCAAAAGAAGTTTGTAAGCCACCTTGCCAACCTTCTCTACAATTCGGAATGGCCCATAGAATTTAGAATGCAGCTTTAATGTCTTATGAAGTCCCAAAGAATTATGTTTGTATGGTTGAATTTTAAGGTAAACCATATCACTAATCTCCAAATTCCTTTCAGATCGATGCCTATCTGCAAAATACTTCATTCAAGAGCTTGCTTTTTCTAAATTAACCATTATTGCTTCAAAAGCCATTTGCCGATCTTGTAAAATGCTTCTGGTTTCTCCCAATGCATCATCAAGCAAAAGACTTTCAGTAATAAGAGGAGGTTTCATCCCATATAGCGCTTAAAATGGAGTCATTTGCACTGAGGTATGAAATGAGGTATTGTATCACCATTCAGCCTAGCCAAGCCATTTATGCCACTTCCTGGGACTTGCAAACGCCATGCACCTTAAATAATTTTCAAGGCATTGGTTTACTTGTTCTGTTTGGCCATCGGTTTACGAATGGTATGTGCTGCTAAGCTTTATCTTTACACCCATTGCTATAAACAACTCTTGCCACAAAGCACTTATAAAGATTCTATCACGGTCAGAGATGATAACCACATGTAACCCATGCAACTTATACACATGGTCCAAGAAGAGATCAGCCACTTTCTTAACTGTGTAAGGATGACTTAAAGATATGAAATGATCGTATTTAGTGAATCGATCTACCACCACCATTACCACATCCTTGCTGTCAGATCTTGGTAAACCTTCTACAAAATCCATGGCTACATGTGTCCAAGCCATTTCGGGTGTTGGTAGAGGTTGAAGCAATCCCGGATAAGATACATTCTTAGATTTATTCTTCTGACAAACTGCACAAGTCTTAATAAATTCACTAATCATTTTCTTCATACCCGACCAATAGAATAAAGATTTGGTTCTTTGGTATGTGGCTCAGTTGCCTGAATGCCCCCCTCCCCCCAAAGCCGAGCTATGGAAAGAGCTTAACAATTGCTCTTTGAGTTGAGAACCATTGCTCTTTGAGTCGAGAACCATTGCCAACATATATTCTCCCTTTGTATCTCAGAATTCCACCACTTATAGTGTAAGGAGATTCACCATTAGCATCAATTTTGGGTTTCTCTTCAATCTCTTTACATCTTTCATCACCCCGATAAATTTCAATTACCTCTGTCATCCACTTCGGAATTGCCATGGTTATTGCACAAACTTCCGCTGGGTACGTAATCCTCGAAAGGGCATCTACTACCTTGTTTTCTCTGCCTTTTTTATACTCCACCTTATAATTGTATCCTAACAATTTGATCAACAACTTGTGTTGGATTCATTCACTCAATCTTTGCTCAGGTATGTACCGAAGGCTCTGCTGGTCTGTTCGGATTATCAGGCTGAATCCAATCAAATAGTGCTTCCATCTTTTCAATGCTTCTAATATAGCTAATGCCTCCTTGTCATATATGGACATAGAAGCTGCCTTCTGACCTATTGCTTTGCTCATATAAGATATTGGCCTTCGCCCTTGCATCAAGACTGCCCCGAGTCCATTTCCACTCGCATTGGTTTCAAGGACAAAAGTTTGAGTGAAGTCGGGTAGAGCTAGTACTAGAGCTCTTGTGAGGGCTTGTTTAATGTTAAGGAATGATTGTTGTTGTTTTTCTCCCCACTGGAATGCATTCTTCTTTAATGAATCAAACAAGGGTCTACAAATAGGTCCAAAATTCTTGATGAACCTTCGGTAATATCTTGCTAACCTAAGAAATCCCCTTAATTGAGTAATGTTTTCAAGAGTTGGCCACTCTTGAACCGCCCTTATCTTTTTTGGATTTGTTGCTATCCCAAATCCACTGATAATATGTCCCAAATACTCGATCTGCTGCTACCCAAATGCACATTTGCTTCTCTTTGCGTACAGTTTGTTATTCCTTAGTACCTCCAACACTTGTATTAAGTGTGTTTTGTGTATCAAGAGAGTTGGGCTATATATTAAAATGTCATCAAAGGAAACAAGCGCAAACTTCCTCAAAAACTTAGCCAAAATCTGGTTCATCAAGGCCTAAAAAGTGGCTGATGCATTAGTCAACCCAAATGGCATTACAATGTATTCATAATGCCCCATGTGAGTACTAAATGCAATTTTGAAAATATCAGCTGAATTCATACGGATTTGATGATATACTGACCTCAAATCAATCTTTGAAAAGTATTTTGCACCATTTAACTCATCCAATAAGTCTTCAATAATAGGAATCGGATATTTGTTCTTGACTGTGTTAGCATTTAATTGCTGATAATCTATGCATAATCTCCACGATCCATTCTTCTTCTTAACAAGTATTGCCGGTGATGAGTAGAGATTGACACTGGGTCGAATAATTTGGTTCTGCAATAAACTTTCTATCAATTCCTCCATGATATCCTTCTTATGATGTGGAAGTCTATAGGGTCTTATATTAATAGGCTTAGAGTCAGGTTTTAATAGTATATTATGATCACAAGGCCTGGCAGGAGGTAACTCCTTAGGTTCTTCAAAAATATCGGCAAACATTTTCAGTACGTCATCAATTTTAGTTGAAACTGATACTCCATCCATATTGTTGTCCATGAGAACCTTGGCATATAGTACTACTCCCACAACTCCTTTACCCATCAATTTGTTCAACCTCTGATCATCGATTATATAGTCAACTCGAGGAAGTGTTTCATCTTTAAACTTAACTTCCTTCTGTCCTTTACAGATGCAAAACTCTCGAGTTTTAAGATTTAGACTTACCGGATTGTGATGTTGAATCCAATTAGCACCTAGAATAGCATCATATCCTTTGAGCTGTAATGCCTTGAAGTCAGATGAAAACTGCTCTCCTTGAATGGATTATATACAACCAATACATTCAGAATCACAGTATAGCCTTGTGCCATTTGCAACTGCTACTGACACAGGTGATACATTCCTGATAAGACAATTCTCCTTGATAGCTAGAGCTGGTGTAATAAAAGTGGAGGTGATGCCAGTATCTACCAAAGCAATAGCACTTATCCTTCCCATGTTTAATTTCAGGGTAAAAGTACTAGTCTTTGTAACAGTTCCTGACACTGCATGAGTTGATAATTACAATACCTCCTCTGTTACTTCCTTGTTACCTAGACTCTCTGGTGGTGTACTATACTCAACTTTATGATGTTCACTGAGTTCATCTTCATCATCCATAGTAATTAAGTGGACTTGCTTTTGGAATCTACACACCTTGTTATGGCCGGGTGACCAAGCTTGCTAACATTTGAAACACTTACCACCAGCCCATTTATTATTACTATTAGCAAATGTTGGTTTCTCATTGTTTTCCTTTTTGATTCCTGCACTATTATTAGCCTTGGAGTTAGCACTTCCTATTGTCCTCCTTTTTTATTACTCCTAGGAGTCCATATTGTATTCTTTTTATAAGGACTGCTTCCTTCATAATTTCTTGCATGTGCATAAGCATCCACCAAGGTTTTGGGTTGCAGGGACAACAATGGTATTTTAATATGATTCTTCAATCCTGATATGAAATAATCTTGGAAATATCCCTCAGTGAGATTAGGGTTTGTCCTCTTCACCAGATTCATCAACTTCTCAAATTGATCAATGTATGCTTCCACATTTCCTATTTGCATAAGCTCTCTAAAGCTTTCAGTTACCTCAATTCTAGTTTCCACACCAAATCTTTGATATATCATGTTGCAGAATTGTGTCCAGCTCAATGATCTAGTATTAATTCGATTGCTGCTTATCCATAGATCAGCTTTGCCTGTCAAATAGACCTCTGCAATTGCTACTTTCTATTCTTTAGGAGGTCTACCTAACTCGAAACACTTTTCAGCTTTTCTAATCCAAGCATTCAAATTTTCACCATCAAACTTAGGGAATTCCACCTTAGGCCCTTTACTAAAACTGCTATTGTATGGGTTTCTGTCCTCATGGTGGGATGTTACCCATTCAGGTGCTCTTGGTCGAGAATAGCTCAAAAAATGTTCATGCTTAGCATAATTTGCAAACCCAGGAGGTTGGCCTGAATAATTATATGTGGGTTTGTAATATGGCACAAATGGTGGATTGGATGTTGTATATTGTGGAGCAAAAGAACCAGTGGCCATTAAGGATGGAAATAGGCTGACTCCAAAAGTTCCTATAGCAGTGTTTTCAACACTCAGCCTCGATGCTTGTGGCATAGCTGAGTAATTGGTATTGGAAAGTTTAATACTAAAAGGAATAGGAGGTATGTCTGAATTAAGGTTACCCATAAATGTATGTGGTGCAAAGGAATGGCCGCTGCCTGGAGTTCCAAACACCTGAACTGCAGGATTTGTTTGTCTTGCATCAACTCTACTGGGTTCTCTTTTTCTCCCTCCATATTGGCCAAGTTACTAGCGATCTCACTGTGTCCATTTTTATCCATCAGCATCTTAAGCATATCCACCACTTGATCAATCTTGGTTGCATTCCCTAGCAATTGCCTTTGGAACCGATCCATCTGTTCCTGCACTAGGATATTGAACTTTCAGCCATCTGTTGTTGTAAGTATGCCATGTCCTTCATTTCTTCTTGATCTCCAACTGAAACAAAACTAGCATCGTCCTCAAGTATTTTTCCCCCTTTTGGCATCTTGTAAATCAATCCTTCCTTATATCCAGATCTGGAATTTTACAGGGAGTATACAAATCCCTCCCAAACACGATCTGCTATTAATCTTCTGATCAAACAAATCCAATACAAAGACTGAAATCCAACGAATAGCTCAGGAATTTTACAAGGAAACTTGTTCCTCAACCTTCCCTTCACCAATCAACACATAGGCCAAGGATTTGATTGGCTCTGATACCATTTGAGAAACCAGTAGAGAATCCGAGAAAAACCAAGTAGAAATCCGAAATAAGAACAGAAATATTAAGAAAACAGAAAGATCAAGAACATAGAGAAGATTCTATTGAAAGGTAAAGCATAACAAACTTTGAGTATCAATCTTCTCATGTCTTCCAAAACAAAAGAGATCTGCTTATATACTGCAGTCTCCTGACAAAACCAGGTAACTAGGTACTCACTACAGTAATCAGCAAGGGTTAAACGGTAATAGTCAAGAGCAAATTCATCCATAGCCGTGAGATCTAATTCTAAATTCATCTTCAAATCTTGTCCCTTGGATCTTCATAAGCTTCTTTGATGTCTTCTAAGCCACTTGATGTCACTTACTCAAAGGGTATCCGTTGATCTTAGCCGTCCACTATCTGAGTCAATCATCTGAATTTAATCGACTAATTGAACAACCTCAGTTCCTAACATAGCGCAACGGTGACAAACGAAGCACAGCACGAAGGGCGTTCACAAACGAACAACAAGACAATGGTCATGTTTGGATCCATTAGCACTAACAGTTAGCTGCTAAAATTAGCTGAACTGGATCCAAATAACCCAGCTAATAGTTATTTCATTAGCTGGTTCTCCCCTGCTAATTTCAGCTAATGGATGGTCAAAAGACCAATTTGCCCTCAACCTCCACCGCAACTAATTAATGCAAGGGTACAATGGGCATTTGCACTCACAACCAAATTTCTAACCACCTATTAGCTAGTAGATCCAAACAGTTCCCAGCTAATAATTAGCCAGCTATTAGCCATTAGCCAGCTAACTATTAGAGCTAATGGATCCAAACAGGCCCAAAGGTCGGGACCATGCCTACACACAAGAAATCGGAATCACAAATAAAACGACGAAATAGGAGAGAGAGAAATGGAGGAAAACCGAACCAAAGAAAACAACCCAAACTGCAAGCACCGACGCCGAGGCAACAGGAGGGCGAAGATGTAGTGACGCTTAGGCGCACCGGCATGGGAGACCATGGGATAATCGTAAAAATAAAGACAAGTTATTATTAGCAACCCAGAATGGGGAATAATCCAACCGTAAAAAAAGCACAACGAAGAAATCACCAAACACCAAAATAGGCCTGAGCAAACGAAGGATAGCAACCTGCATAGAAACAATGAAATCAACGACCAACGTAGAGGGAAATGGAGCAAAACCGAATAAAAAAACAACCCAAGCTGGAAGCACCGATGCTAAGGCAACAGGATTACGGAGAACGAGTGACGCAGGCCAACGGATGCACCAGATTGAGAGACCACAGAGTAACAGAAAAAAGAAACAACAAGCTATCATCAGGAATCAAGAATGGAGAATAATCCAACTGCAAAAAGAATAGGTCCCAAAAGTGGAGTATGTCCAACATCTAGCTGTGTAGTGCTGTTTAGCTTTAGAAATAGTTGACTCCAGCTTTTGTTTGATAATACTAGTGGTGCTCTGCGGTTGGAGTCTTTACCCGGTCGACTCGAACGGGTCTAGTGTGTGTAATGATTACATACTCCTGGGTGTACGTACTCCCACCTTCAGTATACCATTTAAATGATGTTGTTATACCTTTTTATCCTTTTGAGTATACTCTAATACTAATTATAAGATACTCTAAAGTGAGTTCCACGAAAAATTTCATTAAAGTCCACCCTTTATGGCAATATTTGTTTATATATTCCTTTTACATATGGAAAAGGGTATGTAGTAAAAAATAAAAGGGTTCTGATGATTTTTTTTCAACCATGTTGCATTGGAGTATCTCAGAATTATTATTAGAGTATACCAAAAGTGATAAAAGAGTATAAAGCGTTCATTTAAGTAGTATATTAGAGGTGGGAGTATGTACTCCCAAGAGTACTTTTAAAAGGCTTCATATATATATATATATATATATATATATATATATATATATAAATGATTCCATACTCCTAGGTGTATAGATACTCACCTCTAATATACCGCTTAAATGATGTTGTTATACCTCTTTATTCATTTGAGTATACTCTATACTGATTGTAAGATACTCTAAAGTGAGTTTCATAAAAATTTCATTAAAATCCACCCTTTATAGCATAATTTGTTTACACATTCCTTATACATATGGAAAAAGGTATGTAGCAAAAAAAATAAAGGGTTTGATGAAATTTTTTTAATCATATTGTATTGGAGTATCTTAGAATTATTATTGGGGTATACCGAAAGTGATAAAAGAGTATAAAATGTTTATTTAAATGGTATATTAGAGGTGGGAGTATGTACTTCCGGGAGTATGGAAAAGGCTTCCTATATATATATATATTACAACAGAGAGAAATGCCGGTTTCTTAGGTGCGCCACGTCCCTTTGCCTCGTGAAAAGGTCATTTGAAAAATTTAAAATTACGTTTAGATTCTGCTGATGGTTTTTAACAAAAATAGACCCAAAAAATATGAAATTACGTTTAGGTCCTCCCATCAGTTTTTAGCAAAATGGATCAAAAAATCAAAATTACATATGTGTCCCAAAAAATCGATCCGGAAAAAACAAAAATATGTTTGGATCCCTCCTCAGTTTTCTAAAAAAAATCCTACAGATTCGTTGATGGTTTATAGTAATCCACATATTTGCCTACGAATTCAACAACGACTTATAGCAATTCACAAATTCGCTGACGGCTCCTAGTAGGCCTTTTTTAAAAAAATTTGGTTTATAGCAATCGACATATTCGGAAACGTCTGTTTTTTAAAAAAAACCAAGAAAGCTGAAAGGTTTCCTCCCGAAGTCCCACAAATTTGTCGACGGCTTATAGCGATCCATAATAACCCGTTTTTTTAAAGGAAAACCAAAAGGTTTTCTCTTAAAAAAAAGTCCTACAGATTCATCGATAGCTTATAGCAATTCACAAATTCACTGGCGGCTCATAGCAGTCATTTTTTTTAAAAAAAACAAGAAAACTAAAATTATGAAAAAGATAAAATTACGTTTAGGTCCCTGCATAGTTCTCTCACAAAACAAACTCCACAAATTCGCCCACGTCTCCTAACTATCCACAGATTCGTCGACTGCTCCTAGCAACCTTTTTAAAAACACAGAAAAACCAAAATTATGCAAGCACATTTTTTAAAAAAACCTAGAAAAAAGAAAATATGTTCGCGTCCTCGTACCTTTTTTCGTAGGTGACCGTCGGACCAAATTTCACACCGCACATAGAGGACCCGTGGTGCCGCAAATTCGCCGATATCTCCTGGCTAGCACATTTTTGAAAAAACTTCTGAGAAAAAACTAATCCCATTTGCATCCCCATATCTTTTTTCAAAAATATCAATCGAACCAAACTTCAAACAGCGCAACGTCGCTCGTCCAAATTTTTTATGGCACAGTGTAGCCCGTGGCCTAACTACATGTTTTTCAGGAATGATCGTCGAACTAAATTTCGTACGATATATCATTGATCAAGTAAATTTCGTACAACGTAACATAGTGCGACCTTGCTAGTACGAACCTTAGGCACCTGAATATGCCGTGTAGGATGGTTTCATTTTAATAAATGGGCAGCTGGCTTCTCTGACCTGCTCCTGCGGAGACTCACACCTCAAGACTCAACTTGTTGCTTTGTCTTCGTTCTTCTTCCTCCTCCTCCCGGTGACTGTCCCAATCTCCTTCCACTTGCAACAAGCTGCAAGACGATCTCCATTTAGTCATTTCTAGCACAGTCCTTCAATGAATTTGCTATGCATTGCATTCGCATTGTCTAGAAGCGAACTCCACACTCCAAACTGTTGTAAATTCTGACCTAACCTGAGTTGTTGCTGTGTCGGTGCAAGATTCTGACCTAAAAAAGTTTGATTTTTTTTTAAAAAAATAAAAAACCGTTTAGTTTTTCACGAGAAACCGCGGTTTTAATGAAGACCGCACACGAACTCACTTTTATGCTTGCAAAATTGCATTTCCATGTACAGAGCGAGAGGATTTGCTGGTTATACTGTGCCAGATTCTAAACAGTGCCACATGAAATTCTAACATTGGGTGACGATGTTGATCAGAAGACTAATCTCTGAGTCCTTTTGCCATTGGTGTTTGTTACTATTCCAACAAAGTAATTATCATACTATTTCATTGCTGTTCATGAAACTGAATTTCACTGTACCATGTACTGCTGCTCTTTTCCTGATTGGTGCAGATGGTTTTGGCTACTGAGGAGATAAGAACAGGTCCCAAAAAGTGGAGTATGTCCAGCATCTAGCTGTGTAGTGCTGTTTAGCTTTAGAAATAGTTGACTCCAGCTTTTGTTTGATAATAGATAAGGAAGCGCGGCGGCACGCCGCGCTCGTGAACGGAAAACAAATTTATGTTTTTTCGGAGAAAAACGGATCACGAAAACAAATTTTACCGCGTGGGTGAACGAAAAACATATTTTTGTTTTTCTCAGAGAAAAAACGGATCACGGGTTTTTTTTTTGAAAAGCGAGGAAAAACGGAGCACGAAAATATCTTTTTCGCAAAAATGGAGAAAGGACTAAACGCGGCGCACGCCGCGCGCGTGAACGAAAAACAAATCTGTGTTTTTCTTGGAGAAAAAACGGACCACGATTTTTTTTTGGGAAAACGGACCACGAAAACATTTTTTTCAGGAAAAACGAGGAAAAACGGAGCACGAAAATATTTTTTTCGGAAAGAACGGAGGGAAAAAGTCTAGAGATAGAGCTGAACATATTTTTCTGGTAACGAAAACATTTTTTCCTAAGAAAAACGGAGAAAGGATCTAAACGTAAAGAGCAAGGACCTGAATGTTACGTTTTTGGACCTATCCGCTATCCTGAAAAATTAGAAAAGGACTTGTTCGTGATTTGAATTTAACGGAATGTTTTTTCCGTAAAACGGCGCACGAGGGACCAAAACGCGATTTAGAAAAGAAAATCTTCCCCTCACAAAAAATCGCAAAGGACCTATTCGTAATTTACAGGGACCAATCCGTAATTCCAAGAAACGCGGGGGGTTTTTCGCAAAAACGCAAAAGTGACAGGTGGCTATGGTCTCCATCCGGGAATTCTCCAATCTTTAGTAAGGGTATGATACTAGTGGTGCTCTGCGGTTGGAGTCTTTACCCGGTCGACCCAAACGGGTCTAATGTGTATATATATACTATGGTTTTTTTTGTACGTGATAAAAGTGGGTAATTTTATTTAATTTTAGTATTATTAGTCTAAAACCAACTATCAATAAGCCAAAAAAGCCTATCTTCTGTGACTTTTGATTTTTAAGTTATATGGAGGTTTATAGCTTTTGAAAAACCCAGATAAAAAGCTACTCATTTGTTTAGGCTTTTAAGCCAGTGAAAAAGTCTAAACAAACATGGCCTATATATTACAGCAGGGAGGAATGCCAGCTTCTCTGGTGCGCCATGTCACTTTGCCTCATGAAAGGTCATTCAGAAAATTTAAAATTACGTTTAGATCCGACATTTTTTCATAAAATAGGCCTAAAAATATAAATTACATTTAGGTCCCTCCACGGTTTACGTTTAAGTCCTCCCATCAGTTTTTAGCAAAATAGATAAAAAAATTGAAATTACATTTGGGTCCCAAAAAAATCTGTTTTTAGCGGAATGGATCCGAAAAAATAAAAATATGTTTGGGTCCCTCCTCAGTTTTCTAAAAAAATCACACAGATTCGCTGATGATTTATAGCAATCCACATATTTGCCTACGGATTCACTGACGGTTTATAGCAATCCACAGATTCGCTGGCGGCTCCAAGCAGGCTTTTTTAAAAGAAAAAATTGGTTTATAGCAATCGACATATTCGCAGATGCCTATTTAAAAAAAAAAAAACCAAGAAAACATAAAGATTTCCACTCGAAAAAGTCCCACAAATTTGTCTGTTTTTTTTAAAAACCAAGAAAACCAAAATTATGCAAAAGATGAAATTACGTTTAGGTCCCTCTGCTGTTCTCTCACAAAACAAATTCCACAGATTCGTCGATATCTCCTAACTATCCACAGATTCACCGACAGCTCCTAGCAACTCTTAAAAAAAAACAGAAAAACCAAAATTACGCAAGCATATTTAAAAAAAACCTAGAAAAAAGAAAATATGTTCATGTCCTCGTACCTTTTTTTGTAGATAACCGTCGGACCAAATTTCTCACTGCATATGGAGGACCCGTGGTGACGCAAATTCGCCGATATTTCCTGACTAGCACATTTTTGAAAATAATTCTGAGAAAAAACGAATCCCCGTTTATGACCTCATTTCTTTTTTCAGAAATATCAATCGAGCCAAACTTCAAATGGCACAATATCGCTCGACCAAAATTTTCAAGGTGCAGTGTAGCGTGTGGCCAAACTTCAAATGGCACTACATCTTTTTCAGAAATGACCGGTGAACTAAATTTCGTCCGATATAACATTGTGCGAGTAAATTTCGTATAACGCACCGTAGTGCGACCTTACTAGTACGAACCTTAGGTCCCTGAATATGCCGTGTAGATTGGTTTCGTTGCAATAAATGGGCGGCCGCCTTTTCTGACCTGCTCCTGCGGAGACTTCACACCTCAAGACTCAACTTGTTGATTTGTCTTCGTTCTTCTTCTTCCTCCTCCCGGTGACTGCCCCAATCTCCTTCCACTTGCAACAAGCTGCAAGGCGATCTCCATTTAGTCATTTCTAGCACAATCCTTCAATGAATTTGCTATGGATTGCATTCGCACTGTCTAAAAGCGAACTCCACACTCCAAACTGTTGTGAATTCTGACCTAACCTGAGTTGTTGCCGTGTCGGTGCAAGATTCAGCTTTCATATGGATGGCCATGTCGTCGTCTTGTCGACGCCACCATCTCCTTCTCGCCGTCATCGTCCTTGTCTTCCTCCCACGCCGGCTTTCCCAATCCGCCAACATCTGCGGAACCAAGGCCAACGGCAGGTACATCTGCACCGACTGCTCCGCCTCTGCTGCCACCTCAAACCGTGGCGCCATCTTCGAGGCCAACCTCCTCCGGTTCAAGGCCTCCCTGCAACACATGACCGCTGCCAACGCCAGCTTCTTGAGCGCCACCTTCGACGGCGGCGACGCGGCGGACACAGTCTACGGCCTCGCCATGTGCTTCGCCGACGCCGAGCTGTCCGACTGCGCCGCCTGCCTTGCCGGCGCGGCCGCCGAGCTGCCCGGGACCCGGTGCGCGAGCCATAGGAACATGGTCCTCTGGTACGCGCACTGTCTCGTGCGCTATGACAATGTCACCTTCTTCGGCACTGCGGACACGTCGCCGGCGCGGCTGTTCGACGTGCCCAATCCCAACAACTTCTCCGACCCGACGCGCCTGGACGCGGCGCGACAGAGGCTGGCCGGGCGGATGCTCCCCGCAGCGGCAGCCTCGCCGCTCCGGTTCAAGTTCGACGACGAGGAGGTCACCGTGAACGCGACGCTGCACGGTCTAGCGCAGTGCACGGAGGACCTGGCGGCCGAGGAGTGCAGCCGGTGCTTGGCGTCGCAGATGGCCTGGCTCGCCGGATGCTGCGCGGACATGGACGGCGTCCGTCTGAACGGGCCAAGCTGCTACCTACGCTACGAGTTCATGGGTTTCACGCCCGGCACGCCGCCGTCCATGCGGCCGCTGATCCAGCCGTCGCCCCCGGCGTCTGTGCCAGGTACTCAAATTCAACTCTGTTGAGAATTAGATACTCAAAGGAAGCAAGAAAACAGAGCAAGTAGCAACACTAGGACAACGTATAGCCTTTGAAGCTTAAAGCACTTGTGTTCTGTTGATTCATAGATTGCACATGGAGGAAATGAACTCAGTACAAAATAGGAAGGTCCAGCCATCCTTTTATAGATTTACAAACCGATATTAACTCAACCGACTCTATTCAACCGACTCAAACAATAGTTGTTATTTAATGTCTACAACTCACTTTATAGCTCCTAATTAGCTTCACTCATAGTGATAAATCTTGACTCGTCTCCTTGGCTGAAACTCAAAAGTGAATGCTTCCAATACAATGCCTACTCATTCCTTGCATAGAGATGCATCTAAACATAACTAGTACCTTCCCAGTTCAATGTCGGTAGCTTTTAGCCATAATTATCTGTAAGAAAATGAATTAACTCCAACAAATTCCAGTATGAGTTGGTATGCCAGTCCGTCATTTTAGCGCTGGTAATTACAAGCAGCATCATGATCACCTAGTTTGTTAATGTATGATGGGAATCCCTTTCGATTCTGTTTCGTACTCTAATTCAAAGTTCTAGTTCTATAGAGTCATTTATATTCCATTATAAGAGTTCTTATATGGCATACTAAATTTAATATGAACTATTCATACTTTTCGATCCAATTGATTATATTAGCTAAAATTTATTTATACTTTCTCTGATAGCAGAGTAGTAGAAACACTCTTAATAAATCAATAGCTATACATTTGATTTCTACTACCCATATTATACTGCCACTACAATGCCTTCCTACTTCGATGGTTTTTTTTGAAAGAGTTTTTTTATATTAAATCTCTGCCTCCCGCTCCTTTGCTCCTATATTTTTTCCGTGCATTTCGTAACATTGTTACATGTTGCAGCAGCGAATCCCTCCAGTGCTGCAGGGAATTCCTCGAGGAAGAAGATATGTAAGTAAGAAACATTTGGTCTCGCCTCAACTGTCCATTCATGCTGACACGAATAAGCTAAATTACCTCACAATTGTGCAAGATAGTTGTTTAAGTGCCTTAGCCTAGCTTGAATCCTGACCCTGAATTATCGAATCCGCGTCTCATTTTTGTTCCTTTTTGGACTGTTCGTTGCTGATGCAGACATCCTAAGCGCATTGGCGGCGCTGCTGTGCTTCTCTCTTCTTGGAGCTTTGCTGTGTTACAGGAAGCGCCATGGCTCGCTGCCCAGCTGGCCCTGGAAGTGGAAGAGCGCACCAATGACGGAAACGTTCCTGCAACATCAACATCCAAGGAGGTACAGCTACTCGGAGGTGAAACGGATGACCAAATCATTCGCTCACAAGCTAGGCCAAGGCGGCAACGGCGTGGTTTACAGAGGCAGCCTCCCGGATGGGCGTGAGGTTGCAGTGAAGATGCTCAAGGACAGCAAGGTCGACGGCGAGGGGTTCCTGAACGAGGTAGCCAGCATCAGCAGAACCTCTCATGTCAACGTCGTGACGCTGCTAGGATTCTGCCTGCAACGATCGAGGAGAGGCCTCGTCTACGAGTACATGCCCAATGGTTCACTTGAAAGATACACTTTTGGGCAAGCTACCTCCCATGGAGAAGGCTCGCTGTCGCTCAGCTGGGAGAAGCTGTTCGACATCGCCGTTGGCATCGCGAGAGGGCTGGAGTACCTGCACCGAGGATGCAACGCTCACATCGTGCATTTCGACATCAAGCCTCACAACATCCTGCTGGACCGGGATCTCCGCCCTAAGATCTCCGATTTCGGGCTAGCCAAGCTGTGCCCTCAGAAGGAGAGCACCATCTCCGTCTCCATCACCGGAGCCAGGGGCACGATCGGTTACATCGCGCCTGAGGTGTTCTGCAGGCAGGCCGGAGCGGTCACCAGCAAGTCTGACGTCTACAGCTATGGCATGATGGTTCTCGAGATGGCCGGGGCTAGGAGAAGCATCGATGTTGCCGGTTCAGAAACCAGCAGCAAGTATTTTCCTCAGTGCTTATATGAAGGCTTAGATCAGTTTTGCGCAAGCGCTTGCGAGATCGATGGTGAGGCCACGGAGCTCGTGAGGAAGATAGTGATAGTCGGCTTGTGGTGCGTACAGATGTCGCCTTGGGATCGGCCCTCCATGAGCAGAGTCGTCGAGATGCTGGAGAAGAGCACTGCAGAGCTTCAGCTGCCACCGCATGCGTCTTCAAGATAACGACAAGCTTGTTAGACTTTAATCTTGTTACAGTCCTTGTCTTGTTAGCCAAAAAATAGTTGTTTTTATTTCCACGTAGCAGGTAGATTGAGTTGTTAGTCTTTATCTGCATTTAGTTGGTTAGTTAGTATCGGATCGGCAGTTAGTATCCACCCTATGAATTAAGTTCAAGTCTCTGTCATCGTTTTTACTTCGGGCAAGAGAGAAATAGAAGAAGAAGAAAACGACGCAAGTTGAGTTCGCGTCACAACTTCTTTTTGTGTTAGGGTTTGTAGATCAAGCACACGTATAAAAGGGAGTATATGACATATACTCGTGTTAAAACAGAAAACAGAAAAACCCATAAACGAGTTTAAGGACAATTCATGTCTTTGATGTTTCCTTAAAAAAACCCCAATAGGGAAAACAGAAAACATGACATATACTCGTGTTAATATTACCTCATTAAAAACTTTTATGAGAAACCTTGTGAGGAAAAACTCATGAAAGAAAAGAGTGTAATATCTGTTAGAACAAAGTTAATAGTTAGAGATATCTCCCCGATTCTTGCAAATTTCGGCCGCCTCATACTAATCCCATGAACACATTTCAAAAATGTATAAGATGGTAATGACTTGGTGAAAAGATCAGCGAGGTTATCGCATGATTTGGTTTGCAAGATGTTTATCTCCCCACTTTGCTGTAATTCATGAGGATAAAACAATTTTGGAGCAATATGCTTTGTGATGTTGCTCTTTATGTAACCTGTTTGCATCTGTGTAACACAAGCAGAATTATCTTCATAGATAATTGTAGGTGATTCAATAGAACCAATACCACATGATTGTTGTATGTGGTTAATCATTCTCTGGCCATACACATTCACGTGAAGCTTCATATAGTGCAATAATTTCAGAGTGATTGGTGGAAGTAGCTACGAGTCTGCTTAGAAGACTTCCATGAAATAGCTGTTCCACCATGTAGAAATACAAAGCCCGCTTTGGGATCCGCATTATGGGGATCCGATAAGTAGCCAAAGATCCGTGTATCCAACCATAGTGGGATCTTGATTTCTTTCAAATATAATCCAAGATCCTTTGTGCCATTGAGATATCTCGAGGATATGCTTTACACCGCCCAATGACGCTTGGTTGGTGCAGCGCTATGCCTAGCTAGTAAGTTCACCGCAAATGCAATATCGTGCCCGTGCAATTTGCAAGATACATAAGCGCCCAATAGCACCGAGATAAGGAACCTCGGGTCCCAAGACTCTTCTCCATCATCACATGTTCTAAATGGATCTTTCTCCATATCTAAAGATCGAACAACCATAGGTGTTTTAGATGGATATGATTTGTCCATATTGAATTTCTCCAATATTTTCTCGGATATAGGCCGATTGATGCACTAAGATTCCCGAGGAAGGTGCTCAAGTTGTAAACCTAAGCAAAATTTGGTCTTACCCAAATCCTTCATCTCAAATTCCGCCTTTAGGTGATTATGTGCTTCATTTATATCGTTAGAGTTGCCAATGATATTTAAATCATCAACATATACGGATATAATACGTAATCTGTTGGAGATTTTTTATGAAGACACATGGGCAATCATCATTGTTTGTGTATCCTTCTTTAGAAGGAATTCACTTAGTCGGTTGTACCACATTCTACCCGATTGTTTCAAGCCATATAGTGACTTGTTGAGCTTTACACAAGACATATTGCGATTTATGCTTGATTCGAATTGGGATTCCATTGGGAACCTTCATGTATATGTCTGAATCAAGTGACCCATAAAGATATGTCATCACTACATCCATCAATTGCAAAGATAGACGATTTTGAATTGCCAATGATATTAAGTATCGGAATGTTATTCCACTCATAACCGGAGAATATGTTTCATTGAAATCAATGCCGGGTCTCTGCGTGAACCCTTGTGCTACAAGTCTCGCTTTATATCTCACCACCTCATTGTTTTCATTCCGCTTCCTGATGAAAACCCATTTGAATCCCACAGGAAGACTTTTGGAGGTGTAGGTATTGCGATGTGAATACCTTTCTTTTTATTAAGCGAGGCTATCTCGGCTTGAATTGCTTCCTTCCATTGAGTCCACCAGCGCTTTTTGCACTCGCCATGGTCTTGGGATCTGGATCATTTAGGAGGTTATTTGCAATTGTTGCGAGAAGTAAGTGTCGACAATTGTAGTCTTTCGGTCATATGATTCTCCGAAATCGATATAATTAGTGGAAATTTCTTGCACCCTTGATGATGGCTCATTATTTCCCAAAACTATGGAGCCAGGGCGTTCCGATATCCCAGGATCAGCAATAGAGTGCACTATTGATCTAGGTTGTGGATCAACTTGAGGTTGACTTGTACTTACCGATTTGGAGGATTTTGTCCTCGATTTCTTTTGTGGCTTACAAGAAGCTACATCCTTAGTCATGGCCTTACTTCTCCCCTCTTATTTTGAAGTGGAGTTGAATGGTTTTATTTGGTACCTCCACTCTTTCGTGCACATTTGAGGCGTGATAATAGGATTTAGTAACACCTTTAGTATCAAGAATGCATCTCGCGATTATTTGCAATGTGTTGCAAATTTATAACTTCTCGAACTTGAAGTTCAGTTTCTTGAGTACGTGGATCTAAGGTGGAGATGTCTACAGATCCCAATTGATTTCGGGCATTCTTTTGGTACTTGAAATCTCCCCTAATGCCGGAAATGATCCTCATTAAATATACAATCGGCGTCTTTGCCATGAATAGGTCCCCAGTTAAGGGCTCAAGGTATTTAACAATCGACGGAGATTGATACCCCACATAGATCCCCAATTTCCTGTGTGGCCCCATAGAGGTACGCTTGGGCGGTGAGATCGGTACGTAGATAGCGCAACCGAATTTTCGCAGATGGGAAATATTTGGTATATTTCACGCACTAATTGCAGCGGGAAGCTGTATGATATGCAGCTTGGTCGCAATTGAATTAAGTCAACCAGCGTGTAAGACCAAGATGACCCCAACATGAAGTTGGTAAGTTGCAATTTTGTAATAAGGGTCTTGCAATCCACTTGATTCTCTTTATAAGAGATTCTGCCAAACCATTTTGAGTATGGACATATGGGATGAATCTTGTACTTGAATTCCTAAAGCCATGCAATAATCATTGAATGCATGTGAGGAAAATTCAGCAAGATTGTCCAATCGTATGGATTGAATCGTGTTCGTGATAATGTGCTTTAAGTTTAATAATTTGAGCAATTATTTTTGCAAAGGCATGGTTACGTGTGGATAAAAGACACACATGAGACCATCGAGTAGATGCATCTATAAGAACTATGAAATACCGAACGGTCCGCATAATGGTTGAATGGGGCCACATATGTCGCCTTGAATACGCTCAAGGAATTTGAGTGGCTCATGTTGGATTTTAAGATGAGAAGGTCTCAAAATCAATTTCCCAGCTTGCACATGCAAGACATATAAAATCGATGATTTTGGGAATTTGGCAAGATGTAGATCATGACCATTAGAATTGTCGATAATTTTTCTCATCATCCCTATACCAGATGACCAAGGCGATCATGCCAAGTTTGGAATGCATCAACATTCGAAAAATTACCTTTTACGCAACATGTGGTACGGGTTTAATGTATGTGTAGTACAATCCAGACGGTAAAGAGGAAATCTTTTCAAGTGTTTGTCTGCCATATCCATAATCTTTAGTGATGAGGAGAAATTCCTCATTATTGTCATCATGGGTTTCAACATGGAAACCATTTTTGTGGATATCTCTACAACTTAATAAGGTACGTGTTGAATCAGATACAATAGTGCATCCTCGATTGTGATTTGAGTACCCATAGGAAGCATGATAGTGGCACGACCGTAACTAACTATCATTGCATCGCGTCAGCGATTGTCAAAACATTTCCTTGCCTCTTAGTAAGAGTTTGGAAATATTTTGTTTCCTTAGTATAGAGTTAGTAGTACAACTATCTACTAGGCACAATTCCTCCTCCATCGATCGACTCAGAGAAATCTATATATAAATGAAGAATTTTAAGATTCTTGGGGAATATATATAGAACACATACAAACTTTATTGAATATCAAACATAATTATTACATTTATTGGGATATCCAATATGTCATTGTGATGACAATATTATTTAATACAACACTTAGGACATAATTGTGCTTATTATTACAATAAATAAGGTACTAAACTAAGGATCTAAGAGATTGGGAGCCTAGTCGAAGTCTCCAAACATGTCATTGGAAGCAAATTCCATGATCATATTCTCTGTGTTGTCTTGATCCTTGGCTTCCGGTACGTCGTTGTTGCTTGGTTCCTTGGGAACTTGTTGCGAACAACCACCTCTTCCTCGAGTTGTCGTTTGGAAGTTGAAATGGGCTTATACTTACGTCCCTCGACAAAGACGCCCACGCCCCATGACTTTAGATAGAGATCAACAAGGTGACTTGGGGTACGGCATTTCTTTGTGATGTGGTTATAGCAACCACATTTCGACAAATAGACTTGTCGGTTCTTTGTTTGGAAATGCCTTTACCCTTATTGGGGATACGTGACTTATTCTTCTTGTTGTTTCAGCGTTTGTTTTTACCATGGGAATTTCTTTGATAGTTCTTAGGAGAACCATTAAATTTGGGTTTATTCGGCGTTGGCATGAACTTCAGCAATGGGGCGACTCCAAGAGGGCGCTGCCGATTGTTCCACACCATGAGTTCATGGTGTCTTTCTACTCAAGTAATGTTTGAATAAGCTCGAATAAACTCGGAAATTTTTCTCACGGTATTGTTGTTGAAGGATTCTTTCAATGAAAGCATTGTAGACAAAGTCTTTTCAATTTTATCCGCATCGGAAAGTTCCTTCTCACGAATCGCAACTTAGTGCTAATCCTATGAACAAGATGGTTATAATCACCAACAGCTTTTGAAATCTCAAGGCGAAGTTGGGCCCATTCAAAATTGGCCTCAGCGGGATGAGTGCCTTTTGTCGTTCATAGCGTTGCTTAAGAGAAAGCCATAGTGCACGTGGATTTTCCTCCAACATGTATTCGCACATAAGGTCCGGATGTATATGCTGCCTTATAATATGTAAAGTCAAGATACCTATGTTGATCACCTATTGGTTCTCGCACCTTCGCTTGTTCAAAAGCACATAATAAAGTCCATGGTCGCAAGACTAACTTTTATGTCCATAGCCCATGTGGGATAGTTGTGTCCGCCAAGAGCGAGTACATCAAACTCTTTAGCGGCCATAGTTCCTACATGAGGCATCCATAGATTTTGTTTAATTTACTATGGGTAAATTAAAATGTGCTATGGTAATGTTGTAAAATGCAAAAATGAATTGAAAACAAGAGAATTCTTGTATCATGAATGTAAGCCTCGAATATGCGCTAACATTTTGGAGGTAGTCACCAAAATGGTGTAGACCTCTTATGGGCATAATCTGTTGATACTGATAGAGATGCCACTTGTGTTATGCATCTTTGTATTAACACATCTAGGTAATCATTATAAAAATGTAGACCTAGTTTAATTCATATTTCGTATTGATACGACATTGAGGATTGACATCCCCAAAGAGTGACTTATGGTACTACCTTGTGTATGACCAATAGGGATTATGAATTATGGTAGTCATGTTGACTAGTATTTCAAATTTAGATATTGGGTACGCACGTTGAGGATAGTCACTATGTATTAAACACAGTGTAGATCCCACAGTAGCAACTATGGTGCTACCTTGTGTATGGCCAATACCAAATTTTTGTGAACATTGTGTTATACAAAGTGAGGAAAAACACACATAAATTATTTTGCATATAAAGATATTTATTGAATTATGATCCAATATACAGAATAGGCTTGATTGACATATAAAATGAAAACCAAATTACATGAAAACCTAGTGGTTTTATTGCGAATTTGCGATTGAAAATTAAAATGCAATATATACAATGGCCTGTGGGCCGAAACCACCAAAGTGGCCCATCTGGCCTCAGCCCATGCGGCGGCGGGCGCTAAGTAAGTCCAATAATCATTTAGGCCGAACCGCCTGTGTGGTGGCCCATGACGCTACATGAGGCGAGTAAAAAGAATCGGCGGTCGATCGGTTAGGGTTAGGGTTGTCCTTGCCCTAACTGCCGCTTTTGAGCCGCCGATAATTCCAGCCGCCACGCCTCAAGCGCAGCCACTATCTCCTCTTCGCCGGGCACAACCGCCTCCACGCCGAAAGCACAGCCGCCGCATCGCGACGCTGGCGCAGCTGTCACCACGCCGCCCGCCCGCCTTTTTCTCACATCGAGAGAACTCCCCTCATCGGGAGATGAAGCCGCCGCCGCCGTTGAAGATCTCGGCGGGAGGGCGAGAGCCGCTGGTTCCACGAGCCCGGCGAGTCCGCCGCGTGCCCGCCGCCAAGCCGCGGCGACGGTGGAAGCCTTGTGGAGGGGCGGGCGGTGCGGCCTGGTGAAGCCGGAGTTGGGGATGAAGCCCTACACCCACGGCGCCGACGAATAGGGCGGCGCACCACGACAAGCAAGCAAGGTCCTTCCGGATTGATGAGGACGCTTATGCCCGGAGCATCAACCATGCGGCCTTCATCCGCACCGGTTGAATCACAGGCGAGGCCGCTGACCAAAGGGCTTCACCATGGAGGCGGCAGCGGTGGTCTGCCGCGGGCCTTGCTTGAGCGGCGGTGACCGGTGGCGCGAGGATCCAGCGCCGCGATACCGAGAACATGAACGCGCCTCCTACGGCGAAGGCCACAGCGACAAGGTCCTCTCTGCGGCGAAATGCCGTCGGCAACCAAAACGTCCATGGCGACTATGGCGATTGAAGAAACCGCGCGCCACGACGACGACGGTAGCCGATTCCCCTGCGACGAGGCATCCGGGTTCGCAACGCAGAGAAGAACCACCGTGTTGGTGAAATCCAAAAGTGCAAGTGAGTATTCGCGACGAACTTCGATTCATCATTGTTCTTACCGTGTTGTTATTCTTCCGCTTTTGCTCTTCTTGGAGAGTAGCGTGCGTGATAACGTGTTTAAAGTTAATGAAAACTCGAAACTGAATGAATAAAGAAGTTGTACATTGCATTGATCAATTGTATGTATTTATACAAGGGAAGGGATGCCTATGCATCCATTGCCAAAGGACACACCCTTTGGTTACAAATTAACTGCCTAATCTAGATCTTGATGAGATCACTTGAAGAGGTGTCTTCATGAGGAGACATTGGTTCACAATACCTTTCAAATAACGAAGAATTCACTTAACTGCATTCCAATGCTCTTTGCCAGGATTATGCATAAATCTACTAATAGCGCTAACAGAATGAGCTAAATCTGGTTTGGTGCAAATCATAGCATACATGAGATTACCAACTACACCAAAGTAAGAAATATGAGAAATATAGTCTTTGTCTTCTTTATTAATAGGACACTGACTTGAAGATAACTTAAAGTGTGAGGCAAAATATGTAGAAACAGGTTTGCAATTACTGAGATTAAATCTGTTAAGTACCTTCTCAATGTAATTTTTCTGAGATAGAAATAATGTACCAGCTTTGCGATCACGTTGAATTTCCATCCCAAGAATTTTCTTAGCTGGATCAAGATCTTTCATCTCAAACTCATGACTAAGTTGAGCCTTCAACTGTTTAATCAGTGACTTATCATGAGAAGCAATGAGCATATCATCAACATAGAGCAGCAAATAAACAAATGAGCTATTTGAAAACTGTTTGAAGTAAACACAGTTATCATAATTGCTGTGAAAATGTTGTTGTGCAATCATAAAGGAATCAAACATTTTGTACCACTGCCTAGGAGCTTGTTTATGGCCATAGAGAGACTTTTTCAAATGACAAACTAAATCCTCCTTTCCAGGAGTAGTGAAACCCTCAGGTTGTGTCATAAAAATCTCTTCTTCTAAATCTCCATATAAGAAGGCAGTTTTAACATCAAGTTGCTCTAATTCCAAGTCAAATAAAGCAACAAAAGCAAGCATAACCCGCATGAAAGAGTGGCGTACAACAGGAGAAAAAACTTCATTGAAGTCAATACCTTCTCTTTAGTCAAAACCTTTTACCACTAAATGGGCTTTCCATCTTGCAGGTACAACTCTAAAAATACCATTCTTCTTCTTAGAAATCCATTTGCACTTTAAAGATTTCTTGCCTTTCGGAAGCTTAACCAAATCCCATGTATTATTTTTATGAAGGCTCAAAATTTGTTCTTTCATAGCTATCAACCACTTAGAAGAATTTTCACATGAGATAGCTTCAGAATAAGAAGAAGGTTCAAAAGTATTACAAATATCTTGTGCAGCAAGAAGAGCAAAACAGGCCATATTATCAGTGCCACGATATCTAGCAGGTAATTGAATATTTCTTCTTGGTCTATCTCGAGCAATACAATGATCATTAGTACTAGGAGATGCAGAAACCGGTTGTGACGAAGAACCACTAGGTGCTGAATTGGTTGTGAAGAAAAACCACTAGAAGAATCATTATCAATGGTAGGTAAAACTATCTCAAATTCTACATTTCTTTCTGCAGCCTCAGAAGTTTCAGATTCATTTGTGGATGAACAATCATTACTGTCACTACCAGGTGAAAGTAAAGCATCTTCATGAAAAGTAACATCACGACTAATGATTAATTTGCGAGAATCAGAACACCATAAATGATATCCTTTGACATCAGACCCATATCCAACAAATATGCATTTTCTTGCTCTAGGCTCTAATTTTCTATCATTTACATGAGCATAAGCAGGGCAACAAAAAATTCTCAAATTAGAGTAATCAACTGGTTTACCTGACCAAACCTCTTTTGGAATTTTAAAGTCAATGGTTGAATTTGGAGAGCGATTAATCAAATAAGAGGCTGTAGAAACAGTCTCAGCCCACAAAGCACGCTTATTCCGTAAACCTGCAATTGAAAGCATGCAACGAGCTCTTTCCAGAAGAGTGTGATTCATACTCTGCCACACTATTCTGTTGAGGTTTACCTGGAACAGTTAAATGTCTTGCAATACCATGATTAGCACAAAAATGATCAAACTCATCACTACAAAATTCCAATCCATTGTCAGTTCTAAGTTTCTCGATTTTTCTGTCAGTTTGATTTTCAACCAAGACTTTCCACTTCTTGAAAACTGAAAAAGTTTCATGCTTTTGTTTCAGGAAATAAACCTAAACTTTGCGAGAAAAATCATCAATGAAGGTAATCATGTACTCACAATATCCAATAGAAGGAAATCTAGAATGACCCCAAAGATCAGAATGAACATAATCAAGAATTCCTTTAGTCTGATGAGTTGACACATAAAAACTGACTCTCTTTTGTTTACCAAAAACACAATGTTCACATAAATCAAGTTTGCCAATGTCATGTAAAAGTCCTTTCTTGCATAAAAGGTGCATACCTTTCTTACTCATATGACCCAAACGCATATGCCAAAACTTGGTGATGTGAGGATTTGATGCAATTGTAGAAACAGCTGCAGAACCTATAACTGTAGAGCCTTGCAAGTAATAAAGACTGTTGATTCTATTAGCTTTCATAACAACAAGGTTGCCATTAGAAATCTTACGAACACCATTTTCACTGGTATATTTATAACCCAAAGATTCTATGGTGCCAAAAGAAATAAGATTTCTTTTTATTCTGGGAACATGGAGAACGTTTGAAAGAGTCCTAACAGTACCATCATGGGTTTTGATTTGAATAGAACTGATGCCAACAATTTCAAGTGGAGACTCATCAGCAATCATAACTTCTCCACTACTAACATAATCATATGTAGAAAATCACTCTTTATATGGACAAATATGAAAAGTGCAAGCTGAATCAATAATCCATGCAGTTTGATTCTTCAAGTTGGAAGTGATAATTAGAGCCTCTCCATCAGATTCATTTTCAACAAGACTAGCCTCAAAGAAGTTTATCAGAATGTGTCTTTTTATCTTTGAAGGAACGGAATGGCGAACAAAGGGGGGGGGGGTGAATGGTCGTAACCAAATTTTCCCATACACAGTATTCCAAAAGACTAACACAAAAGATCGCCCAAAAAGGTGGAGATTCTTGAGAGGGAAAGCTGGTAGTACCCTTCAGGAGTAGGTGAGAGTGCCAGACCCAAAAGTTCTTCATGAATAGACACCTCAACCCAGAACAAGAATCATAAGAACTTTTGATCGGCTAAACAAAACTCATAGAAAATTGGTAGATGAGATCTTGGTTCACCTAGAAACTTGATTCTCGAACCGATCACCGAGATTGATCTCAAAGACTCACCTTTCTGTCCGAGAAGAAGGAACACTTTAAGAAAAGCAGAAAGAACAAGGAAATCGGTGTAAGGCTTGCTCCTGATTTAGAAAATTGAAAAGATCTGGGAAGATAAAACACAACAAGCTAGAGGCGCACAGAAATGAAATACAAGCTCAATCAACTCAAGAACGCAAAAGATGCAAGAGAGAAAGAATGCAGACAGAGAAGAATCAACTTGCGTGAAGTAAATTTGCATAACTTAAATTGCAGAAAGTAACTTGCGTAAAGTAAATGACAGAAGGAAAATATGCAAGTATTGAAATCTTTTATATGTATCTTGTATTCCTGGAAGGGAGGTTATACAGCCGCACATACAAAAGTGGGCAAAGCTCAACAGAGCACTCAAAAACCTCTAAAACCCTTCTAGGATCATTTTTTTTCACGAAAGGCAACCCCTCCACACATATCTATACAACTCTCGGGCCACCTACCACCCTTAGATGCAGCCCTCAGCCCTAGAGTCTCATCCAAGGGCTAGGAAGAGCCCACTCACATAGCCTGCAAGGGGAAACCCTAAACCCGCTAACACAGGGTTTTTCTTGCACGACTCTCAAAGCATACTACTAGACCCGCTATTCCTATCAACTAGACTGTACGCCAATAATCCTCATTGATCCTCACAAAGATCTAGCTAGTATCCGCTCCTTTCTTGCCTTCTTGGCTTGCCCGAACTCCGCCTCCGGTCATCTTTCAAGATCTCCCAACCGCTCTCGACCTCCGACGACTCGCCTAGTCCCGTCCAACTTCCGCCTCACCATGACCCAAAGACTGCCGTCTCCCCGAACCATCAAAGATAAGGAAACCTTTCACATAGCAATGCCCACAATCATATTTGCTGATTATCTCAAAATAGTCATACACCATTTAACCACAACCAGTCGGCAACCCCATATACTCAAGCCCACTTAGCTGAAAACGCTTGGCTAGCCACATGGCTAACCACTCGGTTAATCACCTGGTTAACCACTCGGCTAACCACCAAACACCATAAGGACGATTACCAGCACCCCAAAGAAGATCCTCAGAAACTTACACATGGCTACTTTACTGAGTCCTTAACAAACCTTTTGCCTGTAGCAGAGTACTCAACCAAGAAGGAAACTTGTCAAGAAGCTAAAAGCACTGCAGCAAGGACTAGAGGCACTCGGCACTCGGTCTCCACCAAGGAAAGAAAACTAGTCAAAAAGGTAGATACACTTAGCAAAGACAAGAACCACTTGGAACACAGTACTTAGCAAAGAGACCAGTCGAAAAGCTAGAGAAACTTAGCAAAGGCTGGTAGCACTCGGCATTTAGCATTCAACCAAGGAAGAAAGCCAGTCGAGAAGCTAGAAGCACTCAGCAAAGAAACACGACATGGTTGAAGCACTCAGCAAAGAAACACGACTTGGTTGAGAACATATCAAAATGCTCCAAGAAAAATTTAACTCAGATAAACCTTTCAATTTAGTTAGCTACTCATTAGATCAACCTCTAATCTAGTCAATTACTCATCACACACAGGTATAGACCTCCCATGGTCTTTCAATCTTTATCAACCCTATTTTTCAACTTGCAACACTGAGAAACAACATGACTTGGTGTCTTGCAATAATGGCAAAAATTGTTGGGTTTACGTCCTCTTGACTTAGATCTAGACTGTAATCTATGAGAATTTCCTTTATGTGGAGTTCTACCTCTAACCATTAATCTCTCAGCTTTAACTTCTGAACAAGAATCAATATCGAATTTCTCCTTAGACAATAGATTTAATTTAACATTCTCAAAGCTAAGAATATCATGATTGCCATAAAGCATAATTTCCTTAAAATGTTTGAAGATAGCAGGCAAAGAGACGACCAATAGAATAGCCTTATCTTCATCATCAATTTTCACCTCTAATTTCTCAAGATCAATTATGAGTGAACTAAACTCATTAAGATGAGACTGAATAGAGGTACCTTCCGCCATGCGAATTGTGTACAGACGTTCTTTAAGGCACAATTTGTTGGCGAGACTTTTCTTCATGTACAACAGTTTTGCAGCGGTAGTCTCATGGATAACTTCACGTAGAATATCTGTAGACAAACTGAGTTGTATGGCGGAGAGAGCTTTCTGGTCAAGTTCTTCCCATTTGTTCATCTGTCATTGTTGCCAGTTTAGCTGACAGTGCCTTTCTGATGCCCACCTGTGTGAGAACAGCTTTCATCTGAACCTGTCATATTGAAAAACTGATCTTGCCATCAAACTTCTCAATGTCAAATTTAGTAGATGACATGGTAGAGAATAAAAATGCAGATAAAAAAAGATATGATAGGTTCTGAGAAAAAACTTCTTAGTACGCTCTGTGTGTGCGTAGCAAAAATTTATGGTCTGTTCTAGTATACCACGGGTGCACTTAGCAAAATCTGCTAAAAAACAGAAGCCGGAGCTGCTGATCTAGAGCGGAAGCCCAACGAAAGAAAGAAAATACCAAAGCTGCTTCGATCTGGGGAACTGAACCGGAACCGAAACCAGAAAATCAAAAGAACTCTAAGATCTGTTTCAAGTCCAGAAGCTCAAGAATCAATGCCTCTCGGTTCACGGGCGCCGAACGAGCTGTCTCTCGGTTGAAGTCTTGGCGCAGGAAGAAATAAGAATCGGCAACAATCGGCAAGTACTTCTAGCACAAGAGACCAAGAACTGCGTGGGCTCTTCACGGCAAGATCTCGAGCACGCGCACGGAGGGGTGAGGAAGCCGAGCCGAAGGGTGTCAGGGTGAGCCGGTTCAGGCGTTGGCTGGTGGAGGCTGAAGATCCGGAGGGGCTTCGGCGTCGTGGAACTGCGCAAAGCATGTGCGGGCTGGTGGCCGCGTGAGGCGGCTGGAGCGGCGCTCGGGTGCTGCAACCGACGGCTCAGGATTCGCGCGAAATCAAGTGGATGCGGCACACGGCCAGAGGTGCGGCTGCGCCTCGACGGAGCCGAAGAAGGACAGCGCATGGAAGCCGAGACGGTCGACGGTCGCGACGACATGGAGGACGACGAATGCTAGTGACGGCTATAGCACGACGAGCGACAGCAGCGGATCGGACCCAAGTGCGTAGAGGGTGCTCTAATACCACTTGTTAGGGTTTGTAGATCAAGTACATGCATAAAAGGGAGACAAGATTTTTACGTGAAAAACCCTTGCAGGAAAAACCACGGGAGGCACAATGCACTATTTGGTTCAAGGATTACAAGTACATGGGTTGGCATTATATAGCCAATTAGAATTTCGAAATTGAAGGAGATATAGTATCCAAATATATGGTAAGTTAGGATTTGAGGCATCCGGATATATCTCTAACATTTTGTGTCCCCAGATATTGATCATTGTTCTTTTATCATTTAATATTAGAACGAGGTTCTAATCTTGATACTACGCTTGTCCCGAGAGAGGCCACCACTAATGAAACTTGCCTCAGCAAGCCGTCAGTTCTTCCTCTCTAGAATAGCTTGAAGCTTGCAATGGATTAACTATAAGCTTCTTTGTGTTGTCGGGTAACTATTCTGTGTTTGCTGAAAACTATTCAGAAGCAATCTGAATAATTCTTGTGTCACCAATTCTCTACTTTGGAAAAACTAAATACCTGCACATTGCAGATGAAAACAACAGACGGCAAAACAAATACAACAAGCAACAATTCAGAGTATTTTGGTGTTGCTAAAAACCTCCAGCAGCTTTTCTGGTTTTCTCCTCTATTGCTTATATAGTTAGAGATTACAAAAAAATAAACTGAATTCGGTTACAGATCACAATCCGGATTGCACAAACTAATTTGACTCTAACTCTATCTTTAACACTTCGGCCATGATTATCTACTGTTTGATATCCAGCACTAAAACAGACTCGGCTAACTTCAAACTACCCGGACTCTGGAAGACATGCTTTAGGACTCTTCTTACCTGCATTCGGCAATACCGAATCCTGAAAGAACAAACTAACAAACCGAATTGACAGATGAAAACTCCAAATAGAACGAACTTTGAATATCTAGCAAAAGATTACTCTCAACAAATCACCCCCTAATCTTGCGCTCCTGATTAGAACTCATCTAACCGGAATAAGCCAAGTCACCTTTGACGTTTCTGATGCCCAATTTCTCCCTTAGTTCCAAAAATCTTGTCTGGCCAAGGGATTTTGTTAGCACATCCGCAATCTGCTTTTCAGTACTAACATGCTCCAATTCAACTTCTCTATCTTCGACACACTTTCTAATAAAGTTATAATGTCTGTCAATATGTTTGCTGTGATCATAATAAACTGAATTCTTGCTCAATGCAATAGCTGATTTGTTATCCACAAACAGCTTGAACTTCTGAGGCTCTTGGCTCGCAAATCTATAATCAAGCGGCTCAATCATACACCTTGACATGCCTCAGAAGCTGCTGCAATATACTCCACCTCACATGATGAAAGAGCAACTATCTTTTGCTTTTGTGAGGCCCAACTAATTAGGTTTTCACCAAGGAAAAACACCATACCCGTCATACTCTTATGATCATCAACATCACCAGCAAGGTTACTGTCACTAAACCCAATCAACTTTGGCTCCGCCATATCATGCTTCCTATAACAACAACTGTAGCCAATCATTCTACTAACATACCAGAGTATATGCTTGACGGCTGCCAAGTGTTGGGTTGTAGGAGCTTCCATGTATCGATTAACAATGCCCACGGTATAAGCAATATCAGGCCTTGTATTCACCAAATAACGAAGACTTCCAATAATACTTCGATATTTGGTGGCATCTACCACAGCTCCCACCTTCTTTCTTAGTGAGCTTTAAATGATTCTCCATGGGTGTTAAACACAGATTACACCCCCTCATTCCAAAAACCTCTAGAATCTTGTTTGCGTAGCTACTTTGGCACAAGGTAATCTTACCGGCAGATTGTTTAACTTCAATTCCAAGATAATAACTGAGAAGACCAAGATCGCTCATGCTAAACATCTTCCCTATTTGAAGCTTGAAATCAGCAATATGATCAATGCTAGATCCTGTAACGATCAAGTCATCGACATATACTCCGACTAAGAGAATTGTGCCATCCTTCACTCTTTTGTATAATGTTCCAAAAGGCTTCGCTCAAATCCAAGCGAGATCAAAGTAGCATCCAATTTTGCATTCCAAGCACGCAGCGCTTGTTGTAAGCTATACAAAGCCTTGCGAAGCTTTAACACCATATGCTTTCATTTTTCATCGACAAAACCCGACGGTTGTTCAACATATACTTCTTCGGTAAGATCTCCATTCAAAAACGCTGATTTCACATCCATATGATGTAATTCCCAACCACCATGCGATGCCATTGCAATCAACAACTGCACGGTTTCCATACAAGCCACCGGTGCAAACACTTCATCAAAATTTAACCCTTGTCGCTGCGCATAGCCCTTTGCGACAAGCCGGGCTTTATGCTTAATGATGCTGCCATCCGGAGCTTTCTTTACCTCGAAAACCCACTTTAACCCAATGGATTTGTGACCTGCAGGAAGCTCAGAATAACCCCAAGTGTTGTTTTCTCTGATGGCTTCCATCTCTGTCTCCATAGCACTCTTCCAGGACACATTTTCTAGTGCATGTTCTACACTAGTCGATTCCTCGGCAGCAATCAAACACACGTTATTAAGTTCTACGTCTTCATCAGAAAACATTGGCGAGTCTTGAAGATTTACCTGCTGAGTTGTGCTGTAAATATTTGAGACAAACTGATACCTCAGAGGCGCTCCTTCAGAGTCGCATGATCCTCCTGTTGGAGGAGATGTCAACTGCCCTACAGCTCCCCGTGCGTCTTGCCACAAACGCTGGCCACGAAACTCCAGCCAGCGTTTGTGGCAAAGGAAGAAATGGTGACTGTTGTGTTGTGCTTGTCACAGAAGAAGTCATGCCTCGTGTCAATTGTTGTGCCTTATGTGTCGCAGAGGAGATCGCCCCTTCTAGTGACTTCTCTCCTACTTCCACGTCCGTAGTTGGCGTGAGGGTCTCAGAAGGTGCTGCGCCTCCTGAACATCATCAGCATATGCAACAATAAACGTGTCAATTCCATCTGAACTTGCTACAGGCACCTCCCAATTCCATTGCTTTACTTCCTCAAACACCACATCACGTGTGATGTAAAGTCACTGTGCGTTAGGGTCATAATAATAACTAGTCTATTAAAGCGGAAGGAATTGGCGAGCTCTCGTCCGGGCCACGTCACCCGTTTTTTCGGGGCCGTCGATCCCTTGCATTGGTGGTGATCCGCCCGTCCACGCGTTCGCAGGCCCTGGCCGCGCCATGAAATCCGCCACGGACCAAAACCCTAGCGCGTGCTGTTCCGCGTCTGCCTCGCGCCGCGCTCGCACAGTCGTGCCCGCCTCCTCGCCTGCTCCGCCCGGCTGCACGGGCGAAGGGATCCCCGATTGCTGTTCCGCGTCTCCCTCGCGCCGCGCTCGCACAGTCGTGCCCGCCTCCTCGCCTGCTCCGCCGGGCTGCACGGGCGAAGGGATCCCCGATTCCTCAGTCGTGTCGCGTCGCCGCCGCCTCCGCCGCTCCTCCCCGCGCGCTCGCCCTCGCCCTTCCGCTCCTGCCCTCTGCCATCTCCTCCGCCGCTCCTCCTCCGCTTGCACGGTAAACCCCTCTTCTCTGGACCTCCGTCCTCTCCCTCCCGTCAAGGCTTTCTCTTGTGTTGACAGAATCTCTATGTTTCCTGTGGGTGGCGTGTAGGTAAGGTGCATGAATCACTGGCTTTGGTTGGGATGGGGCGCGGCCAGACGCTGAAAGTGTGGAAGCAGAATAAAAAGAAGAAGCCCCGCGGCCGCACGTCCAAGATAATGCAGTACAGCTGCAGCTTACGAGGATCCGATTGTGAATCGTTTGGCTTTGATTTAATTCGCGGGGTTTATAAACTGAGTTGTGCACGCAGGAACACCCCAAGATTTGCTCTAATCGCCTTGGCAATCTTGTTAGTTTCTTGATCCTTTCCTTTTGAGGTGAAATTTGGTTGATAATCCTGTTAGTCTTTTTTCCTGCAAGTTTGATCAATCTGATAGAAATTTGAGCAGGCATAGAACCAAGATTTCAGCCAACGGATTGGTTAGTCTTTCTAATCTACATGTATAATTATCGACAAATTTGTTGATTAGGGCATGCATGTATAGTTATTATCGACAAATTTGTTGATTATCGCATTACTCTTTGGAGATGAGCCCGAAACAAAAGAAGGGAAATTGTTTGTGTTCATTACGATATCATCTCTTTAGATTTATTTTCCTTTAATTTTGTTTAGTAATATTCCAATGAAGCTTCATTTTTCTATTTTATGTATTAGATCTATGGAAATATCGGCATAGAGCTTAGCACATCTTTGTGATGTCTACCCTGACAAAACCAGGGAGTCATGTTCCTGGCAAAATATAGTCTGTTCGGTGTGTTTCCTTCCGCTACAGAATGGAGAGGGCTAATTTGCCCATTTAGGATGCCTGTTATTATGGTCCTTATAGAATTACCTATAACTGATGTGCTTACTTCTTTTTTTGAGGAATATGTATTCACTTACTGCAACAGTTTAAAGAAAAGAAGTGAGCAGGAGTGAAAAGATGCAGTTGTCTCTCTAAATGCTACTAAAAAGAAGATCAGTATGGTTTCTAACCTCACCCTATCACTAGCATAACATTCCTTTCTCAGCCTTCGCATACTTGTTCAATGTTATGAATATGTGTGTTCCTTTGATTAAACACAGCATGATTGTTACTTTGCTGCTCATTTAAAATCTTGTTGTTTTCTATCTTGCCAAAATAAAAAGATACATGTTACTTTTTTACAGTATGAACTGTCAGGTATTGTTTTCTTTGTGTCTTACAGGTAAAGCTGTTCCAGCAATTTCTTAAAACCCAGAATTGGGCTATATATGGTATTTTACTGTAGCATCTCCCTATTGCCACTCAACAGGTTAGGTATTATTTCACCAAATCGTCTTTATCAGCGAATTTTCCTTTGATCAATTGGTTTTGTTCATAAATTCAGTCTATTAATCCTGTCACTCAGATACATACCATCTCATGAGAAGGTCAACCGCAATGAGTCAGCGAATTTTCCTTTGATAATTGGTTTTGTTCATAAAGTCCATCTGACCATTTCTTGCAGGCAATCAATACCAATTTTGATAGAATCATAGCCATGTGCAAGAATTTGCAGGTATATGTCGAATCCATTCTGACATTAATTTTGCTTTTTTGTTCAGCCCTTAGTTATCTTGATCTTTCCATTAAAGAACTGTAAAAGGAAATACGATTCGAAAAGTGATATAATGGAGAGATATTCAGGTAGGTAAACCATGTGTGTTTAGGTCAGTCTTGCTTTATGGTGCAAATCAATCATATTCAGGTAGTCGTTATTCTATAATTGTTACTCACAGAGTGTAATGTGTTTTTCCTCCTGTAGAGCCTTCAATAGATCCAGATGACAGTGATAACATTGGAGGTATATGTTGAATACAGGGTTTGCGCCTAAAAAACATTAGCATGGTGTTGTGCTGAAACATGTTTCTATTCTGGCTTGGGAATGCAAACCCATGCAAACCGATGGTCTGTCATCGATAGAAGGATACGGCAAATTCATTTGCAAAAAGTATTGGTCTTGAAGCTTTGAACTTTGTTTTCCTATACGATGAAACAGTTAGTGATAGGATAGTCATACTTAGCGATTTAGTTCCATGTTCAATTACAGGCTTACTAGCAGTTTGTGTCCGCAGATTTTTTTCCTGCTCACTAATTCTTTCAGAGCGTGATTTTCCGGAGGGCTACATATTTGAGAGATATACTCTCTAAAATCCGTTATCGTTTCCAAGGTAGCATCATACATATAAGCTTTTATGTTTTTCGTTTATATTGTGTATCTGCTGTGTTAGTTATTCAGTGTGATGATGTACTTTTATCGGTGTTTTACCGCTTTCCTTCTTTATCTGTTATATATACTACCTTTACAATTGTATGTTTCTGTGATGATGTGCTCTATATTCTCTACTCCATACGAAATTAAAGAGAGTCAAATGTGCCTTTGCTAGGATACTAGATTTTATCTGCTGCATGTTCTTCTTGCTCAGAAAAGTATTGATTTTAGGATTTGTTATTGGCGTCGTAACAAGATAAAACAATCCTGAACTTCTTGCAATGTTTTTTTATATTGACGATGGATGACCTCTTTGATAGCCGCTTCGCTCGCTTATGTTTTTTGTTTATATTGTGTATCTGTTGTGTTAGTTATTCAGTGTGATGATGTACTTTTATCGGTGTTTTACCGCTTTCCTTCTTTATCTCATTATATATACTACCTTTACAATTGTATGTTTACGTGATGATGTGCTCTATATTCTCTACTCCATACGAAATTAAAGAGAGTCAAATGTGCCTTTGCTAGGATACTAGATTTTATCTGTTGCATGTTCTTCTTGCTCAGAAAAGTATTGATTTTAGGATTTGTTATTGGCGTATAGAACAAGATAAAACAATCCTGAACTTCTTGCAATGTTTTTTTTATATTGACCAGTGACAGCCTCTTTGATAGCCTCTTCTGTTCGTTTCTTGTTTCACAAAGAAGCTCAGTGTGCTGGTCTAATATAGATCACCGGCCATAGACATAGGAACTGTTTCTGGGTACCATGGCTTTACATACTATTTCAGTTCAGACGGCTCACACTACTGATAAGAATATACCTTACCTCTGAATCATCCCACCATACATAACATCTGAACATACTTACAATGCATATCATCGCAGTGATGCTCGAGGCAAAGGATCAGAGGAAGACTAATAGTTGTAATGATATATCTTGTTGTTGCCTTGGTCATTTCTTTTTTAATTGCTCTTGTTGATTGTACTAATTAGTGCCGTTTGTGTGCATATCACTGATAGTGTGGTATATCCATGCAGACCTCATGTCATCGGCTAAGAAGATGAAACTAGAGCACTAGAGGGTAAGGAACGAATTCCAGTGTCTGAGAATGGCCATGGTTCTGCGCGAGTTCAAGGTAGTTTCTTGATCTTTTCTTACCAATCTTTCGTGACCATAGAAGTAGGTCATACTGAACCCTTTGGTCGGGAGGAACACACTGAACCCTTTGGTCACGAGGAATTAATAACAGGTTAATAGTGGCAAACCTCCGATTGTTGTCATGATTTAAGAACCGAAGCTCACGTCAGATTTCTGCCGCTTGGGTTTTGGAGTCTAAATTTTTAGTTCAGATTTCGAGCTATAGAATTGAGGTTAATAACAATAGTTGCCGATTTCCTTTTCGGTTATTTGCAGTGACATGGCAGCCATGTGTTTAGAGTTCTTTCAGTTCACCGGTCAATTTGATTGGTTATGCTTGTGCATTTCTCCTATGCCTTGCTTTGTCTGTTCTGCTTCTGGCAGGCAAACAAGAAACCTCCATCTACTAAATAGCACTGCCTTATTTCTTAATAGTCCTTTCACTTCACCAATTAATTTCCTTGAGAAGCAGTTTCAGATTTACTCTACACTTCACGAACTGAGCAGCGATCAAGGTGTGTGCTGTTCTTGTTCCTTTCTTTTTTATGTCTACAAGTTCAGTTACCATATACACATGTGCTACCTTATATTGCTGAGGTTATATTTCTAAATTGTTTTTCCCTACAGGAAATCGGAGAGAGTAAAGTTCCTGTCTTACAGACACAATCCTTCTCTACTTTTCTCTGGTTTTCGCTTGGCCTTTTGTTCTATTCTTTGGTGCTCTTAAAGAATCACAAATTGATGTTAAAAGTGCGAGAGATTAATAAAGAGAGTAGGTTACTATATAAACTTAGTGTTGATCTAGCTATTTTTAGATATATAGCCTACATAAATTGCATTTTTATTCACTATGATTACCGCTTTCTACAGAGTAATTACAGAAATTCAAGACCATATGGATGATTTACAGGTAATGTGTTCCTTTAACGGCGATGTCTAGCTTGACATGTATGTTATGAACTGATGGTTTCATTTCCCTTGCCAGTTCGCAGTTAATAAGATCGTTATGAGTAATGCTGATTTTATAATCACAAGTACATACCAAGAGATTGCTGGAAGGTCTCTTTTCTTCCGCCTTGTTGGTCACTCAAGTTTTTTTCTTATGATGTCAGTGATAACCAATTACATTTCTAAGGTGTTACATTGATTGTTAATAGGGTAACATGTGTGATTTTTGCGTTTCATGAATAAACCTTGCATATGTACTATACATGCCCACTTCTTAGAAGATGCTTATACTCATCCTTTTCCTCTTCCTCAGCAAAAAAACAGTTGGACAGTATGAGAACCAATGTTTTCTTTTAGTTGCCGTTTGGTACTTTTTAGTACATCATAGGAGGATGAAATGAATCTCATCATACACCGTCCCTTTTTTACTTCCTAATTTTTGGATTGGCTGCCAATGTATCTTTTTGTGATTGAGCTCTACCACTGATTTTCTCATTGTTAATGATTGTCGATTGACCTTTTACATTTTAGTGAGCTAACAAATTTTGCCTACATTTTCTCAACTACAAATCTGACCTACATTTTTCCTTGCCTATGTAGGTGAGCGTTCCCTTATAGAAGAGTAGGACAACATGTTTCATCATTTGAGGATCCCTTTGAGGTATCCTTCTTTAGTCTTTGTGTATAGGTTGCTAATTTTATTTCCTCTCTAATCGTCTTGAGAATTACTAGGATTCTAAAGATTCTAAAGATGAAGAAGAACCCAAGGAAATCAAAGGAAAATGGAAAAGTAAGGCACCCATTCCAAAGATTGGCTTACAGTGTTTGTAAAGTATTTGCAGTTCGTTAATACTGCTTGCAAGGATCATTGAGCTATATCTGCCTTCATATTGGATCGCTCAGAAAGGTACAGCTTATCAAGATGATGGAGAACAGAGCAAGAAAAAGAAGAAAACAAAACATACGAAGGTAATACTATAACAGAGTAGATGCTTTGGTATCTTGTCGGTTCTTTCATGAAATAATAACATTCGATAGACATCATTAGCGGTTTTCGCTATCAAAAAAATAAATGCTGTTGTGAAACCGCTGGTTTTTTCTCTTACTTTTTGGAGCTGTAATTTCTGTTTCTTCACCTCGTTCCAGGAGGAGCGCTTTGAGCCTCTGAGGAATCTTATAATTTGTCTTGCATTCTCTCTCTTCATCCGTACCAAAGAAAAGGATATGGAGTCCCTGATTGCTTTCTGTAAGCTGTGACCGTTATGCTATATTTCATTATCCCATCGTTACATTTTTTTCCTCTTGTGAATCAAACCTATTTCTGTATAGCAACATTTTATTCATAGAGGAATTGTCTTTGCTATGACAGCCTATGAGCTTTCTAAGAAAGAAGGTAAAGTGGGGATGCCGGAGCGTCTTCTCTGCTCAGTTATAGAGATTATTGGATTAGAATGCTCCTAGAAATTTTAAAGAAACATAAGATTAGCATATCTATTAAGGTAAATACCGTCTTCCTTTTCTTCTATCCAGTTGTGTTGTTTTACTTGGAAAAATATCCTGTGCAATCAGACAGGCTGGTGAAACCACGGTGCAACCTAACTAGAAAAAGTTTCACAAAATTTTGAAAAAAATCATGGATGTACATCTCATCTTACCCCATATACATATAAAATTTCATGATCAAATTCGTCTTGTGCTAAGAGTAATAAAAAGACAAACTTGATCATGAACAATGCTGATAGCATCGCTCATGATCAACTTTGTCTTTTGTAACTTCTAGCACAGGACGAATTTGATCATGAAATTTTATATGTAGATGGGGTAAGCTGAGATGTACATCCATGATTGTTTTCAAAAATTTTTGAAACTTTTTATAGTTGGGTTACACCGTGGTTTCACCAACTCTCTTGTTGCACAGGATATGTTCCCGTTTTACTTTTTATTCTACCCTTTTTGACGCTTCATCAAGCTATGGTACAGTAACCAACACCTTTTGTTTGTTGGATCGATACAATGCATTTGATCTGCTTTATCTTGCTGATTGCTTATCTCAGCAAAGCTTTTGTGCTACTGTTCCTTAACTTTCACCGACAATCAAACAAATCTAGGTGGATTCTCATGGAATAGTTGCGTTTTTATGGAAGTTATCCTTCTTAGTGATGCATATCCACTTCACGCTTCCAAACATAGCACTAATCGTAGAACATCGCTTGCATTTTTGGATTTATAGTATCTTGTTCTTGCCATCTAAGCGATCTACCAAAAATCAACCGGCGCAGCGTAGCGCGCATATCTACCTAGTACCCTATACTAAAGTCCCAAAACTTCCGGGAAGAGGACGGTGTCCACGTCACGCCCGGACCAAAAAAAGCTCCGCTTCTACGTGACTTTGAGCCGAGCCGGCTCGGTTGGCCGGCCGGCTCGGCTCAAATTTTAATTTATGCGTTTTGGTCCTTGACAAAATCTATAATTACGAATAGGTCCTTCGTGATTTTTTGTGAGGGAAGTTATTTTTTCCTAAATCGCGTTTGGGTCCCTCGTGCACCATTTTACGGGAAAAAGCTCTCATTTAATTCAAATCACGAACAAACCCTTTTCTAATTTTTCAGGATAGCGGATAGGTCCAAAAACGTAACATTCAGGTCCTTACTCGTTACGTTTAGGTCCTTTCTTCGTTTTTTCTAGAAAAAATGTTTTCGTCACCAGAAATATGTGTTCGGCTCTATCTCTAGACTTTTTCCCCATCTCGATTTCCCATCTCGATCTCTAATATTTTTTAAAGCGTGTATTATTACTAAGTGAACGCCGTAGAGTGTTAGACTCATAAAAAAGTTGTAAATCCTCTAATAATTTTTCGCCCTTTTCCTCTAGACTTTTTCCTTGCATGTTTTCCATTTCGGCCTCCAATATTTTCCAAATAATTTGTCGAAGTAGATATTTCTACACCTCTATCTTTCTATTTTTTCCCCACGTTTCGCTCATTATTTCGGTGATTTAAGAAATAAAACGTTCCTTGAAAAAAATTTTTCTCTGGCAAACGCCACGCATGATACGCCGTAAACGCAGATCGTTTTTGTTTTTCAACTGCTTAGCGTATTTCTCGGCGATTTTTTAGCAAACACCGGCAGAAAAACCAAATTTTTCACGCGAAAAAAAACAACGACGCTGGGCGATATCGCCACAGATACTATCCTAGTATACCCTATAGGCTTTAGATCCTTCCTCATAGCCCAGAACACACGGTTGCAATTGATCTATCTACAAGTTTTGTCATACGCAAACTAATATCAACTCTATTATAGCCGAAGGAATCCCGAGCCAACCGGCGCCACAATTGCCGCTTTTGCTCGTTTAAGTGAAAAAAGCCCTCCGCTTTCTTGAAATTACGGATAGGTCCTTCAGCGATTTTTGTGAGGCGAAAATATTTTTTCCCTTCGCTTGGGTCCCTGAACGGTATTTTACGAAAAAGTCTCCCGTTAAGTTCAAATCGCGAACAAGCCCTTTTCTAATTTTTCAGATAGCGAACAGGTCAAAAAAACAAACAGTCTCTCGATTCTTACGCTCGAGTCCTTTCTCCGTTTTTCCGAAAAATGTTTTCGTCACCAAAAACCGAAAAAATGTTTTCGTCACCCAAAAAATGGAAAAATGTTTTCGCCACCAAAAAACACAGATTCATCGAAGGTTTATAGCGACTTGTGGATTTGCCAACGGTCATAACCGGATTTTTTTAAAAAATATAGATTCGTCTCAAGATTTATAGCGACGAGTGGATTATTTGGCGGTCCTAACGACCCATTTTTTTTTTAACAAACGCAACAAAAAAACCAGAAAAAATGTTTTCGTCACAAAAAAAACACAGATTCATCGAAGATTTATAGCAACTTATGGATTTGCCAACGGGTCATAACCACGGGTTTTTTTTTAAAATGTAGATTCGTCCGAAGATTTATAGTGACCCACAGATTCAATGAAGATTTTTCATCCTTTTTCCTCTAGACTATTTTTCGCCGGTGGGTGGTTTTGCGAACATGGATTATTACTCAGTGAACGCGTAGAGTATTAGGCTCGACAAAAGAAGGTTGTCATCTCTAATAATTTTTCCTCTTTTTCCTCTAGACTATTTTTGATCGGTGGGCGGTTTTGCGAAAATAAAAAATTATTATTTTTCCGAGCGCATGCTATCGAAATTCAGCCGGCGCAGCGTAGCGCGCTTATCTACCTAGTCTTCTTCATATGTGCAATACATCCAAAAGTGCGGAAGTAATGCACCTTGGGCTTTCTCTTGTACCAAGCTTCATAGGGAGTTATACCATCGAGGCTGCGGGTTAGCACGTGATTAAGAATATGCACCGTCGTCTTGATTGCTTCACCCCAAAAATCACAAGGCACTCTCCTATTTTTAAGCAAATTTCACACCATCTCCACAACTGTTTGATTGCGTCGCTCGACAACGCCGTTTTGTTGTGGAGAATAAGGCACAGTTGTATACCTCTTGATCCCAAGTTCATCATAATAGCTCTTGAACTCAATAGAATTGAACACACATCATGCTCGTTTTTGGCCATCGCTTTGATCTTCTTGCTCTTCATTCAGTGAGTCGCCAAGAACACGAAGATTGTTGGCGAGACCTATGATCCTCATCGAGAAATCATCAATAGACTCCCCATCCTTGAATGTGATTGATTCAAACTCCGTGCGCAATCTTTGCGCATTTGCTTCGCTAACACGTTCTGCACCCATCCGCATCGTCTTGATGGCCTCCCATGCTTGCTGCGCCGTATCTTTCACCGCCAAGGTTTCCAACATCTCTTGCGAGATGACATGAAGAATTGCAGCCGACCATCAGGTCATCATGGTACTCAGCATCTCTAGGTTCGATAGCTTCCCATAAGCCTTGCACCTGAAGATTTACCCTCACCAGAAGAGTCTAGTCGCTATAATTTGTTTGCAACAACATGGGATAGACGATGCTACCCCCGGCTTCCCTCACCACTCATTGGACCACACTATTGTGGTCTCCGCTGCCGTTGCCATCGGCTCCTCCATGGCCTCTCAATGGTGGTGATGATTCCGAGGAACCTTGCCCGGACATCGTGACGTCAGTGCTGATCGCCTATGACTCTGATACCAAATGATGAAACTTGCCTCAGCAAGCTATTTGTTCTTCCTCTCTGGAATAGCCTTAAGCCTGCACTGGATCAACTATAAGCTTCTTTGTATTGTCAGGTAACTATTCTGTGTTTGCCAGAAACTATTCATAAGCAATCTAAATACTTCTTATGTCGCCAATTCTCTGCTCTACTAAAACTAAATACCTGCGCACTGCAGATGAAAACAACAGATGACAAAGCAAATACAGCAAGCAATAATTTTGAGTATTTTGGTGCTGCTAAAAACCTCCTACATCTTTTCTGGTTTTTTCCTCTATAGCTTATATAGTCAGAGCTTACAAAACATAAACTGAATTTGGTTACAGGTCACATTCCGGATTGCACAAACTAATTTGACTCTAACTCTATCTTTAACACTTCGGCTGTGATCAAGGTTCAAAAAAACGCTAGGCGGTAGGCGGGTGGAGGCCCACTGCCTAGTGCCTAGCCCGCCTAAGCGGCGCTAAGGCGCACTTAGGCGGAAATTGCAAACAAGCACCAGCTATTAAATAAACTTAATTTTTCTGAATACTTTCTACTGCTTGGTGCCTTCTACAATCTACACATTGAACCATAACTAATCTTCGAGCTAACAAAAGCCATATTTCAGTAGAATTGTCCCCCATTTATTGATTTATACCCCATTCCTACATTGGAAGCTCTTATCATTGAGACTAAGTGTGGGGGATATACACCCCAGGGGCCCACAAGGCAGACCTGCAAAGCCCAACCAGGCCGGGCCACAGGACCAGAAGTAACCTGGGTTGGGCGAGGTATGAAGGATTAGGATAGATCCTGATTTAAGGAAACTGAGTCGTATTCAGTAAGGGAAGATTGTAATCCAAACTAATATAGATTCGGGATAGATATGAAGATGCAATCTCCAATTCGTATCCGAGTGGGATTCTATATTGTAGCCGCCCTTCTCTGCTATATAAAGGGAGGGGACGGGGCACCATAACATACAACGTCATCAGCTATAAGCTAGCCACATATAATTCCAGAGCACAGGACTAGGGTATTATCTCCACCGCGAGAGCCCGAACCTGTATACATCGTGCGTCTTGTGCTACCATTGAGCTTTCGATCCAGTGCTTAGCCCCTTTTTCATTATTGTCGGTAACAAACCTCGACAGTTGGCGCGCCAGGTAGGGGCTGCGCTAAGATCAAGTTTGGTAAGCTCGATGGTGATCTCCACCAAAGGTATGGCCACCTTTTCGCCGGCCCAGGCGTTTCGCTTCGGAAGTTTTGATTTCATCACCGACGATCTTGGCCATCTTTCCCTTTCGGATTCGGATCAGTTCTAATCTGGAAGTAATTCTGAGGTTCCCTTAGTTGAACAATCACTCGGATCGGGAGCAGGCATGGCCATCTGTCCTTGGACGGTAAGCCAAAGTTCTGAACCCCGTCTTGAGATGAAGACGGCTAATTACGAATCCCGAGTGGTTAAATACCCCAGAAAACCACTCGGACTTGAAGGTCAGTACTCCGCATCTTCTTGTTCCTTCGAATCAGAAGATGAATCGGACAAATTCCAGAGCCTCCGCAGCGTTTTCATGATCGAAGACCTGCGAACGGAGTCTCAAAGAATAAAGACGCAAAGAACGGCTGTGGAAGAAGAGCGCCCGGTAATCAAGAAGGCAGCAAAAACTTCTCCGAGCAGAGGCCGCAACGTCAATGAAGAAATCTTACAGACGAGGATGGGAAACCAATCGGTTTTCCAAACCCCTCAGCAGAACATTGTCGCCTCCAAGACACTCCTGGATACTTTAGGACCACTACTCGGTCCCGACAGCCCTGCTGCTCCGATCGTAGCCCAAGTTCAGGCTATGGTGGCGGCGGCAGCAATTCAGCAACACCGGGAGGAACCAAGGGAGAAGGAGCCATCTCGTACTCGACGCCTTAACTCACAGGCTGCTAGCAGCAACACGGCTCGCAGTCGTCCTAGGCGAGAAATTCAACAAGGGGAAGATGCTCAGCATAGCATCAAGCGAGACCTTCGCATAGATTTAAACGACAGACGGCGTGACCGGGAAGATGAAGAGCGCCGCTGGCGCAGAGATGACTACGAACGTTTTGGCGTCCGCCACGACGATCGGGACGATCGCCGGAATCCCCGCCATAACAGAGGAGAAAACGAAAACCGCCAAGCTAGATCACCTTGTCGACGTTCTCCACGAAGGCGCAACGACGGCCCCATTGAAGGCATCCGGGCTTTCACCCCTCGCCTCCGTCGAGTGGTCTGACCCGAAGGATTCAACCCAAAGAGCATCACCAAGTTTGACGGAGAAAGAGATCCAGAAGCTTGGCTCCAAGTTTACTCCCTGGCGATCATGGCTGCCGGGGGCGACCACAATGTGATGGCTAATTATCTCCCAGTCATGCTCACTTCCTCAGCCCAAGCATGGCTTACGGGACTCCCGGCGAATTCCATAGATTCCTGGGAAGACCTCTGTGAGCAATTCATCACCAACTTCCAGGGCACTTATGAGCGACCTGGAACACAATGGGACCTGTACCAGCTCCGCCAGAAGAAGAATGAGACGCTTCGGGAATTCATTCGGCGCTTCATGCAGAAGAAGAATACGATCAGGGACATATCGGAGGCCGCAGTCATCGCAGCGTTCCAGAAGGGCGTCAACGACCCCGATTTGATCAAGAAGATGTCTCGAAAGCCGCCGTCCACCGTGAGGGAGATGTTCGAGCTGGCGGACCGTTCTGTGACGACCAGATGCACTGGCCGAGCGGCAGGATGATCGCCCACGACAAAAAGATAAAAGGGATTACGCCGAGTCATCAAGACAACGCGACAGGAAGCGGAAGCCTGAAGAAACAGTGGCTGCAACCGAGCAAGACCGGCATCGCGCGCAACGCACCGAGGACTACAACACGATAATGGAAGGTATCTGCCCTTTTCACCCAAAAGGCAAACATGCTGCAAAAGATTGCTTCACTTTGAGAAGGTTTGCCAAGGAATCCAGAAAACGACCAGCCAGAGGCGAAGGAAAAGAAGAAGATAAGAAAAAGCAAGAAGATGATGAGGGTGAATATCAAAAGATGGAACGAGAGCTCAATTACATCTACGGAGGCTCAATGGCTTACGAGTCAAAGCGGAAACAAAAACTCACAGCCAGAGACGTCAACGCCATCATACCAGCGACTCCCCAGTATCTTCGATGGTCCGAGGCTTCCATTACCTTCGACCGTTCAGATCATCCGGATCACATCCCCTATCCCGTAAGATTCCCGCTAGTATTGGACCCGGTGGTGCGCAATGTCAAACTCAAGAGGGTGCTGGTTGACGGAGGCAGTGGACTCAATGTTCTCTTCTCCAAGACTTTTGACGACATGAAGATTCCCCGTTCCGAACTAAAGCGGGGTTCATCACCTTTCCATGGAGTAATCCCTGGAACCTCGTCGGTACCACTCGGGCAAATCACCTTGCCAGTCACGTTCGGAACCAAGGAGAACTTCCGGACCGAGTACCTCCACTTTGAAGTGGCCGATTTTCAGACGGCATACCACGCCATCTTGGGAAGACCTGGTCTGGCCAGATTCATGGCCGTGCCACACTATACTTATCTCGTCTTGAAAATGCCAGGGCCGAAGGGCATCATCTCCATACGTGGTGATGTCAAGCAGTCGTTCGTATGCGACCGAGAAAGCTGTGAGATGGCCGAGGCTCGGGAGGCGGCAGAAGACCGAGAGAGGATCCAGCAGGCGGCCGCACATCAGGAAGACGAAGGAGACGTACCGGCGAAGAAGCAGGCTAGGGTAAGCCTAAAACCCGATGAAGGAGCCAAGAAGATAATCCTTGACCCATCCAACTCTGCCCAGACAGCTCTGATCGGGACAGGTCTCACCCCCAAATAGGAAGACGCGCTCGTCACCTTTCTTCGGGCCAACCGGGACATCTTCGCGTGGAAACCATCCGCTATGCCCGGCGTTCCCAGAGAGGTGATCGAGCACTCTTTGAACGTTGACGAAGGCCAAGCCCATCAAACAGCGGCTCAAGATTTGCTCAGGGCGTAAAAGAAGCCATTAGGAAGAAATCACAAAGCTCTTAGCGGCGAGGATTCATAAAAGAAGTGTACCATCACCGGCCGGAACGAACCCAAAGGCTTGTTCGAAGAAGAATAAAATCGGCGCGATGTGCGTTGATTATACCGATCTCAACAAGGCTTGCCCGAAAGATCCTTTCGGGCTACCTCGCATAGACCAAGTGGTAGATTCAACGGCGGGCTGTGAACTCCTGAGCTTCTTGGATGCCTACTCAGGATATCACCAGATCAGGCTAAAAGAAGAAGATTGCATAAAGACTTCGCTCATCACTCCATTTAGTGCGTTCGCTATGTTCTGATGCCATTCGGTTTGAAAACGCCGCAACTTATCAACGCGATCTGATACAAAGAATGTTTTCATTCCCGTGATCGGGCGCAACGTGGAAGCATACGTCGATGACGTCGTCGTCAAGACTCGCGAAGGAGGACCTAATATCTGACTTGGTGGAAACTTTTGAAAGCCTAAGGGCTTATAAAATGAAGCTAAATCCAGAAAAATGCGTTTTTGGAGTCCCGTCGGGAAAATTACTCGGGTTTATCGTGTCTAGCGTGGCATCGAGGCAAACCGAGAAGATCAATGCAATCCTGAAAATGAAACCTCCGGCTAGTCGGAAGGGCGTCCAAGCTCACCGAGTGCATGGTGGCACTCGCAGATTCATCTCGGCTAGGATCTCGAGGAATGCCTTTTTAAAACTTCTAAAGAAGCGGAAACTTTCGGTGGACCTCTCGAGGCACAAGAAGCCTTGAAGAGCTGAAAACATTCCTATCATCCCCACCGATCTTTGGTCCACCAATGCGAAGAACCCTTTTGCTCTACATTGCCGCCACGGCTGATGTAGTCAGTGCTGCAATCATTGCAGAGCGGAAGGAGGAGGGGCACCTTCAGAAAATCCAGCGTCCAGTTTATTTCGTCAGTGAGGTATTGGGAGAATCCAAGGTGCGCTACCCACAGGTGCAAAAACTACTGTACGCTGTGTTACTTGCCTCGCGCAAGCTCAAGCATTACTTCCAAGAACATTCAATTGCGGTGGTCACCACTTTCCGCTAGGGACATACTCCACAATCGGAGGCCACCGGAGGATCGCAAAATGGGCGGTCGAGCTCGGGGCCTTTGAATTCTCTTTCAGGCCACGAACGGCAATAAAATCTCAAATACTTGCCGACTTCACCGCCGAGTGGACAGAGTTGCAAACTCCGATGACTACTAAAGAACTGGAATACTGGACAATGTATTTCGACGGCTCCCTCATGCTCAATGGAGTAGGAGCCGGTGTGGTCCTCATCTCTCCAACAGTGAGCGCCTGAATTACGTCCTTCAGATCCACTTCCCGGCATCAAACAATGCCGCCGAAGCACGAGCACTCATCCATGGGCTTCGATCGTGATATCCCTCGGTGTCCGTGACTAACTATTCGAGGTGACTCCATCTTGTAGTGTCGGTACAAAAGGAGTGGTGGGTGTCAAGATAACATGGCGACTTATTGCCGGGAAGTCTGTGAATCTAGAAGGCAAGTTTGACGGTGGAACTCATCCACGTGCTTGACGGGACAATGAAGCAGCAGACGAATTGGCAAGGCTAGGATCCACTCGGGCGACAGTACCAGCTGGTGTGTGTAACATCCCGAAAAATGAAATTTAGTGAAAATAAATATTTTAAATTTGAAAATATTTATTTCTGAGTTTCTTGGCATTATTGGTTTTTATTCGAATTTCCCTTGGAGTTTTGCATTGCATGGAAAATCAAATAAAGAGAATTAATGAATGGATAATGGTAAAAAGGCAAAAATATAAAAAGTAAAAATTTACAAAATTGCCATGAGAACCTTGATTATTCAATTAAATTATTTTAGCCAGCAAATGAAATATTATGCATGAAATAATGAAGAGATAAAATGAAAAGACAACTTTTAAATCAAAATAATGTATTGTCAGAATTAACATAAAATAATGGAACCACATCTTGAGCTGAGAATGTTATAGAAGCATTCTGAGGTAAAATACTTTTGAAAAACAAAGTTTGAAAAATAATAGACTTCAATTGATCTCAAATAAAAGTCGAAGCGGAGGTTAGAAATTCTAATGGTCATTATTGAAAGAATATTAGTGAATTCTCATTAACTCATTTTAATCGAAAATTTTACAGACATCAAAATATATCTATAGACCTTGGTCAAAAGTTTGATGAATCCATACCATGATCTGATAAGCGCAATAAAATCAGCGAGTGGGAGAAATTGACCCCAATCACCTGTTTTCCTTTGATCACTCATCTGCCGTGTGGGCTAATCGTTGCCGTTCCGCTTCTGTTGGCGATGATGAAAACCTCACCACCGACAATGGCCCCACTGCGGACTGTCTTCCTCAACGCCGTTAACTCCACCGAGAACTCTCCGGCTTCGAAGCCAGGCACTCTCGATCATTGCCACGAATCCCACTCGGGGCTTGCTGCATTTCTTGGCCACAAACCACACCGCAAGGCGTTGTTCTCCCATTTCCCTCACTTCCCTTCCCTCTCCTCAAGCCAAAGCACAAGAACCCCCTGCAGAATCCGCCATGTCCGCATGCTCTGCATCTCGGGCGTGAAGGAAAATCAGAGCGGCGTAGTGACCCTCCTCCCAATCCCTCACGTGTGGAGTATCCCTGGCCCTCACCGACTCCAACGCAAGCGCAAATTTCAGCTCTTCAAGGCTGCAGCCCCGCCGCACCGTGCGCGCTTCTTCCTCACCTCCGGTCGCACGGTGGCAGCCCACACCGAAGCTCCTCCGGCCGAAGTAACTGAGGAAACGGACTCCTGGTGGCCCGTGGATGCTCGAGCCGCCACCCATTCAAGCGGAGCTGCCCTCGTCTTCGTCTCCGGCAAGCCGCCCTTTCGCCAAGCACCTCTCTCATTTGCCGCGCCCTGCGTCCTCTCGTAGAATCGACTTCACCCCGAGCTCTCCTTGCCGTCTTGATCCTCTGGTGCCGTCGCCTGCCATGAGACCCATTGGAGCACCTTCGCTGCCAGCCCTAGCAATCCTGTTTTTACGTCCTTGCTTGATGGAACCGAAATTTGGAGGTAGGAGAAGACGCTTACTCAAAGAAGAAAACGATTTCAATTTCTAGCCATTTCGGTGATTTAAAATTTAGACTTGAATATCTTACAGAAGTTTAATTCAATCCCAAAGGAAACAAATTTGTAAACTCATCTAAAATCAAGAAGAATATAAATATGTAAAAATATTAAATGTTTGATCACGTAGAATAATTATTTATATTAAACCTTGATTATGGTGCTAATATGGTTGTTAATGAGATTTTGTGTATAATAAACCATGAAATGATGAAATCAATATTCATGAGATGTTAGATCGAGGATGCATTCAAATATCCAAAAACATTTAATTTTTGAGTCATAAAGCAATTATTAGAATTTAAAATGAGATGAGCCCCTATTATGAATATTATGGCACATAATTTAAACATATAACTTTTAAAACAACAAAATATATTCTTGTTTGCCTCTGGAATCATAATAAACTCAAATATGTAAAATCATCTAATGTAGACCACAATTTCACATATTTGCTTCATAACCATTCATTAACCATGTTATGGCCATTAGCAAGATACTAACATAATAACTCAGAAAAATGATAAGGTAAATTATATCAAGTTCCTAAAAACAGTAAGAATCTATGTATGCAAAAATACTTAAGACAAGATTCAAATTGCATTATTTTAATGAAAAGAAATGTTAATTGTAACAATAGGTAATTAGATAATCCATTGCAATTGAAGTCGAAATAATGCCAAGCCAGTTCTAAAGCAATTCTAGGATGGTATTCTGCTAATGCCTGAAAAGTGAATCAAAGATCATGTAAGGTGTAGTTGGAAACTCAAAACGAAACTTGGTCGATTTAAGGTTTTCAAATGTGATCATTAGGGCTATTTCAACAATAGATAAAATAACTGGACTAAACACTAAGATATGTGAAATCAGTTTAGTAACATTGTACAAAGTCTATACTACCATATTCTATAAAAAGAATCATATTCCATTAAGGTTTGCATATTAATATGGTTAGTCCAAAACCCTTAATCGTTAATCGTGTGATTCACTTTTTGGCTGATTCCATGAATAGTAAACTTTAGTTGCCACTTAAGCCTTTTCATCAATGAATATGATGTCTCATCTAAATCGTAAAACCCATAAATCTAGTTTAGAATCACTAAGCAAAGTCCATTCTACCATGTCCTAAAGAAATAACTTTATTTTATCAAAGTCTGCATGTTAATCCAAATGGCTTAAAATCCTTAAGCATTAATCCTTACTTTCCCCTTCCTGCCGATTTTGAATAGTAAAGCCTTTAAGTGAAGCATGAACCATTTTAGCAAGAAGTTTATAGTCTTGTCCAAAAGCCTAAAATTTATGGAATTAGCTTAGGATTGTTATACAAAGTATAAATCATCTTAATATGAAGAATTGACCATATTCCATCATGTTTTGCATACAAATCCTAATAGCCAAACAACCCTAAGCGCTCATGTGCTTAAAAGCCACAATGCAATTGAGCATATGTATGCTGCATGTCTTGGTGTGCTCTTTTGTATATATTCCTATCTGATGTATATGAGTCGTAGAGGTCAGCCATTAGTAACCAAAAGTTTAAATCAATATTGTTTTGAATCTGAATCCTAATAGAGCAAAACCCGCAAATATTAAAGATTGGCAGAAACTCATATCGTGAATAGTAAATCAATGAAACCTTGCATCTAATGCTTAATTCTATTAATCCAAACTATTTTTGCGTCTTGAGTTCGTAAAATAAGATTAATGAATTCATAAAGAGCGATCCCTGTTTCTTGTGCAGAGTTTTAATTGTTCTTTCTATCTATTTCTTTCGCTCTTATTGAAGTTAGTGTTTTGCTTTATTTCCTTTGTTCGACGAGTAGACCCGACGTCTCTAGCTTCGTCTTCGTCGTCGTCGCCACAATCCTCGTCTTCGCCGTAAGCCATAATTAAGCAAGGCAAGCATCCTTGACCATATTGCTCCCAATAATTTATATTCCTTTTGTGCATCAAATTGTTTCATGCATGCGTTTATTTTATATAAATCTGCTATTTTGTGGAGTTGGTAGATAAACCTGTTGTCACATGAAACTCCTTGCTGATTATGGAAATGTGAACCTTGATAACCATAGGTTGAGGTTAAGCATTATTTAATGTCTTCATGGGTATACGATCATATTAACACCTTAGCCATGCTTTAGTATATGAGAACGAGATGATCATGATTAAAGTTGTTTACGAAATGTTTTACATGAAACACGAATGATCCTTTTGGGAAAATGGTTGCTAGTACTTTGATTAAAACCCAAAATAAAACTATGCTTGGATGCGAGGCGATTATTGGCAATAGCCGGATGTGCGAATGGAATTGCGTAGTGCAGGGTGGAGTGTCGCTTGGTGTCAACAATTAAGGACCGAGCATCGTGTTGTATGATCCAAGAAAATCCGTACAAACCACAAGGGTGAGAATGGGGTAGCCATAGCTTGTTATATTAATTAGACATGGCTTTGTACATTGGTGGCGGGGGAGCTTCGCCGCAGTTTTCGGTCGGGTCTACGGCCAGGGTATTCGGTCAGTCTACTTGCTAATGCAGCGATTATGCATACTGCCGTGTTGAAGCGTTGTGTTGTGTTGGTGTCTTGAAAGTGGATCCACGACTTCGCGTGTGTGTTTACGGTTCTGGCGGGGTTAACGTCGGGCTGGTCAAAGCTATGTCTAGGTAATGTAATGACTATGTATGATCGCTCATTCGCATACTCTCGTATGGCGATCCCACGGTGGCGTGGTGAGTTGATCATTCCTTGTAGAGTGCAGTTTGTACACCTCTGCGAGTTTAAATCTAATTGATTAGCCGTACCATGGTCATGGGTGTCTTGGTGAACTTGCACATGTTAAATGTTTTATCATTTCAAAAGGGTTGGTATCACTTTGTTTTGCAAGCGTGCTTTTGTGAAAAAGCCCGGCGTTATGGGATTTCAGGCATGTGAATGATTAAATAGCTCACGTCATGGAGAATTTGTGAGTGTTACATATGCTTTATTTATTTGTTATCAATCAAATCTTGCTCTTATAAATTCCGTTTGCAAATAACTTGATTTACAAATGCAAATTAAGCTTTATGCAAATTAGGTTGTATTAGCCTTTCCTTTGAAATGGCACCGCATGTATCATAGGTTTGCTCAAGTCTTCTTGAGTATGTAAAATACTCACCCTTGCCTAATTATATTGTAGGTGGTTTAGAATCGAAGCTTGAAGTTGTTCATCATAAGTTGCGGGATTTTTCTTCGCCGTATTCTACCTAAGGAGTTATGCAGTGGGTTACTGCTTGAGATTGGATGGGCAAGCTGCGAGATATTACTTCCTTTGCTACTATATTTCTCGACTTGTAATATTTACATAGTGTCGTTTCGCTTAATTATTATTTGTATGGTTGTGATTTCCAATTATTTGTAAACATGTGAGTGGTAGCTCTTGATCGAGGGAATATACGGTAATCACATGGAGGTTCCTGTTCATCCGAACGGGGTCTCACAGTGTGTTTGTCGAAGAACTCCACAAGCCCTCAATGAGGCCAAAGCAGGAACAGGTCAAGTCAAAAGAAACACCTACCGAAGAGGAGGTCCTGGTCATCAACGCAGATTGGACAGCTCCTTTCCTCAATTATCTATTGAAGGACAAACTTCGGAAAAGATCGGACGGGCGGAGCGCATCTCCGCGGCGAGACAAGAGCTCTGTGATAGTAGGCGAAGAATTGTTCCGAAAAAGTGCCTCTGGTGTCCTAAGACGATGCATATCAGAGCTAGAAGGAAGAAGCCTACTCAGAGAAATCCACTCGGGAATCTGTGGGCACCACGCAGCGTCAAGCACTCTAGTGGGCAAGGCATATCGACAAGGTTTTTTGGTATTGCTTTGTGGTGATGTAGAGGACATCGTCCGAACACTGTGAAGGTGCCAATTTTTTGCCGCCAAATACGTGCCTTGAAGCTGCGGACAATTCCGATCTCTTGGCCATTAGCCGTGCAGGGGGCTCGACATGGTTGGCCCATTGAAGAAAGCTCAAGGTGGCTTCACTCATCTCTTTGTTGCCGTGGACAAATTCACCAAGTGGATAGAGGCAAAACCGGTGGCCACAATCACGGGCCAAGGCCAAAGAATTCTTTCAAGAAATGCGTAAATGCGATTAGGCGTACCAAGCAGGATCATCACGGACAATGGAACCCAATTCAGGGAGAAGAATTTCAAGATTGGTGTGGCGAGCTTGGCATCAAAATTTGCCGCCTCCATCGCTCATCAAGACAGCGGTCGGTAGAAAGGGCAAGCGGCATGGTATTGCAAGGCCTAAAAGCGCGCATCTTCGATCGACTCAAACCTTCACGCCACCAATGAGAACAGCAGGCGATCACCTTTTTCTGGTCTATGGCTCGAAGCGGTTCTACCCACGAATTGACCTTGGATCCCTCGGTCCGGAGTTTCAAGGAGGCAGTCGAAGAAAGCGAAATGGAGGACATTGATCGATTGGAGGAAGTTAGAGGTTGCATGATCGATCGGCCAAATACCTTGAGCCTGGCGCGCTATCATGACAAAGCGTCCGGAGCCAAGCATTCTCCAAAGCGATTTAGTCCTAATAAAAGTTGACACGAGCACAAGCTATCTCCGAATTGGGAGGGACCCTACATCGTTGGCAATGCTTGGCCCGAGGCCTCTGAGGCTTAAGCGAGAAGGCAGGCGCCATCATTAGTAACTCATGGAACATAGAGCGACTCGTCGTTTTATTCTTAGAAGTGCTTTATGAATGTTTTCTTTTTCCTAGACTTGCTACTCAATTGTTATACAATTAGCGATGAAGTCGGGGCTACCTGAGTGTTAGCATGCGCAACTCTGCTGAAAAATTATTTGTTTCAAAAGAATACCATGCGTCGAGATTTATTCTAATTGACTTGCTACTCAATTGCTACTCAATCAAGCGATGAAGTCGGGGCTACACCTAATAGTGTTGCACATGTGCAACCCAGCGTGCAAACCAATGTCTACCTCTTTCTTGTGATTGCAACTAAGATCCGAATGCTCTAAACTTCCGATGGTGAAACCCCAAAGCGAAAAAAGTCTAGTTACCAGCAGAAAAAGCGATCGAGGAAAAGGCGGCGCCAACTCGCGATGCTCGGGGCTAGACTAATCGGACCGAGGTGTTCAAGCATAAGGAAGGATAAGCTAACTTCGGGAAGTCAAAAAGATCTAAAACAAGAAAAGTAACATGAAGTAACATTACCAAAAGTCCGGCATTGTCCGGGGATCATAGAAGATATACTAGCGAAAGTACTATCTAGCGTCTCGCGAGGAAGCAAAAGTGCTACTTTCTTTGCAAATATAAAACTACTCGGCGTGCAGTGCGGCGGCGCAATAAGGCATCCTAGCTCGGCGAGCCTAGGAAGGCCCGATTAGGATGTCAATGGCGGCGTCCGGACGGCCTCCTCCTTTCCATGACCTCACTGAGTACAAGGTCAGCGATAGCCAGCTCGGCGGATCGTCTTGAGCGTCGCGATTGCGTCATCTCCAAAGCGAAGCGAGTTCTCAATCCATGGCTCGGCCGGACGGAAAGATTCGAAGGAAGAGGCAATGGAGAAAAGATCCTCGAGACGAAGAGGAGAATCCATGAGGAAGAAGGAAGGAACACGCAAGAAGGCGGCGATCAGCATAAGTCGAAAACAAAAAATCAAGCAAAAAAGAAAAAGCTATGAGATGGCGTTCCAAAAAAACAAAAGTTCTGAAGAGCGAAGAAAAGCAGTGGCGGAGAAGCGGTAGTCTTCTAAATCGCCAAGTCCGAGGCCAAGTACACCCTTATAATGAGCGGCGCTGGAAAAGGCATCCACCCGCTCGGCGGCGCTTGGCATGGAGGCGGGAACGGTTCACCTTAAAGATGCGTCGAACGGAACATCGCACATCTTCCGAGGAATGTCAGACGTCATGATGATCAAAGACTCCAAAAAACGGGCCAAGGCACCGAATTTGCTACCTAAATGGGCCGAGGGTTAGCGAAATACATTAAGGCAGCGGCTAAGCGTTCCCGTAAAAATAGATTCAGGTCCAGAGGAAGTTTTTTCAAACATCAGAACGGTTATCCCGAAGAAACAGCAAAAGCATGAGACAAGTTCAGTGCAAGCAGAAGACTATACAGGACCTAGGTCAGATTTTTAACCAAAAGCGAAGCGGTGCCCTTGACTTCATCCATAAGAACAATCAGCGCGATCGTCATCAACAGTCTTGGGCAAATCCTCCTTGATAGCCTCGAGTTCTACTTTCGGATCTGAGGACTTAGTGATCGCCCGGCACTGGTAGCGCTTCGTGGTTGCGATGTCCTCAAGTCTTGTGATCGGCTTCTTGGGGCTTCTTCGACTTGAATCGTGATACTCGGCATCATAGGGGCGCCACTAGTCTTAAACCGTCGGGACCAGGATTCGTAGCATCCTTCGAAACCCAATTGAAGGCGATTGACTCTTGCCGGTACTTTTGATCTTATCATCAAGAGCGTCTCTTGAGCTTCTGCGAGTTGATCTGATGCTGCTGCGGATACCGGTCGGATAATTACGAAATTGCAAAAAGAAGAACAACGGAGACGGAAGGCGAGGCGAGTGCACCTTCCAATTCTCTTGTTAGCAGCTACCTATTCCTTAGCATCACTTGACCTTCTTGATTTTCATTACGGGAAACGGAGGCTTCGAGCTTCCCACGAAGGTCTGGCAAAAGGATGAAGGACGGGGCATCAGAAGACAAAGAACAAAATCAGGGTCTAGGGCACTCGGATGAAAGGGTTACCATCGAAGATTGGTTAAATTTAGTTTCTGCCCTCGAGGATTTGGATCGACTTGAAGCCCTTCGGTTCCTCTCGGTTCTCCAGCAGTGCGTGTGAGCTCCGCTTCAAACTTCGATCTTGAATCTGCTCAACTTCCTCGGCATAATCCTTCCTCATCTTCATCCTCGGGAATAATTTTTGGAGAAGGAAGTTCGGTCTTTGGCAAAAAGATGACGGTGCGCTGAAGATGGTAAATTAAATGTCAAGTTCCAAAGGAAAAAGAGGATTCTTGAAGAAAGCGGTGAGGATATTTCACCTTGCCAAGCGACAACACTTTCGCGACAGCGTCAAGAATGACTCGATTCGACCCTCGATCTCGCCATCAAGGACCGAGTCACCTTAAATGCGTCGAAGCGCCGCCCTTGCAAGAAGATTTGGCGGGTAAGCGGAAGAATGATAGCGGTGGTATTGCGAAGGAAGAAAGAGATCTCGAACGGCAAAAGGAGTAATGGCGTCGGCGGGGGCCAGCGTGACGATCGACTCAAGAAGGGAAGGCGGTAAAGAATCATTCGGCTCCAGGCAGCACTCGTCGCCCGAGCCCTCAAGAAATTGTTGGAGGAATTACCGGCCCGGTTCGGTGGGCGCCGAGAGCAGAAGTAACAACATCAATCGGCGCATCAACTCCTACTGCGTCGGTATTTGTCTTCTGCTTAATTTGTTAGAGGCTCGGGGTGGCATCTCATGAAGAACTTCATCAGCAGGATCCCTGCAAGAAGAAACGATCAGGCCATGACCCGGAGGAGTGAGGAAAGACCAACAAGGAAGTCCAACCTGTCGGATCTTGTTATCTTGTACTTCAAACCACCCCGAGTGGAAGGGCGCCAATAGGGCCCAGTGTCATCTTGCATAATGGACGAGGAACTCCAGTCGGAACATGGTGAAGGCACACTTTTTATTGAAAATGGGGTGAGGTTTAAACACCTCGGGTCCCATCGGTAACGAAGAAGAAGAAGAAGTCGAGGAGGAGGTTGCTTGGCTGCGAGATCGAATCTTGGACCTCGATCGAAGTACACCCTATCCATTTGCCTCTGCTTAGCTGCGAACAATCGGAGCCTTTCCCTTCCTTGGGATCATCAAGACACGCTCGTCTTGCTTAAACTTTGCGCTTAGGGCTGCGGAAGAGTCTTTGGCGGGAAGTTTAAACTTATCACTCTTATGAGCAGAAATTCAGGTAGCGGCGCATCGGAAAAAAGGCCTCACACTCTGAAAATCTGAAAGCACATCCGCATCAAGATTCAAACTGAAGTTAGAAGAACCAATGTCGGAAAGCGGTGAAGATTCTTTTCTGGGGTATTTGGATTCACCGTAAAGGTCTTGGGTTCTGAGGAGCAGCGATCCTTTCATTTGGAGCAAAAGAAATCGAAACCTGACGGAAAACCTTTGCGAGGTAATTGCCGGAAACCTCCAGCGTGGGATCGCCAGACCCTCGTATTCATACCCAGATGAACTTCGGTCATTGAGGGGCGAATCCGGCGGATCTGAAGTTAGCGATAATAGATATCACGGTGAGCCCAATTTCCTTCAAATCGACAATCAGCTCCATGAGATCGATCCTTGGTCCATCCATCATCTTTAGGGAAGCGATGTCGGTCGAGAGAAGGCTTGGGTGGCTTCGGAAAAAGGGGCAATGAAGGCTGGGGATTGGCACAATAGAACCACTCTTGGTGCGGCCCTTATTGAGGTCTTGAAGGGAATGTTAAAGTAAGGTTTTTCATGCACGTCCCTCGGTGGAATCCGCCACCCCGACCACTTTGGGGAATTCTTGTTGGGAAAAAGGCTTAGAAGGAAAAGATGGCGAAAAAAGATTGAAGTGGGGGCGGATGCCAAGGAAGGCCTCGCGATGCTGAAGGTGGCGATTTGAAGAATGGAGTTGGGGTTGAGGTGAGTTAGTTCGATCCCATAAAATTCAAGAATGCTTGCGAAAAAAAGAGATGTCGGAAGACCTATTACGCATGAAGAAGGATTAAAGACAACCATCTCTTGACACGGGGTGGGGCGAAATCACTGCGGCGGGCGGGCGAAACATCACCAATGGCGGAAAAACACGGTGCCCACTAAATCCTCCAACCGCCCTTCCGTCGTGACCGAGTAGCCGATCCTTGGCGGCGAAGGGTGGCGATTCTTGGGAGAAGGGGCGACATCTTCAAGCGGAGAAACCTTGCGATCGCGTGCGATTAGGGAGTTAACCCTAGCGGCGGAGTCGCGAGAAAAAATTGGAGGACCAAAGGGGTGAAAAAACGATTAAAGACGCCGTTTTCACTATATGCTGATAAAGGAGCAATGCTAAAATTTAGCCTCGGCGGAAGTGCGTTCCCCTTCTCGTGCCTACTGAGCCGCCTAGAGAACGCCGAGGGGTGGGCGTGACACGCATGGCGTGCTGTCGTGATGGCCCAAATAAAATAAATTGGGAAATGGTATATCCCAAGATGGGCCAAGGTCAAAAGTCCGTGATGCGGGATTATGGGTACCACCCAGGAAAAACATCCTCTTATGGTATACCCCATCTTTGGTCGCGAGTGATTACATTGAAGAGCGAGTCGGATACCATAAAGATGACTTAACAAAAATAAATGCCTCTGAGGAGCGAGGCTCATGTGAAGCAGCGAGATGCAGGCGGGCAAAATGAAATCGCTCTGTAAAGAAGCCAAGGGTTATCTTGCTGGATCGTTTAAACCACTTTCGGTGAGTGCGGATGAGCCTGAAGCATGCTAATACGAGTCGGCACAGTAAACTAGGCGAGAGAGCAGCTCGGAATAATCATGCAAAGAATCTTTATAGAGTTCTTCGTGACCTCTTAATAGCGACAAGCACTTTCGGCTAAAAGCACTCGGGAAAACTTGATCGCGGGAAGGCATTCGATCGCCAAAGCACTCGGGACTCTTGTGGGATATACACCCGAGGGCCCTACAAAGCGAACTGCTGAAGCCCAACGAGCCAGAGCCACGGGACGAAGTAACTTTGGGTTGGGCGGTATGAAGATTAGGATAGATCTGATTTAAGAAGCGGAGTCGTGTTGATGAGGAAGATTGTAATCCAAACTAATATAGATTCGGGATAGATATGAAGATGGGTCTCCGCCGTGTCAGGTGTGGGATTCTATATTGTAGCGCCCTTCTACTCGCTATATAAAGGGAGACGGGGCACCATAACATACAACGTCATCGACTATAAGCTAGCCACATATAATTCGAGCCAGGACTAGGGTATTATCTCCACATGAGCGAACACATATACATCGTCGTCTTGTGCTACCATTGAGCTTCCGATCCGATGCTTAGCCCTTTTTCATTATTGTCATTAACAAACCTCGACACTAAGTGCAACACAATAGTTTGCACAAATCACTTGAGACCAAGGCGAGGGCACAGGCTCCTCCTTGGTGCCGCTTGCCCTCGGCCCCTCCTCCTTGAACTCCCCATCGGCGCGCGGCCGGCGCCTCGGCGCACCTCCCTCGGCCCTTTGCCCTCCTCCTTGGCTCCTCGAGCTCTCGAATGCCCACCCCTACTCGAGCCCGTCTACACCGCCTTTTATTTTGCTCATACGCCTATACGCTCATCTCTTGAGCTCTGCAGAGTGGCTCCTCCGCCTAGAGCACGATTTTGTGCCAAGGCGAGGCGGAGGGCCGTCGCCTAGCGCCTAGGCGGCGCCTAGGCATCGCCTTTTGCCTCCTTTTTGAACACTGGATGTGATTATCTACTATTTGATATCCGGCACTAAAACAGACTCGACAAACTTCAAACTACTCGGACTCAAGAAGACATGCTTCAGGACTCTTCTTACCTGCATCTGACAATATAGAATCCTGAAAGAACAAACTAACAAACCAAATTGACAAACAAAAACTCCGAAAAAAACAAACTCTGAACATTTAGCACAAGATTACTCTCAACAACCCTTCTGCGCCTCGGGCGGACCATTATTCTTCTTCTTGCAGCCAAGGTGAGCTCAAGCGCAGTGCTCCACGGCAAAGTGCATGGGCAGCATCGAGCATAGCACATGTGGGAAGCGATGTGATAAATAAGTCCACCGGGAGTGTGATGTGCGGCCCGCCAGCGATGGCGTGCGTTGTGTACTGCGAGGCTGTCTTTGTCTAGAGATGGCTTAGCATGTCGATCATGACTAAAGTGTAGAGAAAACAAGGATGTTGTGCACTAAAAGTGATGAGAGGGATGCATGGCGGCTCTGATCTTGAGCACAAAGGTGGCAGCCAGTGATGCGGTGTGTGTTCAGGGTGGCGCCAGGCATACATGTAGGAAGAGTCTATGCATGTTGTATATGTGTGCACGAGAGTTCTTATAGGTGTGTCCAAGTTCTCTCGAGGATAAGCTCTAATGCGAGTCTGCGTCGATGTGAAGTTGTTTATCAGTGAAAAGACAGCTAGAGCTGTGGCAAAAGGTCGTAATCACTGGTGAGGTGTGTCACCTATGGTCTAGAGCAAGAAGAAATCGGAACTCCTTGGAGATGACTTAGGAGATCGAACCTCGACTTGTGAAGAGGTGTGTCAAGATTAGAGGGTGAATGTTAGATATTAATCTTGACTAAATTTGCATGGTCTTGATGTGTGGGTGTATGAGTGTATATGCATAAAGAAGATCAAGTCTTTTACATTAGATTTAGTCATGTGCCTTGTAGTTAGTTTCTTAGTTGAGCTTTGCATGATAACAAGATTTGGGAGATGATTGTTAGAAGCGTTTCTTTGAGACATCTCCTTCAGACCCAACAACATTATAAGCATCACCATGACCGAAATCGTAGCGAGTTGGAGCTCACCATTGGCCAATGGGTTTGGCTGCACCTCCTCCACTGCTATGTTGTTTCCATCACAACACCAGGCAGTGGCAAGTTGGGACCCCAATACTATGGACCTTATCAGATAGTTAAGTGTATCAGCACCATCGCCTATTGCCTTCAGCTCCCTCCTCGGGCTAAAATCCATGATGTTTTTCATGTTAGTATATTGAAACCTTATGTGGGTGATCCTCCAGCCTTACTTACTTTACTTCATGGTCATGTGTGTCCAGTTCCATTAAAGGTTCAGAGCTCTCACTTTACCCATGGTCAATGTGGACTTTTAGTGCAATGGGAGGGATCTACATTGGCTGATGCTTCTTTGAAACCATTGGACAAGTTCCGTCAACTTTATCCCAGTTTATTTTCAGCTTTAGGACAAGCTGCTACTCAGGGAGGGGGGAGATGTCTTGTGGGGCATAACATACACCAGGAGGCATAAGCTACCTGGCATAGATGGCCCTCATAGGGATCAAGTTGGTAGTTAGATTTTATCCCTTTCAACTACATTAATTTACTTTATCTCCAAGTTAGTTAAAGATAAGATTTGTTAGTTCAAATAGATTGCTTGTTAGTTATCTTGTATAGCCATCTCTATATAAAGAGATCAGGCATTAGTTTGAAGGAGAAGAAAGAAGAAAATTGCCTCAACTCACACCTCCTCTGTCCAGGACGTGTCCTTACACCTACAGCGCGGTAGCCTCATCACGGCTTTGATGTCCCTAATCGTATTGGTCAAGATATAAATCTTCTCATACAGATGTTGTTTGTCTGTCACCATTTGCTAGATGATGGACTCCAAGAGCTTGGTGACCGGATCTTCAACATGCTCACCCGACATGGCTGCAGAAGAATCTAATACTAAGTTGTCACGGGTGGAGGAAGAGTGGAGGAAATAATGGTGCGAGGTAGCTGGTCGTGGCCTTGACCTCCTGTCATGTGATGGGAAAGCCGCGATGAGGCTGTCACGTTTCAGGTGCAAGGACACATCCTGGACAAAGGAGGTGTGAGTTGAGATAATTTTCTTCCTTTCTTCTCCTCCTTCAAACTAATGCCTGATCACTTTATATAGAGATGGCTACACAAGATAACTAACAAGCAATCTATTTGAACTAACAAATCTTACCTTTAACTAACTTGGCATAAAGTAAAATAATGTAGTTGAAGGGGATAAAATCTAACTGCCAACTTGATCCCCATGGGGGCTAGCTGCACCAAGTAGCTTACACTACACCATGCCACACTTTTGCCAACACATGAGTGCGATCGGCAAAAGACACCTTCCCGACACAAAAAGCTGTTGGCAAAAGTTTGGCCGCGGTACATAAGCGATTCTTGGTAAAGCGATCGGCCTAGGCTTTGTCGACAGATAATATCTTTACCGGCGGTTTATGTGTCGGCAAAGATCTAAGATTTTGCCGGCAGTTTCAACCTTCTTGACGCGAGTTAATGTTTTGCGCGGTAGGAGCTTTGCCGCAGTTAATATGAATTGCAGACACTGCGTGTTGGCTAATCAATCTTCTTGACATTTAATGTTTTGCTTAAGCGGTAGGAGCTTTCGCGACACTACGTGTTGGCTAATCAATCTTCTTGAAGCGATTAATGTTTTCTTGAGGCAGTTAATATGAATTGCCAACACTTTCGTGTTGGCTAATCAATCCCTAATAGACCAAAGCTAGTTTTCTACACAAGTTTTGTGTCGGCAAAGGTGCCGACACACATGACATACAAATTAAATATGCAATATATACAAACCAGTTCCACATTATCCACTATTGAATTGACATACACACTTTACATGCAAATGGTGCCACTCACATATATAACCATATACATACACAATCACAGTTCAAATAGTCACTTCAACATGTAAATAATGCAGCATATATATCTCCACCGAGGTTTGATAAACATAGATCCTTCAAATAAGTTGAGTTGTATACATGCGAGTCCAAAATAAATAACGATCGGTGAGAGGTAATGAGGTAAGTCTCGGCCTAGTAAATAAGGGCATACATTTTCACCAAAAGAGAGGATGCATATGCTCCTCTAGCTACTAGTTAACATTTCTAACCATAAACAACACTACTTTCTTGCTGCACAAAAGGTTGCCACTCCAAAAACTTGTAGCACCGTACCCCCAACTACACAAAAGTTACTACTATACTCTAGAAACTTATCACCTTGTACCTGTGTACCTGCCATGATGAAGAAAAGGAATAATCAGCAAAAACAACAGAAGGTAATCTCAAATATGTGACAAAATCAGACAAATGGATAAAAAGTTATGCCACATTTAACAGTTTAGTATATATCAATGAAGCTATCACATTTAACGATTTAGTATATATCAATGAAGCTACTAAATGGGTTAATATAGTCAGCTGCGAGGTTACCATCCGTCGATTAATATAGTTAAGATTTTATTGACAAAGTGATCGTGTTCAATCGGCGATTAGGATCACCGGTTCATCGACACATTCGAGAAAAAAAATACTATATTCCCATTCATAGAAAAAATACTATATTCCCATTCATACATCACGAAATGGATGTCACTATGTTCTACATTCTAGAACATTTGATGGCATTGCAAATTTGCTACTACTATATACAACTTGAAACACTTGGTGCGATTTGATTTACTCTTGAACTTTGGAGTCGCACACTTTGGTATATACAATTATAAATATGTGAATGTCTTTGTAACACGACAGTAAGAAGTTTGTAAGTTCTTTGCAAATCATTCCATGCTCTTTAGTTGGAAAGAAAGATGACCTTCTATCATCACGGTGGCGGTACATTTTCTATTGTCGGTTTGCACTATTTTGATTTTTTCTTGTCGGTTTGCAAGGTGAACAACACAAAATAATCAATCCGTTCAACAATAACGTCTATTCCGCACCAAACATGCACCTATATATCGTTTTCGGTACTCTCCCTTTCACCACATGCTGCGTTATTCATTACATTCTTGAAATTTCCATATGGCGGACAAAAGCGGCGATAATGGGTCGAATTAGCATAGCGCAAAAGGTCGAAATGGTCACACAAAAAAAGTATAATCTGACCATCGTGGATTGATCCTCTCGGTGAGTAGTGCACCCATGGCGTTGCCTGCGACAACAAAAGGCCTCAATTATGCCATGTACTTGCTTTGCTCTGATGGATGATCACAGCAACTTCATAGATTAACTAATGAATATATATATATACACACACACAAGTATGTCTCGTTTGATCTGATAAATCAAGCTGCGAGAGAATCAAATCGTATTTCAGCTATATATATTTGGACTCTTTAGAACAACGAACATGAACTTACGATTAAGCATCGGTTGGCGGTGTTACTTTACTTCTCACGGGCTTGCAATCATGATACTCAATTACCAAAAACATCGGATGCCCAAATCACACTATGAAATAACAACCTAAACTTTACCACACAAATGGTGAACACATGGGCATGTCGATTTTTAGAATCTGTCGGCTTATGTTCTAGACAAGATACACTCCTTAGTTTAGAACAGCAGAATAGTTTTTTTATTTGGGAAAACCCGGAGATTATGAGAAGATGAATGCGATTGGGACACTTCAAGATAAAAGCCACGAAACTAGTGTGATAATGAATTGAGTTAGTACTTAGTAGTACCAAATCAAAGCGGATTTTGCGTGTAGGCTTGCGGTTTGGAGGACAATGTGTAAATTCTGTCCACTTGAGAAGTCGAGGCGTGCAGGCCCCTCTCACCGAGCTGTCCTATTAACTCCAATCATCTAACCTCTGAATATCACGATAAGTGTAGCAATTTAGCACCAACTCTTGAATGGACACTAGTAGCAAGTAGTAGTATTCTATTACTACCTCCAATGTCACAGTGAAACTTAATTTTGTCTCGGTGCATTTGGCATATATCTATAAATGTTCTATGGCTTCGATCGCCCGGTTTGGAAGTAGTAGAAGCATCTTTTAGGAATTTTGTTAAAAAACAATTTTGCATTGCGGTCATACGGAAATAAAGTATAGGCAATTAGGCATGGTTGCACCAAAATTTAAACCGCTTGAAAATTAAGTCATCAAAGTGAACATTTTAAATCCAGCTCATACCTATGATCACATGGGCACTTGGTATAAAAGATTACAACTCCCAAGCAGTTAAAACATCTTTTGGTATTTAAGTACCTATCAAAAGAAGAATTTAAATTTTATAAAAGGTGAAATAATCAAAGAGAAGGTAGCAAGTTAGCAATTATACGAGGACTTGGATCTTTTGATTGCCTTGAAGACTTCTTGTCATCCTTGATCTATAACAAATTGGTAAGTTATTGTAGATGATAGACCATAAATTTCTTAGTCATATGGATGTAAGCTAAGGTATTACTACTGTCATGTGGCCCGTGATGCATCTCCCACGAGCATCTCCAATGGTATGTAAGGCTCCATATGGGCGAGGTAGTATGGCATCCCTCATGAAAACATGATTGACAACTACCTCACAATATTGAATGCCAAGAGGTACCCCCACAATAGATGATGGGTTTGTTGTTTGAGCAGTTCCCTTAGCCACGGGAAGATTATAGGGCCTCACAACATTATATAGTATCACAATAGAGTAGTAGTATATCCCGGATCGTTACTATTAGAGATGGTACACTCTCTTTTCATGTAGATTGATTGAGCTAAATTTATTAGTTTAGAGTGATGTCTTTCATAAAGTTTGTAAGTAAGAGTAGTTATCCTCCTACTACTTAACTATTCCTTTGGTGGCTAGAGGCGAGCAAGCAAGATCCATTTTATGATCGTATTAAGTTGAAAAACAACAAGCAAGATCCATTTTTCGATTCTGATGAGTTACTATTCTTTGCGAGATGCCTATTAGCATATAATATACATCATGTTATTCTCTGACAAGTGAAATGCGGTCAAATATCTCCATCACTTACAATTGTTGTTTGACTCCTTTGTGAGTACTCCATTCTTGTGTGTGTGTGTTTGATAAACAATTCATCTCTCGTGCGGGGCGCCCTAGTTCTTCGCCTTGCATTTTATTACCAACAGGTGCAATTGATAATGGACTCTAGCTACTGTCGGAATAATGGATACAAAATGACAAAAAGCGGTGCATACCATTTCATTACCAACACGTGCATGACTCTTACTTCCGGTTGTATGGTTTTGGACCAACTTTGACCGATTGCTTTCCCTCTCATTGAGCGGACCTATCATCAAGTGTTAGTATTGTTCATAATTCATATATAAAATTCTAGAAATAGGGAATTGTAGCTTCTGGTATACAGAGACCTCGGTGATCAATTAACCACTTCAATCCTCCTCATGCACTCTTTAGTCACGTAATGCAAGCGGTTCTTCAAATGACAAATCATCACCAAACACCTTCTTGAAATCTGATTTGAACTCCTTCCATTTTGCATTTGTTGTCCTCATAAACCGGTTAAAGCAACCTTTGTCTATATCCCAATAGAGCTGCCTGAGGACGAAGTAGATAAAGGTAGCAACAAATCACAAAGCTAAATCACTTCATAATTCATTTCCAACAAATTTCACTACACGAGCATCATCCACAACTTATATTTTTGTGGTGGGCAAACCTTCCTCAATCATCATGTGCAATCGGAAGCCCTTTGTTCTCACAAGTGCACCAATAAAGTTAACAAATTCGATTGCTTGAAGGTCCTCAAGGCTGGCCATGTTCATTTATCTCTACTTTGAGTTTTGGCTTATTTTGTCTTGCAAATATATGAGCCTTTTAGTTGGTCCTCTAACATTTTCTTTTCTTGTACACACAACTCTACATCAAAATGATATATCTAATGAGATCAACAATAAAAATCTGAAATTCATTTAAGCAAATACAATCGACTCACAAACATACCTTCATTCCTTGGAGTACTGCCATTCCTTGCCTTTATATGAGCACTTGCAGCACTACTCCCATTCCCTGGCTGTAGATCACCACTTGGAGTACTCCCATTCATTGGCTGTAGATCAGCCCTTGCAGCACTACTCCCATTCCCTGGCTGTAGATCACCACTTGGAGTACTCCCATTCATTGGCTGTAGATCAGCCCTTGCAGCAATTAATCTTGAGCTTGTTAAGTAAGTTGTCTTTGAATTAGCATCGATTACCATCCTTTTTACGTTGCCTCATAGCATCTACCTTTCTCTTTTTCTTTGTCATTGATGATGAGTGTCGACGATCGGGATAAATCAACATAGAAAAAGGTAGAAGTCGAGAGTTTATGGGACCCATTGCGTTTTGCTCGAGCGAAGGAAGAAAATCGATCAGCGGTGATGGTCGACAAAGCGACGAGCCTGAGACAAGAGTTTATCTTGGTTCGAGCCTGTGAAGGTAATAGCCCACTCGATCGCCTTCGGCGGTGATTCTTGTTATATGGGTGTCTGAGGCGGTGTTTACAACTCAAAACGATAATGGTGATTCCTAGCTCGGTGCAGGTGTGTGTTTGTGTTGTCTTCAACATTCTTGGAGCTCATCGTCCTTGGTCTTTATCTCCCTTTGCATAGCGGTGGGAGCAATCCGGGAGGGCCTTCCGCTGCGTTGAGGATTGGCGGCAAGCTGCCGGACTTGTCGCGCACTCTGTGTCATCCCCGACCCGTTCTCTGGTAACTTCGGTCAAATGCTAGATCCAAAATCGAGGCGGACCAAGGCTTGAGCGAGATCCCTTGAGCTTGAGGTCGGCGGTCGGCTTCGGGTCCTGGCGCTCTAGGCAGCGCTCGGTATGCACCCCAGTGCGTGGTGGGGCCTCTCAGGAGCTTAGAGCTCCGTTGACCACGCCCGGCCGGTCAAGAGTTCCAGCCCTCGTCGGCTAGCCCCGAGGCTCTGGGTCGGAGGAACCCTCGGGGCGACCTCGAGCCTTATTCTCGAGCAGGAGAAAACCTTGTGAGTCTAAACTCCTTAGTCGAGTCGAGGCGGAGACCACAAAGCAAGCCTTTGGCCTCGACACTGGCGACCTTGGACTTCGATGTTGAGTACGGATGTGAGCGGTTGGCGTGCACTGGGCGTGTTCGACTCGAGCCTTAATTGCGCTCATCACATCACGGTTGTACGTCTTTTAAGGCGCCCATGGACTGGGCTTTGGGCGTTCGGTTCTTAAGACCAGTGCACCCCGATCAAAAAGCTTCGCCCTTGCACCCTTTGTCTTCTAGCCTCCTCTCCAGAGCAAGGCCCCTTCCGTTCGCTCCCTCGACCAAGTGCTCTCTGACGCCATGACCAAGCTTGGAAGGAGCACCACAGTCGTCCGAGGATGAAGGAGCTCGAGGCCACAGGGATAGTGGACCCGGTGACATGGCGGTTCTTGGGCGGACCGAACCTCGCCCGAGGGATGATGAGATCATCTGCAAGCATTCGCTCTCCTTGGCTGCGAAGGCCCGGAGAAGCGAGTTAAATGTGGGCGTCCTTTCTAGGCTGTGAAATAGAGCTCATCAATCGGCACGAATTCCGTCCTTCGCTCGCCATCTTTTCCCATTTGTGCGAGGATTCTTGGGAATCCTTCCCACCCCTCGTTGTTCTTCGCTACTACTCCCTCTTAGCTCAGGAAGGACCACAATGGTCGGATATGCGTACTTCGACTTGGACCCGGGCTCAAATGGCTCTTCGAAGTCGTCGCCGGGACTCACTTGGCCCATAGCGGCGGTGGTTTTATCTGAAGAAGGGCTCGGACTCGGCGTCTGAGGACCCCGTCACGCAGAAGAGACCCAGAGCGAAGATCTGGAGGTTAGCGAGGAGGCCATTCTTGCCATACATATCTCTGCGCCCACGCGTGCCTCACGGCGAGCAATCGCCGTCGACTTCTTCTTGAACCGGGTGTCCCCTCTGCGGAGGAGCACCGTTCTTGAATCATGGCGGCGACCCCCACTCGTGAAGGTTGAACGAGCAAAGGCCTCGCCCTTGGAACTTCCTTTCAAAATCCATCTTCCAACCTTTCTTGACAGCCCATGTTCTTGCGGCACCGAAGAATCACGGGTCTCCGGCAGGATGTTGAAATGTTAGGAAAGTGGCGCATGGATACACCCTCGGCGATCCGGTCTGAAGAGCGTGCCATGCCCGGAAGGCGAGGGCAACCGTCGACCTTGCCCTTGATCTTGTTTTAGCGAAGGTCCCTCGACCCGCAAGTTCTCGGGACCATCGGGAGGCTGTTCGATATAGCCGGAGGATGCTCCGCTGCGTGAGGGCAAACTCAGAAAGGAGGAAGAGGCCCCCCTCGGACCGACAAGCCGTCGGGAGGTGAAGAGCCGCATGTCGAGTGGGGAACAGCGCCCGGTAAGGACCCTACGGTCGAGCCCCGAACTGAGTTCATGTGCCTTGCGGTTTGATGAGACCTTCCTAGTTGCGTGATAGAAGCCTTGGCGACGCCGCGCCAGTCTTGGGTACCCCGGCCTGGGGCTTCGAGCGGGCCCTTGCCTGATGAAGCGTCTGGGCCCGGCTCGGGCCTCGAGATCCAGTCGTGAGGGCAGCATAATGGCGCCCCCTCGGCATCGAGGGCAACAAGACCTTGGCGACCCTCGGCGAGGCGGGCGGTGACCAGGTAAATTCTTTGCATCCGGGCTCGCCCGCCCTTCGCATCTTTTTGGCTTAGTGTATGCTTTTGATCGCGAGACCGTGAGCACGACTCGAAATTTGCCCGTTTGTGATGGCTATTGTCGAAGCGAGTCCGGTCAGGAGGAGGATCGTTTGAGTTGGTCCGCGTCGCCTTCGTGCCGCCGGACTCCGTCGAAGTCGTCGAGCACTGGTTCGGTCGGTGAGTTCGACCGAGCCCTTGATGATTCGGACGATGGAAACTCCGGCCCGCAACGCGCGGATTTTGACACCAGCGAGCTCATGATCACGGCCGCCGTTATCGACTCTCCGGCTCCACGCGAGGTGCCCGAGGGCCGTGGCGCGCCGTGACACCGAGCTCCCGACCACGGCGCCCAGTAGCGAGGCCTTGATTCCTCCGACCACGAAGGTGACCGAGACGCGAGGCTCGCGGACCTACCGAGCGGCTGCCAGGCACAGGCCATGATACCCGGCCGTGGAGGTCGAGAATCTGTGGCGGACCAGCCGCCGTCCCTCGAGCCGGAGGCGGGTGGGGCCCGGTCGTGAAATTGGGACCGATCTTGCCGTCGCGCCTTCACTGGTTGTTGTGGGCGAACCCCTCGGAGGAGGTGATGAGCGACGGGCCGCCCCTAGAAGCGACTTTCAGATCCGGCCGGCGCAAGTGGTGGTCGGGGTCGACCTTGACAAGTGCGCCCGGTCGGCGAGGAGGAAAGATCCCCCGATCGTGTCGGCGACAGCGAGGAGTTTACCGCTCTCGCTGGAAGGCCATCTCCGCAAGGTAAGGGTCTTCTGCGTATTTTATGTTGTGCTTTGTGTTCCTTATTCCCTCATTTGGGCCTCCCTACTGCGTCGTGAAGGTGATCGACCATGCCACCCAAGGGCTACAAGGCCTTGAGGAGCATCTTGCGTCGTCTTTGAAGAACCTTACGGGCGCAATAAGAAGCGCGGGAGGTTGGCGTCAAGCTTATCCAGGACCATTGGTCGAGCAAGAGAGCTCGGCGAAGGCCAGGAGATTGGCGATTTCGCCGAGCGATGAGGCCACAAAGTAGCCCATCTTGGCGGAGCTCGGCGAGCCGGGGCCTCGAGCGCGACCATGGTTATCTGCCGTCGAGCAAGCGCGCCACAGTCGATAAGCGCTCAAGGTCGGCGGGCCAAAGTTGAAGCCACGGAGAAGGCTGCTGCGAGGCGGGCGCCTCTCCGGCCGAGCGTCCCAGACCTCGAGGCTAAGATCTTGGAACTCGAAGAAGCTCGGCGCGCCAACAAAAGCGGTCGAGGGCAAGCGAGCCAAAATCGAGAACCTTGGAGAAACCGCCGCGGACCGGTCTTCCTCGGCAGCGTCCCCGACTCGAGGCCAAGGTCTCGGAGCTTGAAGGAGGCTTGGCGTGCCAAAGCGGCGGCAGCGCGATGACCCAGCTCAAGGCGAGCAGCAGCCGAGCCGGATGCCTCCACGGTGGCCCTCGAGAACTAGAGTGAGCTATCGGCCACGAGGACCAAAAGTCGCCGAGAGCTCGAGCAAGAAAAGCTTCGCCGCATGAGATGGCGACCTTTAAAAAAACTTTAAAAAAGCAAGGGATGTACTAACGAGGTGGTTAGTTTTGGTGTACAAAAAAACCTCGTCCCGGTTGTGGACCCGTGGTTTGAGGATACTTTGAAGTCTTTCTTGCTTTGCTTGTTAGCCGTTCCGTGCTTTCTAGGTCGTCTTGCCGATAGGGTAGCCTTACCCAGCCCGTTGGGTCAGAGGTCGGCGGCGTGCCTCGGGCACAAGACTTAAATATGGACGAGAGGCCACGACACGCAAAGTGGAGGAACAATTAGCAAAAGGTAGAAGGGCATGAAGCGGACGCCGTTAAAGTAGGTTAGTGCTCGAGCGGCTCTCGCGACCATGCATATCGCTCGGCTGGCTAAGCGGCGGGTTCTCGGCTCGAGCAGACGCGGAGGAGAGCTAGATTGTGAAGAGTTCACTTTACGTTTAGCTCATCGGCTGGGGTGAGCGTCAAACTGCGTCACTTAGACTAGGAGCAAATCGCTTGCGCCGCGAAGGTCGTGTTGAAAAAAAAAAAACAAAGCGAGGACCGTCGAAAAATAGCAGCAACATAAGTGGAAGCGGACATAAAAAGGGCAAAAATGAAAGACCGACTTTATTGAAATGTGAGGCATAGAGTTTACACATAAAACTTAGAAGTGATCTATATTCCACGAGCTAGAGCTCTCGCCGCCGGACATCGCTAGCCAGTGTAAGCCCGTGCGTCTGTTGAAACAACTCTATAGGGGCCCTCCCAAGTGGGGATAACTTGTTGGTCTTGGGCGAGCTCTGAATCCGCCTCGGGGCTAGGTCCCCAACAAGGAGCTTCCTAGGTTGTCTGCGTAGGGCGCATGTCTGCGAAGAGCTTGCGGTAGTCGTTGATCGTGGCGATGCCGACATCTTACTTCTTCTGCGAGGTGAGGTCGAGGCCGTTCGTGCTTGAAGTCGACTTAGTCGACCAAGTGACCTGGCGAGCCAGCGTGACCTCGGGAGGCGGGGCGGCTTGATGGGAACCACGAGTTGGAAGGGTGTGGACCACAATGGCTCGGCTTGTTGTGAATGAATAGACCATAGGGCGGTGGGAAGTTCGTCCACCGAGCCTTGCCGTGTCGGTCGAGCTCATCTCGACTTCGTTCTTGGCTTGGGGCGATTTGCCGTTGGCGCGTTCCGCTTGCTCCGTTGCTCTAGGGGTGAGCCACGGCGAAGCGATTTTAATGCGAGTTCCTCGCAAAACTCTGGAACAACTCCTTTGTAGGCGAAATGCAGTTGTCGGTGATAATCTTGCATGGAACCCGTACTGGTGACCACGAACAAAGCGGAAGAAATGAAGCGCCACGGCGATTATGGTGAGACAGGTTCGACCTCTATGCACTTGGTGAAGGTGTCGGCGACGACGAAACTTCTTCCCCATTTGCTTGAGAAAAAGGGCGAGGATGTCCAGCCCCGGTCGAGAAAGACCCGCGGCGGATGGTGCGGAAGCGGCGTGGCGGGTTGATCGACTTCGAGGCGTGGAATTGGCGAGGCTCGGTAGGTGCGGACGATATCCGAGCATCTGAAGCGCTTAGGGCCAATAGTACCCCATGCGGAAGGCCTTCCCGACCATTGTCTGTCTGAAAAGTGTGCCCCACCAGGCTGAGTGAATGTCATACAGCAGTACTTACCCTCCTCGTGGAGATGCAGATGTCGGGGCGCGGAAACATTGCGTCTGTAAAGCTCTCCCTCGACAAGCGTGTATAGGCCCGCCCGGCAGCGATCGGCTCCTCTCGGCGGTCGGGTGGCGAGTCGCCCGAGCAAGAAATTGTGTATGGCCTCGGCCGGAGAAGTACCGCCGACCATGGCGGCGCGACCTCGTGGTCGGAGATTAGCCAGACGCCAGCGTCTCGGAGATAGCGTCGGGTGGGGCGTCGTCGTCGGAGCCCGAGCTTGGAGAAGCGATCCGCAGAGTTGTCCTTCTGAGGATGTGCTTGAGCTCAAGTTCTGGAACCACTTCTCCATCTTGCGTGCCTCGGCGAGTACTTAGCCATCGAGTCTCCGAAACCTTGGTAGTCCTTGTTGAGCGGTTGATGGCGCGGGAGTCGCCCTTCCGACCGGTCGGCGTCGCCCAAACCTTACAAGCTAAATGGCCGACCAAGAGGGCCGTACTCCGCCACATTGTTGGTCATTGGGAAGCCAAGCAATTCGTACCTCAATTTATGCTTGTGAGGATAAGGATCGGCCCGGCGCTTGAAGGACCTCGGCCGTCGAAGAACATGACCAGGGCTTCTCCTCTTGACTGAAGCTTGGGAGGCGGGCTGCAGCGTCTGCTTTCGACCACAATCGTGAGCACTTGTGACTTGATGGTCGTGCGGCTTCGACACAGGCGTCGAGCCATACAGTTCCATGGCCCCTTGGCGGTCGTCGCCACCCTCCGGGTTCCTCGGGATGTCCCGGCGGGAAGGCTGCTTGGGGCGACCCGCAGTCGCTGAAAGTAGTCTTGGACTTCTTGGCGAAACCATGAGGAAGCGTATAACGGCTTACGTACTGCGGGTGGCGCTCGCCGGGCCATGCGGACCTCGTGACATAATAAATGGGGTCTTCTTTGAGACCCCCATTCCGCCACGGGCGACACTAACGGCATGGGGGTGGCGCGAGATATAGCGATAACTTCTCACCGGGTTGTGGCGTTATGGGAGGGTGGTGGCAGCAGGTATGCCTTGGTCGTCGAAGGATCGTTGGGCCTCTGAGTCCACTCGAAGCCCGTGCTTGCACAAGGTTTGGAAGAATGGAGTCCGCGCTCTCGAGCCTCGAGATGAACTTCTTTGAGGCGGCCATGCGGCGGTGAGGCTTTACTGCTTGATCGAGTCGGGGTGCCATCTTCTCGATCGCCTCGATCTTTTCGGGTTTGGACCAACCCGGGCCCCGATCATATAGCAGAGCACCTTCTGGGGCCTTGCGCCGAACCGCACTTCTCGGGGTTGAGCTTGATCTTGCGCTTGTTCGAGGTTGGCGAAGGTCTCTTGAGATCGAGCGTGGTAACGCCCTCGGCGAGCTTTTGAGCGATGATGTCGTCCGTAGACCTCAAGGTTCCGCCCGTCTGGGGCTCGAAAGTCTTGGTCATCAATTTGTTGAAAGGTGGCCCTGCATTGCGCGAGACCAAATGACATGGTCGTATAGCAATAAGTGCGAGCAGCGTGATGAAGAAGTCTTGCTCTAAATCGACCGCCCGACTTGATCTGGTGGTATCGATAAGCATCAAGAAGCTAAGCATTTTGGCATTCGCGGTGGAGTCCACGATCGGTCGATCTTGTGAGCGGAAGTTGTCCTTGAACAAGCGAGTTCAACCCGTATGGTCGGCGCACATTCTCCACTTTCCTCCCTTCTTACGCACGATGGCCGGGTTGGCGGCCACTCGGAGTAGTTAATCTCATGAATAAGCCGGCCTTCAAGAGCTTGTCAAGGTTCTCCTTGATAGCTGCGACCTTCTCGGGGAAAGCGTCGCGGCTTCTAGCGTCTGAGTCAAGCCGGACCCACTGCAATTTGTGCTCAATCACCTCCCTCGGGGCGCGGGCATGTCCATGGGCTCCCAAGCAAATATGCCTTTGTTGGCGCAAAAGGAAAGTGGCGAGCTCGAGTCCTATTTGGGACTCGGCTCGGCGGCGTCAGGCGCGCTTTGGTCGGGTCACTCTCATCAGCGGCCTGACCTTCGTTTCCCCCACTAAATTTGGATTGCGCCTTACGGCGTTCTTCGTCGTCGCCTCCGGACATGTTGAGGCGGCATCTGCGGCGGGGCCAAGGCCTTAGTCTCATGACCATCGCCCGCTTGTGGGTCGACTCGCCGCGGTGATGACACCGTTGGGACGAGCGACTTCATGCCGGTGGCCATAATGGTTGGCCGCCATGAACTTGACCAAAGCGGCCCGTCCAGGGATGGCGTTATGCGGAGAGGTCACCCTCGACCACCTCGAAGGTGATCAGCTCGATCTGAAAGTTGTCGAGCCGCCCGAAGGTGGCGGGCAAGACAACTTGCCCCAAGGGGGTGGTCGAGCTCGGGGACTATCGAAGAATGGTATGGTGGCGCTCTTGACCTTCGTAGGGAATCGCATCGATCGAGCACTCCTACTGCGACAAGTTAAAGAAATGCCGCCATCGACCATATGCGGCCGACCGTGCGGTATTCTTGATGGTCGAGGTCACGACCAAAGCGGTCTTTAGGTCTCGAGCCATACCTAGGAGAGCATCCTCTGGAGAAAGCGATGGTTGCCCCCCACTTGCGGGGTTGTTCGGCGGGCTTCCAGTGACACTGGTAGATGGTCGTCTGGCGACCTTGACCTCGCGCTGGGTGATAGGCGACGAGCCCGCCAAAAGATGACATCAATCCGGCACTTTCGCCTGCTTTGGAACTCAAGTCGAGGTCGTCGTGCTCGTCTGCGTATTAACTTCGGTCGGGCTGGTCGTCATCCTTCGGGACACCGGCATCTCTCCCGCCCATCATAAGCGTCCGACAATACGCGAGCCTGCGGTCCGCGGGTCGTGGCCGCCGCCACTGTAGAATAAGCGAGAACTTTGATTCGTCATATCCGCGCATCCCTCGGCCCCTGCGGCGAGCATCGTCCGTCGAGGGCGGCCGTTAACCCTCTGCTGGGGCTGGTTCTTCGCTGGTGTGGTGAGTGCGACCTTGGCGAGGCTTTGAGTCCTCCAGTGCGGCCTCGGACCTCGAGACCTCGCTTGGCCATCCGTAGAGCGATTACCGCGGTAGCCCTCGCCACCTCTGCGATCGCGCTTCGCTTCTTGGTGGTGGTGCCTTGGTCAGCGCCCACAGGTTGGGCGGGCGGCCACATTTGGTTCAGACCAAGCTTACCTTGAGTCGTAATCGCGTTCAGGCGGATGGCATCGTCCGCGTCCACATATCGCTCGCCATGCGGAAAAAGTTTGTTGGCCCGAGCCTCGAGTGATCTCGGTCTTCGGTGAGGCGTCGATCCACGGACCCCGAACGAAAGGCCTTGATGGCGGCCTCGTCGAAATGCTCGGGATCGGGTTCCTTGTGCGGATGAATCGCCGCCTGAAGTCGCCTGATAGTTCGTTCTTCCCTAGATGACCACGATCCGGGTCCTTCTCCTGCCGACGCTCATAGCAACTCACGGAAGTTGGGCGTAGGGCGCTCTGGATCTGGCGCCCACGACTGAAGAACTGGCCGATTGAAAAGCGAGTCTAGCGGCCCGTCGGGGCGGTCGGGAGGTAGTTCGCCATCACGAGCTTCGTCCCCTCCGGCCGCCCGGGATAGCGGTCGAATAGATGGGCGAGGAACTTCGTCGAGGATTCTTGGTCCGTCGAAGCGCTTCGATTAAGCGAGCTTGAGCCGGTAGCCACCGCCGCAGCGAACCGTCGAATCGCCATCTGGCCGTGGGCTGGGGACAGTCTGCGCGGTCATGGTCATCGCCGGCAGAGATCCCTGCTTCTTCTTAGGACTGGTCGAGGCTGCCCAATGACCCGACCTCCAGCGGGAAACGACCATGGTCTTAGCGACGCAGGAATCACTGGTTAGTAACTCTGGCGATCTGGACCTGCGGCGCTGGGCGGAATGTCGAGGAGAGGTCCCCGGAACCTGGCGGCCCGATCGACTTCGGGCGGCTTAGCTCGAGGCCTAGTCTGGTTGGCCCAGCGGTGCCGTGGGGCGTCGGCGCATCTGCGTCAAAAGCCTCGTCGAACCCGTTGTTGGAGGCTAAGCTGTCGTGCCCAATTTTCATGGATTCGGACACTCTGTGTATCCGTACTAGTCGAGGATCACGCTAGTACACACAGGATAAGCAGGTTGAAGTACCACAAACATACAGCGGAGATAAATAATAGCGTGCTTCAAGCATAATATAGTCGAGTTACATGACCTTATGGTAGCCTTACAATAATTAAGCCACGCGAGCGATAAATATCATCGATATCAAGTTCATTCGGCGGAAGCAAAATACGATAAGCGGAACCACTACTAGCCACGAGACTCTTGAGTGCTGACTCAACCCCTTAGTCCTCCGGCCTTGACGAACTCTTCATTCCAAGGCAGCACGGCTTCTTCTTCTTCGAGGTTTTTGTCGATGCAAGGGTGAGTATACAACATACTCAACAAGTCATGCACAATGCATATCTATTACTACATGCATGGCTTATTCCAAAGGAAAACTTAATTGGTTATTTTGCATAAGCGGCATTTCTTTTAATCGGGTAATCCTATTAGATTAAAAGCGATAAAATCGATATTATTAATAATTAATTTTTCAATTCTTTCTCAAGAGTTTTGGCACCAGCCCTAATTTCATTCATCGGTTTACGGCACACGACCACCCATCCACATCTTTTATTTTTAAAATCTAACCCTTATTTGTAATCATAGAGCAATGTCAATACATGGACACGGCTATTGAATAGTTTCACACACACTCTGCGGAAATTGTACACTTTACCCACGAGGATCGATCGTTCACCACCTGAGCGATTGATTGTAACAAAGTCTTTGAGACTAACACTTAGCGATGATCCTCTCGATGTGCCTTCCTAACACTTCCCTCACCAGAGCCAAAGTTTAGAAACGAGCACATCTGTTAGATGGGTACCAAGCATGACCGAGTGCGCTCCCCGTCTGATTACATTTTTGGTGTATGCTTGTCACCCGAGTATCAAAGGAAAGATATTAGAAACCTACTTAACTAGGTCCGTCCCATTCGGACAAGTGGTTGTACGGAACTCAGCTCAAAGGCTCATAAGGTTAAGTCCTTAATTGTCGGGCAAGACAACCATTTTATACATCTCGGCACCAGCCTTCACAATCTTTTCATACATCCCATTGCCACAGGCCCACAGCACGAAGCCTTCTTGCCACTTGCCCGGTTCAAATCATTTTCCCACCCACTTTAACTTAAGCAACACATGCCATTTTCCACATCGGTTCATGAATAGCACCACACGGTCACTATCCGGTTCAATTCATGACATCATCGCATTTTCAAAATGTGTTCCATAATTGTTTAGTCAATATTCATTTGATATTTGAAAGTCATTCCACGCGCCAAGCGAGGCTAAGCGACTAATCACGGTCTAGCCTCCGTGTTGGCATCATATTAGCATCCAACATATTTAAGCATCTTAGGGTGGACAAGGTTTGAGGGCATATAAACATTTATAATCAAGGTGGCATAACAAGTCGGCTTTTAACTACCATTTCCCAATTTAATCAATAGTGGTTGTACTTAACATAGCATGCAATATGGAAATCAAAATATACTTTTAAAACTAGCATGAAATGATCAAAGCATGACTTGCCTTGAAGAGGAGTTGGTTACAGTCGAGGTTACTGCGGGTCTTCAAATTCTCCTCGGCGAAACCGGCGACTCGAGTCTACTCGGCACAAGCAATCACACAATAAATACACTATCCAGACAGCAAGATAAATTCTAAAAATAAAATAAAATCATCAATAAATAGCTCACATTTTTACAAATTTTTGGGCCTGGAATCACTCAAATCCGAGTTAAAATCACGAAAGTTATAGCATTTCTAAGTTTGCTGAAATTCAAATAAATAATAACCGAATTATTCTATTTAATTTCCTCTGAAAATCGGATTAATTCCGCGGCGACACGTGTCGACGAGGAATGAGCCACGTCACCTTCGATCAGCGGCGGGTGGGCGGGATAGCGTCATCTTGGCGTCGGCCGGTAGGGTCATTACTGCGACATGTGGGCCCGATGAACGATACAGGGCCACTCGGCGGCCGAACCGCAGCGAAAAAGCGTCACATGCCCGCGGCGCGTTTAATCCGGCCGTTGGATTTAAATCAGCGATCGGTCGTTCTCGGCGATGCCTTTGCTACAAAGGCCTCGTGGCGCCAGCGGGGTAGTCGGATGAAAATCTCGGCTACGATTCTGCTTCGGTTCACTATTCCTTTGCCAAGCGGACACCGTGCCGTCGGATGGAGATCAACGACCACGGTACCCAGCGATTCACTATTGCTAAGCCTCGTGGCCTCGCCGAGCCGAGCATCCAAGCATCGGCGGCCATTTTCAGCATAGCGGCTACGGCGGCGTGGACACCACGAGATGCGGTCGGATGAAGATCCAGCGGCGCAACCATACCGGCGATTCACTATACATACACCGGCGTGGCTCTACGAACCTTACGATCAAGATCCTCGGACCAGATCTAATCCTACCTTTTGGTGTGATTCAAATAAGCGACTCGTGGCCTCACCTCGGCGTCAGATGAAGATCGGCAGTGCTTTGAAGCTCGCGAGGAGTTGAAGAAGAAGTGGTGGTGCGGTTGGGACTTGGAGAAGAAGGTGATGGCGGGCGTCTCGATGCTTCTCCGGTCGAAAGAGGTGGCGCGTGAGCGCAACTCGACACGGGGACTTGGTGAGGTCTCGGCGGCGAAACGAGCGGCAGCGGCGGAACGGCGAAGAACAAAGCGCAAGGAATGGCAACCAGCGAGCTCAAGCGCTCACTCACGGGGCACGAGAGGGCCAGCGAGAGAGACCATGGCGGAAGGAAGTCCTGGCGTGTGGCGGGGTATTTCTTCTGCGGATGAGCCTTGGAACTCGCGCAAAATCACGACCACGATCGCGGTATGTGGCGGCAATGACGTATGACAATCGCCTCGTCAAAGTCGTCCGGTCTATCGGCCGTCCGTCGAGAATCAGGCATGGTCATCGTCGAAAGCGGTATCGAGGCGCGACCGTTAGATCGAATCAGCGGCGGAGCGGCAAGCGACGATTAGGGTTTAGCGCCCGACCGATGTTGGGCGGCCCAACATGTAGCAAGGATTTTCGGTTTTTCATGATAAAAATAAATCCAACAATTCAAAGCATTTATTTGGGGCACTAAAATACTAGAAAAATTCTAGAAAAATTCTAGAAAATATTTGAGCATTTTGAGCCTAAATAAAATATTAGTTTTAATTTTTGATAATTATAGTTTCTAGTATTAATTAATCAAGAAAGAATGGTTTAAATAAATGTTTATTAATTTCAATAAATCCCCAAAAATTAGATAAATTCCATTAAATGCAATTATATGCAATTAAAGGTTGATCAATTTATAAAAATTCAAATAACTCCAAAATTTAAAAATTGGACCAAAATTCGGGATGTTACAAACCTACCCCCTATGAGAATCTAGTCCCAGATTAGAGGCTAACTATAGAATAGGTTTGGGAATTCCTTTTTGAGATCTTCTTCTCGTTCCCGGTGGCTTCACTTTACGTGTGGTTGCTCCTTTGAACTCTGCGAAGCAGGTTGTCTTGTTTCTTGTTTCCGATCCATTGTATCGAGAATTTTTATCGGTTGCTCCTTGTAAGTCAAGTCTTCACGTAGTTCAACTTCTTCCAATGGCGTTTGCTCTTGAGGCACTCGGAGACACTTCTTGAGTTGCGATACATGAAAAACATTGTGCACTCTGCTAGTATTTGCGGTAACTCCGGTTTGGTGGCGACTTAGCCCTTACGACTTATGATCTTAAATGGTCCTACATATCTTGGCGCAAGTTTACCCTTTTGTGAAACCTCTGGACTCCTTAAGCGGCGTAACTCGAGATACCGTAATCCTCGGTTCAAAACTCAAATCTCTCGGCGGTTGTCGGCGTAGCTCTTCTGTCTTATTTGTGCAATCTTTAACCTTTCTCGATCGGTGCTATTTGCTCTTGACTTCTTGAAGTATATCGGTCGAAGACACGGCGCTCTCGGTCTCATTCAATTTAGCGGCGTCCTACAAGGTCGACCATACAATGCTTGAAGGTGACATCGAAGACTAACGATAGGTTTGTTGTTGTAACTAAACTCGCATATGGCAAACATTTATCCCAAGTTGATGTATATGCTAGCATACGAGCTCTTAACATATCTTCTAATATCTGGTTGACTCTTTGATCGCCCATCATGTCTGCGGGTGATATCTTTGTCTTGAAGTTCAAGCGGGTGCCCATGGTGTATGCAATTTATCCCAAAACCTTGAGGTAAATTGGGTACCTCTATCGAAATACTATTTTCTTGGCACTCCATGTAAGCAAGCGATCCTTGCCATGTATAGCTCGGCTAACTTATCTCTGAATAGGTTGTCTTTCTTGGTATGAAATCTTGCGACCTTAGTCAATCGATCCACGATGACCCATATGGAGTCATAACCTCCTTGCGTCCTTGGTAATCCGGTAATGAAATCCATTCGATTTCTTCCCATTTCCACTCTGGTATTTTCGATGGGCTGCGGCGATCTGCTTTGGTCTCGATGCATAGCTTTGACTTCATTGGCATACATCACCACGATTACTACGTGTTCGACAACCTCTCTCTTCATATTCGGCCACGAGCCGTTCTTTTAAATCTTGATACATTTTGCACTCCTGGGTGAATCGAATACTTGGAGTCATGAGCTTCCTCAATATTAGCTTGCTTTAATTCCTTTTTGTTGGGTACACAAATCGTTCCTTCATCCATAATGTGCCTTGTTAAGTCTAGCTTAAAATCTTTTGCTTGGCCTTCCTCCATCTTGGCTGGATTAAGCGATCTTCTCATCATCCTTGACCTTCTCTAATCTGATCTTCCAATATAGGCTTCACTTCTAATGTAGCTCTGAATCCTTGGGAACAACTTCGAGTTTAACCTCTGAAGGTCCTTACACAATTCTCCTGGCTTTCTTCCACCTTGAATTTGGACCATGACCTTTCAGGCTCGGGGCATCGGCCACTACATTAGCCTTGCACGGATGATAATGGATACCCATGTTGTAATCCTTGATCAGCTCTAACCACCTCCTTTGTCTCATGTTTAGGTCAGATTGGGTGAAAATGTATTTAAGACTTTTATGGTGCATATACACCTCACACCTATTACCAATAAGATAGTGGCGCCATATCTTGGGGCATGCACTCTGTTGCTAACTCTAAATCGTCGTCGGGTAATTCCTTCATGTGGCCTTAATTGCCTTGATGCATAGGCTACTACCTTTCCATTTGCATTAACACACATCAAGAGTCCTTGGCGTGATGCATCACGATGAATATCGAAACTCGATGCACATCTGGTTGCACTAACTGCTTGGTCTTGATGTCGATCTTTTCTTCAATTCTTGGAAACTCTTCTCACAATCCGGTGTCCAAACAAATTTCTTCTCTTTCTTTAACAATTGCGTAATTGGCCTAGCAATTGTCGAGAATCCTTCTATAAATCGGCGGTAATAACCGGCCATTCCAAGAAACTCGAACTTGAAAGCATCTGGCGACTCCCAATGTAGCCTTGTCTCAACCTTGCTTGGGTCCTTTGCAATTCCTTGGCGGTCATGACATGCCCTAAGAAATCTACCTTACTCTTCGAAATCGCATTTACTAAACTTTGCATACAACCGTTGCTCCTTAGCTTTTCAACACTAATCTCAAATGTTGGGCGTGCTCTTCATCCGTCCTTGAATAAACCAAAATATCATCTATGAACACGACCACAAATTTATCCGGTATTCCATAAATACTTTATTCATTAAGTTCATAAAGTAGCGGCATTTGTCAATCAAATGACATAGCTGTGAACTCATAATGTCCATATCTTGAGAAAATCACGGTCTTTGGTATGTCCTCTGTCTTGATTCTCAATTGGTGATATCGACCTAAGGTCGATCTTGGAGAATACTCTGCTCCTCTTAATTGATCGAAAAGATCATCTATCAGGGTAATGGGTATTTATTCTTTATCATCACTTAGTTAAGTCTTGCGATAGTCTATACACATCAGGAAACTTCCGTCTTTCTTCTTAACAAATAGAGCAGGTGCTCCCCATGGTGGCGAGCTTGATGCGATGAATCCTTTTCCAACAACTCCTCAATCTGCTTCTTCATTTCTACCAACTCTTGGTGGACATCCGGTAAAGGCCTTTTTGCTATCGGTCTTTGTTCGGTACTAAGTCAATTCTGAACTCTATGTCTCTGTCTGGTGGCATTCTGGTAATTCCTCGGGAAAAACATCTGGGTATTCAACGACCCTTTGGTACATCTCTTATCTTGTGATCTCCAAATTGTTCACTAGCATCATCCTCCTCGAGCGCCTTTGCTTGAAATTCCACTTTTCTATCATCGGGGCTCTCGATAGACACTACTCTGCGTCCACGGTCTAATATAGCCTTATGCTTAGTCAACAATCCATTCGAGGATAACATCCGGGGTTTGGGTATCTAGTATAATAAGGTTAGCTAGGAACTCTACTCCTTTATTAGTAGCTTAACTCCAGAACACCCGACCTTAGAGCGGAGTTGATCCGAGATTGAACTAGGAGTGTACTCTTAAGGTTAACAATATCCGAGATCATTTGTCTCGGCAAAATCTCGAGAGCGAGCGAATCTGAAGCTCTGAATCAAATAATGCGGTAGGCGGCCTTGAGTTGACTAGGAACTTACCGAAACACGGCGTCCGTTGCGTTACGGACTTCATCTGCGGAGATATGATTGATCCTCCCTCGGCGTGAATACTGCGGTGTAGTTCGGCTTGTGCGGGTCCTCGGCTTCCTCCTTGGGTAGGGGTCTTGGTAGGGTGTTTCCTAAATTGAAGCGCCTTTGGTGTCACCGCTCCTTTCTTTGGACATGCGTTGGCGAAGTGTCCAATCTCATTACAATTATGGCGGCGTCTTCGGACATTTGCTGATTTCCTCAAAGGCTGTGAGAGGCATAGAGTACCCTCTCGTTTCCTTCACCTTTGCGTTATGTGCAATTTTCTTTCGATGGTTCTTAGCCAATCGTCGCCTCTAATGGTGGCATTCCACGAAACGCGTTGGCGGCGGCGTCGCATAAACTCGAACAATCTTGAATAGGGTCGTGGCCCATTGTTCCACGGCTTTGATTATTAGCGCGGCACGGTGGTTGATCTGTTGTACCGTTGCCATCATAGTCTGCGTTAAGCGAGTGCGTGCGCGAGAAATGCTCCCAGTTCTGCATATCCTTGGCGGTCTTTTCTTGAGGTGGTGTACCGTTCTGGCTGCCTCCTGGGCGCGAACCACTGCCTCCTGCTCCGTTGTTGCGAGTGCTCACCATCTGTTGATTGCTTCGGTGGTTTAGAGATAAGGGGGAAAGAATAGGCAAGTATAGGAACTTATACGGGGAAACAGGTGTAACTTAAAACGAAAATAACAAAAGGAACTTAAACATCCTAGCATATATAATAATTAAGTATGGTTTATCACATAGTCTAGGGACTATGCAACCATCGACAATCCTAAACATCACATCAATTGTTCATTACAACATCGCATACTAATGTTTGAAATAAAAAGCGACTCAAAACAAGCGAGTCCCAGCATAAAAGCTGGACACTACAACTCGACAAATCATCACTCATTGAGCCAACCCATTGCGGCTCGCCGATCACGTAAACCGGCGGGTGGTGGCATCGAGAACAAGCCATCCCCATGCCCTCCCAGTTGGTGCAGTGAGGGCACCTCGGCCGTTGGCCTGGCTCCTCCGACTCCTCGTCGTGGTAAATCGAGCTCCATGGCGTCGGCTCTCCGTGGCCGTGAGGGCCTCCTCCAACTCAGCGATCCTCACGGGCCGGCGTGCATGCGGGTCTCCGCGAGGCCTCCTCTGCCTCCTCCAAAGCACGGTACCTTGCTGAGCTCCGTGGTCGTGGCGTCCATCACCTCCTCTGGCGGCCAAGCGACCAGTGCGATGGCGGCGTCGTCCTCCAGTCCAAGCGGGCTGCGAGGTCCACCAGCGTCTTGAGTGCCACAGCAGTGTCCCACTGCTCGGCCGTGGTCCCTGCGATCCGCCTGGCAGCGCAACTTCGGGCACACTCTGTATGCCGCCTCGTGGCAGCTCGCTTCACCGCGGCGAAGCGGACGACTAACACGCAGCGTGCTCGGCGTACAAAGTGAGGTGGTCTCCCATCCATGGCGACCCGTTGACTATCCAAGTGCGGGATCGGTAGAGAGGGCGGTCAAAGCCTCCCAACACGGAGCATCCTCGAGCTCGGCGTAGCCTCCGTGGCGCTCTCCAAAAGAGTGGACCATCCGCATCTGCCAAAACAGCGTTAGTACCAAAAGATTTTAAAAGAGCATAAAAGTAATAACGAGAATCTGACGAGAGATATGAAGTAAGGAAGAAGGGGTAAGTCAAGATTTCTTTGATTATTCTTGCCCAAATTTTATTCTTTAGAAATTAATTTGGACTCCACCAAAATGGCGATTCTATCTAGGGTTAAGTCCTCTGATCGGTATGGCTCGATACCATCCTGTCGTGCCCGAATTTTCACGGATTCGGACACTCTGTGTATATCTTAGTACTAGTCGAGGATCACGCTAGTACACAGGATAAGCAGGTTGAAGTACCACAAACATACAGCGGAGATAAATAATAGCGTACTTCAAGCATAATATAGTCGAGTTACATGACCTTATGGTGCAGCCTTACAATAATTAGCCACATGAGCGATAAATATCATCGATATCAAGTTCATTCAGCGGAAGCAAAATACGATAAGCGGAACCACTACTAGCCACGAAGCTCTTGAGTGCGACTCAACCCCTTAGTCCTCCTGCCTTGACGAACTCTTCATTCCAAGGCAGCGGCTTCTTCTTCTTCGAGGTTTTTGTCGATGCAAGGGTGAGTATACAACATACTCAACAAGTCATGCACAATGCATATCTATTACTACATGCATGGCTTATTCCAAAGGAAAGGCTTAATTGGTTATTTTGCATAAGCGGCATTTCTTTTAATCGGGTAATCCTATTAGATTAAAAGCGATAAAATCGATATTATTAATAATTAATTTTTTCAATTCTTTCTCAAGAGTTTTGGCACCTGACCCTAATTTCATTCATCGGTTTACGGCACCTGACCACCCATCCACATCTTTTATTTTTAAAATCTAACCCTTATTTGTAATCACCGAGCAATGTCAATACATGGACACGGCTATTGAATAGTTTCACACACACACTCTGCGAGGTGTACACTTTACCCACGAGATCTGATCGTTCACCACCTGAGCGATTGATTGTAACAAAGTCTTTGAGAGACTAACACTTAGCGATGATCCTCTCGATGTGCCTTCCTAACACTTCCCTCACAGAGCCAAAGTTTAGAACGAGCACATACCGTTAGATGGGTACCAAGCATGCCGCAGTCGCTCCCCGTCTGATTACATTTTTGGTGTATGCTTGTCACCCGAGTATCAAAGGAAAGATATTAGAAACCTACTTAACTAGGTCCGTCCCATTCGGACAAGTGGTTGTACACGGAACTCAGCTCAAAGGCTCGCAAGGTTAAGTCCTTAATTGTCCGGGCAAGACAACCATTTTATACATCTCGGCACCACGGCCTTCACAATCTTTTCATACATCCCATTGCCACACAGGCCCACAGCAAGCCTTCTTGCCACTTGCCCGGTTCAAATCATTTCCCACCCACTTTAACTTAAGCAACACATGCCATTTTCCACATCGGTTCATGAATAGCACCACACGGTCACTATCGGTTCAATTCATGACATCATCGCATTTTCAAAATGTGTTCCATAATTGTTTAGTCAATATTCATTTGATATTTGAAAGTCATTCCACGCATACAAGCGAGGCTAAGCGACTAATCACGGTCTAGCCTCCGTGTTGGCATCATATTAGCATCCAACATATTTAAGCATCTTAGGGTGGACAAGGTTTGAGGGCATATAAACATTTATAATCAAGGTGGCATAACAAGTCGGCTTTTAACTACCATTTCCCAATTTAATCAATAGTGGTTGTACTTAACATAGCATGCAATATGGAAATCAAAATATACTTTTAAAACTAGCATGAAATGATCAAAGCATGACTTGCCTTGAAGAGGAGTTGGTTACAGTCGAGGTTCTGCGGCGGGTCTTCAAATTCTCCTCGGCGAAACCCGGCGACTCGAGTCTACTCGGCACAAGCAATCACACAATAAATACACTATCCAGACAGCAAGATAAATTCTAAAAATAAAATAAAAATCATCAATAAATAGCTCACATTTTTACAAATTTTTGGGCCTTTGGAATCACTCAAATCCGAGTTAAAATCACGAAAGTTATAGCATTTCTAAGTTTGCTGAAATTCAAATAAATAATAACCGAATTATTCTATTTAATTTCCTCTGAAAATCGGATTAATTCCGCGGCGACGACGTGTCGGCCGAGGAATGAGCCACGTCACCTTCGGTCAGCGGCGGTGGGCGGATGAGCGTCATCTTGGCGTCGGCCTGGTAGGGTCATTACTGGCGACATGTGGGCCCGATGAAACGATACAGGCCACTCGGCGGCAACCGTGGCGAAAAGCGTCAGCCCGCAGCGGCGCGTTTAATCCGGCCGTTGGATTTAAATCAGCGGTCGGTCGTCTCGGCGATGCTGCGCTACAAGGCCTCGTGGCGCCGCGGGAAGCGATCGGATGAAAATCTCGGCTACGGTTACGCTACGGTTCACTATTCCTTGCCGCAGCGGACACCGTGCCGTCGGATGGAGATCAACGACCACCGGTACCCAGCGATTCACTATTGCTAAGCCTCGTGGCCTCGCCGAGCCGAGCATCCAAGCATCGGCGGCCATTTTCAGCATAGCGGCTACGGCGGCGTGGACACCACGGATGCGATGGGATGAAGATCAGCAGGCGCAACCATACAAAGCGATTCACTATACATACAAGCGTGGCTCTACGAACCTTACGATCAAGATCCTACGGACCAGATCTAATCCTACCTTTTATTTGTGATTCAAATAAGCGACTCGTGGCCTCACCTCGAGCGTCAGATGAAGATCGGCGGTTCTTTGGCTTCGCGAGGAGTTGAAGAAGAAGTGGTGGTCTTGTTGCGGACTTGGAGAAGAAGGTGATGGCGCGAGGCGTCTCGATGCTTCTCCGGTCGAAAGAGGTGGCGCGTGACCTTGACTTCGACACGGGGACTTGGTGAGGTCTCGGCGGCGCGAGAACGGCGAGCAATGGCGGAACGGCGAAGAACCAAGGCGCAAGGAATGGCAACCGGCGACTCAAGCGCTCAATAAGGAGCGAGAGGGGCGAGAGAGAACCAAAGCGGCGGAAGGAAGTCCGCAGCGTGTGGCGGGGTATTTCTTCGCCGGACGAGCCTTGGAACTCCGCGCAAAATCCACGACACGATCGCGGTATGCAGCGGCAATGGCGCGACAATCGCCTAAATCCGAAGTCGTCCGTCTATCGGCCGTCCGTCGAATCATCGGCCTTGGTCATCGTCGAAAGCGGTATCGGTAGCGACAGATTAGATTAGATCGAATCAGCGGCGGAGCGGCAACGACGATTAGGGTTTAGCGCCCGACCACGATGTTGGGCGGCCCAACAACGTAATAAGATTTTAGGTTTTCATGATAAAATAAATCCAACAATTCAAAGCATTTATTTGGGGCACTAAAATACTAGAAAAATTCTAGAAAAATTCTAGAAAATATTTGAGTATTTTGAGCCTAAATAAAATATTAGTTTTAATTTTTGATAATTATAGTTTCTGGTATTAATTAATCAAGAGAAGAATGGTTTAAATAAATGTTTATTAATTTCAATAAATCCCCAAAAATTAGATAAATTCCATTAAATGCAATTATATGCAATTAAAGGTTGATCAATTTATAAAAATTCAAATAACTCCAAAATTTAAAAATTGGACCAAAATTAGGGATGTTACACTAACCCCTGCTTGAGGAGGTGTCACGACCGTCGGCGGTAGCGGCGTGTTGTCATTGCTTCTCTGGGGCGGGTCCCCGAGTCTTGACTTGATCTTGCGGAGCCTTGACCTCGATCGCGGCCGGTCGAGTTCTTCGGCGAGGCTCGGCCAAAACTCCGACCTCGCCCTATCGGGGTTGGCCATGACCGGCGATAAGCGGGCGCTCCCGGTGGGAGGGAGCACTGGCGGCTCGAGAAGGCGTCTTGGCCTTCTCTGGGCCTCCGGCGGAGAAGGCTGTTATAAGCTTGGTTGATGGCAATCTGCACCATCTGGCGGCGTCTTCCGAAGTCTGCGGATCACGGTCATCCGCACCTCCTCGGCGCCTTGACCGTCGCCACGAGCGTCTTTGCTTTCGGCGGCGGTGAAACGTGAGCGAGGACCGCGGAATCGGAGTCCGTGCAGGAAAATCCGTCGATGAAGGCGACATGCTCCGAGTCTTGGTGTCGTTCTGCGAAAAACAAAACAATCGGGCCCCATGGTGGCGCCCGGTTGTCGGCGATCGGGATCGTCAACGCAAGAAAAGGGTAGAAGTCGAGAGAGTTTATGGGACCCGAGCTGCGTTTTGCTCGAGCGAAGGAAGAAAATCGTCGCGGTGATGGTGAACAAAGGCGACAACGAGCCGAGACAAGAGTTTATCTTGGTTCGAGCCTGTGAAGTAATAGCTCTCTCGATCGCCTTGCGGCGGTGATTCTTATTATTTGGGTGTGCAGGCGGTGTTTACAACTCAAAGGCGATAATGGTGATTCCTAGCTCGGTGCCGTGTGTCTTTGTGTTGTCTTCGTTGTTCTTGGAGCTCATCGTCCTTGGTCTTTATACTCCTTTGCGCATAGCGGCGGGAGCAATCACAGGAGGGCCTTCCGCACGTTGAGGGTGGCGGCATCGCCCCGGACTTGTCGCGCACTCTGTGTCAACCCACGACCCGTTCTCTGGTAACATCCGGTCAAATGCTAGATCCGAAATCCAGGCGGACCAAGGCTTGAGCGAGATCCCTTGAGCTTGAGGTCGGCAGTCGAGCTTCAGGTCCACAGCGGTCTAGGCAGCGCTCGGTATGCACCAGTCGTGGTCGGGGCCTTCGAGCTTGAGGGCTCTGTTGACCGCCGCGCCCGGCCGGTCAAGGAGTTCCGCCCTCATCATGAGGTAACTTCTTGTCCAAGCTCTTGAAGTTGCAAAGCTTTGATCTTCATCGATTGGCGGGACATTTGCATTCCTTTGTGATTCATATTCACAAACTGGGCATACTTTCTTTTTCTCCTGCGGTCACCATCTTTCCTCTGAAAATATTTAATAATGGTTCGATAATCATAATTCAACAGTTGCGGATGCAAGTATAGAAGAAAGCAAAAAAGAACAACCACAAAATATGAACACCATGCAATTGTTACTTACTTCCTCTTTTTTGAAACAATGGTCCCGTCTATATACGTCTGACATAGACCATATCTTGAAGAAAAATATTCAGGTCATACACTTTTGTATGCGGATCGAGAATCGGACTCTGAAACTCATTTTGATGATCTATTTGTTCCTTTGTAAACTTGCAGCCATGTCATAGATTTCTCGTGGTTTGGACCGAACAACAACCTCCATTCTCTATCAACGGGATCTTGAACATAGTAAACTTGTGTGGCTTGCGATGCTAAAATAAAAGGCTCATCTAATAATCTTTCTCTGTATTGAACAAATGATTGAAATTAACATTGTGATCCCAAATTGATCTGTTTTCACCCATGTATCTTGAATGCGGTTGTCAACCCAATCACATTTGAAGAGCACTATATTTCCCTTATTGCGATAGTTCAGCTCAATTATTTCTTTGATTCTACCATAGTATGTCTTATTCGCTTTTCTCGGGTCCGTGTTTCCATTTTCAAAGCAAGAGGTTTGGGCAACTAGAGCTACCCCACTATTTTGAAGCGACCTACCCTCATCACTAGAGTGTGTATGGAAATTGAACCCATTTATAGTATAGCTACTATACATTGTAGCAATCATGAATGGCTCATTGGCCAAAATTTTCATCTCTTAGGTGCTTGATACCATTTTCAACTAACCCTTCCACATGTCTGAGAACATTCTAATCAACTTAAATTCCATTCAGACCTAACAACAACCATTTGAAACACAAATGGTTGGTCATCTCTTGACTTACATGCTTTCTAAACCACTCATGAAACATTTCATGATGAATACTATTGATTTTTATTTGATTGCGATGGCCAATTGAATGAAGGTACTCAATATGCTTCTGAAAATGTTTTGTAAAGTTAAAAGACTGAGAAATATACATACATAAGGGTAATGCAATCTATAAAAATAAGTTTGAGCGACTTACTTCAAGTATGGTTCTATGTTGTCATAGTTGAACAACACATATCTATGTGCTTGAAGCCATGTCTTATAGTCTATAGATGTAGTGCACTTGCCGCTCAAACCTCGCCCAAGGCTTCGAAAGAAAGGATTGATATTGCACATTGCATTATCCAAATCCTCACCATTTCTTACTTACCTAGTAAATCTGGTCTCACAACTACGTAGAAATTGTGAGCAAAATGTAAGACTCTCATCAAATTTATAAGACTCACAGATTGATCCTCAGGATGACTTTTGGTGCGAACATAGCCTTTTAACCTCATCAAAACCTAAGAATGAATAAATTTTAAGCTGTATAAACTTAACCATAGTCTACAAGTTAAAAATAGAGTCTGTTAGTGAAAATAGTTTTATAGTACCTCTCTATTGCCCACATGCTACGATATTGTCTTTGGACCACCAATTCTTGCTTGAGCGGGAAGATGAACCATCAAATGTACCATGGTGTCAAAAATGCGGTACAAATATAGTTTCTAGAATGCTTAGTGTCTCGGCTATTTCAGCCTCTAGTTTACGCATATCACTTACTCGAATAGTAGATGAGTATATTTTCTTGAAGAAATTGCTCACACGCAATTAGTCTTTGAGATTACTCGTGTTGGCAATATCCTTCGTCTGACAAGTGGAAGTAATTGTTGCAACAAAATGTGGTTGTCATGGCTCTTTAGTCCAATCAATTTCATTTACGAAACATGCACATTATTGTGTATATTTGATGCAACACCATCTGGAAACCTCACATCCTTCAATACTTGGCAAAACAACTTCTTCTCATCTGGACTCATTGCATATAGTCTTTGGAGGCATGTAGAACCTATCATCAACATCGGCGGGATGAAGATCGTGTCTAATGCCAAGGTTTCTTATGTCCAAGCGAGCATTTAAATTATCCTTTGACTTGCCATCAATGTTCAAAAGTGTATTAACAATGTTATCACATACATTTTTCTCAATGTGCATAACATCGAAATTATGTCTAAGTAATAGATCCTTCCAATATGGTAACCAAACTAGATAGATTTCCTTTTCCAAGAAAGTGGTGCCTCATTTCTACCCCTCGTCAGCGGGTTTTTGGCTTCTTTGTAGTTGGATCCTTTCCAAAAGTTGTGTCCATGTTTCTAGTAAGCTCCAAAATTTCCTCTCCACTAAGTGGAGTAGGTCTTTACCTATGCTCCTCGGTACCATCAAATAGTTACATAGCAGACCTAAATATGTGGTTGTCATCTAAGAATCTCGATGGCACATGATGACATACTTGCCTCCTTTTTTAGTTGGAGAGAACATTCATGTGAGTGGCAATCCGGACAAGCAACTTTACGAGGTAACAAGCGCATGCAAATAGCCTAGACCGGGAAGATCTGAGATGCTGCATAATATGGCAGCACGCAATTGGAAGCACTCATCCTTAGAAGCATCATATGTCCTAACACCATCAACAAACATATCTATCATATCATTGACAAGTGGCTCAAGGTAAACATCCATATCATTGGGTGCCTTAGGACCGGGAATTACTAGAGAGGATAAAATTTGTTTGCTTCATACACTTCCAAGGTGGCGGTTGTATGGAATCAAAATAACGGGCCAAATGCTATAAGTTGAATTGTAGGTCCTAAAAGGACTAAAGCCATCACTAGCCACAGCAAGTCTAAGATTTCGACTATCTGAGGCAAACTCTGGATATGTAGAGTCAAAATCCTTCCAAAAAGGAGCATCTGTTTGGATGCCTAAGCAAGCTATCTTTAAATGCGTTCTTCATCATGCCACCTTGCATCATTGCCATTGTTTTGGAGGATATAAAGTACCTTTGAAGCCTTTTCTTTATTGGAAAGTACGAAGTACTTTCATAGGAACTCTATGCACACGTTTTCCATTAGGACTTTTCTTTTCGATTTCCACCTTGAAGTGTTGCACTTTGGACAAACATTTTTCTTTTCATGCTCTTTCAAAAACAATCGCAATCATTATCACAAGCATGGATATTGGTGTACCCAAGACCAAGGCATTTTACTATATTTTTGGTGCATTGAAGTTTTTAGGAAGTAATGACCCTTCGAGTAAAACATCCTTAAGTAACTCTAGTAGCATGTCAAAACTTTTATCCTCCACCCTCCAAGAAATTTTATATGCACGATAATCTAATGATGAAACGAAGCTTTGAAAAGTTTCTCTGACTGGGTACAATTCTTTGCCGCATCTTCTACCAACCTATAAAAGGATTCCATATCCTCATCATCTGCTCTTCATTCCTTCTAAGTCACCCATGTCATCTAAACCCCGACTAAGTCTCGAAGTAAATCGGAGATGTCATCTTCTTCATTTGACTTTTGTACTTCTACTCTGTCAAATTCTTTGGATATTTGACAAATAAGCGGAGCTTGGTTCTCCATGGTTCAACCAAGTTATGTACCCTTGATAAACCCTCACAAATTAAATGCTCACGAACTAAATCACTGGCTCTCCAACAACAGTTTTTACATGCCTTGCAGGGCATAATATCTTTCTTCCTTTAGCTGAATTACGAAAAGCAAACTCCAAAACTTGTCAACTCCTTTTATATATTCATCGGTATGCCTAGGCATATCCATCAATTTTATCCATGATGCACAACTTGAGTCTAAATATTGAAATATATGAGCAAACACACCTAGATAGCAACACAAAACCTCATATATGTATCATTTATGCACATTCAAACAACAAACTGAATTTATAGCACATAGATTACTTCTTAATTGGAACCAAAGACCAGAAGAAAACAAACATACCAATCACTAGGTATCCGATGAAGATGAGAATGTTGTCCAGTAAAATGTTGATCCTTCAACCCTCGGTCCTCCCCTCATATAGTACAAAATATAAGCAAGTAAAACAACTAGCCAACCAAGGTGCAGAGTTAAGTAAAAGAACTCATCAACCATACAATATTGCAGATATTTCTTGGTTACAGAAATGGTGGCGATATGATCACAAAAAAATGTTGGTGATAGAGCCAAAAAAATGCATAATGGCTAATATGAAAGACCAAAAGATGGGCTGAACAACATCTTTGTAAGTGCCAAATGAAGCTATTTGTGTGGCATAGTGCGACCAATTTTTCAATAGTTGGACAAAAGTCTTTTGAGTAAACAGCTAGTAAAAATTGAAGCCAAGAGTTGTAGACATGTTCATCTAGTTGGGTTACATGCAACAATCCCTCTTTGCACCATATATGTAAACACAACTATTGTGCCTCTGAGTCTGGACATACAAAATAGGGTGCAAACTCCTTAATGCAACAATCGCTTTACTCTATCCTAGAACATAAATGGACCGGTTTATCCATCCTACTCACATAGAAATGTCAAATGCAAGTAAACAAATAATGTATGTATAAAAATTGACTCCATACAGAATGGCTGTTGAGTTCAAATGTAGTTTCACATACTGTTGTTAATACTTAGCGACTTAGTGCAAGCTGTTATGCGGTTCACGAGTTCTAGACACAACCTCTTTCAAGGTGCGGCATTTCTATCGGGCTATGTATTTGCCACATTATACACATTACGGCGTTCATAGGACAGCTAGCAATTCATTCATTTGCACGAACTATATTGTCCGGTCAAAATGAAAATTGAAAAAGTCAAACCGTTCTGATCACTATCGGGCAATCTTTGAATCTTGATATCTACGAAATATATGGCGATGGACTAGACTTTAACTCGCGTTCCTTGCATGCCACCTATATAATCTGGTCACCAAGCATTTGGTCTATTCAATGGGTTAGCGGCGATAACATCCTCTTCCTTTCTGCATTGACCAATAAAGAGGTGATTAATAAAATAAGAGTGACAAATGAGAAAAATGATGGCTAATTCAATTTTGCACTATACTCATTAAGAGATACAAATCTTTTCAACTTTCTTATAGGAAAAAATTCAAAATATATAAAAGGACAAAATTATGGCTTTCTTCTTTGGTTATAGCTACGAGGGTAAGGAAAATAGTGGCGACCCGACTAACTACCACCAGTTCCAAATTAAGCGGCAAGGAAAGAAAACATTACTTTGCTAGTTGAGAAATATCATTTTGCTAGCACATTTTAGCCCTAAATCAGGTTTATCATTCTTCAACCTGTAATTCTTGTAAGTTTGGAGGGAGCAATTAAAGATCCAAGCTTGGGAAAATCGTGAAAGCAAAAATTGAAGCTGAAATTAAGAGGATAGAGGTAAACATGTTGATGTTCTTCTACTTATTTCATGGTGAACTATCAACCGATATTTTTCATTTGAAAACTATCGATGCAATTTACTAGTACTATACTTCTAATCAGCACTAATCATTGTAACCTGCATCTATCTCTAAACAAGAGATTGTGACTTGATGCTAACTAAAAACTAGGAGCTACCAGACAACGATATTTGAAGCGACTAGGGGTTCAATTACTCCTGGAAATACATTCTTTGCGCTTTTGTTTCACCCAAGTGTCAAACAACGATGCAAACTAGTTCTTCGATTATACAGTCCTTGGTACCAATCTAGTAGGAAATGTAGAATCAAATTCTTTCCCGTCACTCAGCAAAACGGCAAGAAGAAAGAACCGACAAATAGAATTCAGGCTTTTGGTGTTTGCAAATAGTTCCTTCACTTTTACGATTTTCTCTTCTCTGCTTATATCGTCCAGATTACAAAGACATAAACCGAATTCAGTTATGACTCCCAATCCAAATTACTTACACTAATTTGACTCCAATTCAAACTCTAGAACTTCAACGAAACATGTTCCTATTGCCTGTCAGACAACACTCAAAGCAATCGGACTACAAGACCAAACCAACTTCGGACTCACGAACTTTAACAGAGGACTCCGATCCTAACCGGAAAAACAATCGGATTCTTGACCATAACAAAACTGATATGTTTCTTTTGTGCACAAGATTAATCTCAACACTACATTCATCTTGCAAGTAGCGAGGAGTGGCAAGACATCCCAGACTACCAAATCTATCGGATCCATCTAACGGTGGAGGTATACCTTGCTTTCGAGAGGAGGCGGCGTCGGATTTGTGAGGAGAGACCGTCGAACACGGAGAGGAAGAGGCGGCGGCAGTGGAAGGACAATGGCGCTGGCCGAGGAGGCGTCGGAGGCGCCTGGCCGTGAGGAGGCGGCGACGTCCGACGGAGAAAAGTAGGAGGCGGCGTCTGGCGGAAAGCGAGGCAGCGCGTGGTGGAGAGGACGAGCTGGCGGCCGAGCGAGGCGTCGGGCGCTGGGCCGTGAGGCGGCGGCGTCCGCGGAGAAGAGTAGGAGGCGTCTGGCGGAGCGAGGCAGGCGGAGTGGAAGGACGAGTGGCGCCAAGCCGAAGGAGGCGTCGGGGCCTGGGCCGTGAGGCGGCGTTACGCTCGACGGAGAAAAGCAGGAGGCGGCGGGTGGAGACGACAAGTGGCGCTGGTCGAGAGCGTCGGGCGCTGGGCCGTGAGGTGGCGTCTGGCGGAGAGCGAGGCGGCGGGGGCTAGATCTGACCGAGCCTTGGGGTGCTGGGCTGGGGCTTGGTGAGAATTGGGGATTTTTCTTTCAGCTAGGTCATGGGATTTTTCTTTTCTAGGTCATGCGCGGCTGAATCTTTACATTCCGCCTCTGTTTGTGGCGTGCGGCTCTTTCTTTTCAGCGGCTAATCCGTACACACCCTTCGCCGGTGATCAACTAGGCTCGCCGACCGATCAACTAAGATGCGCCGACAGATAAAGCATCTATTATTTTTTGCCGACACATTATCATCAAAATAAAAATGCCGACACATAACATGTTGCTCTATTATACAATTGCCGGTAGACCAGTGGCGGTAGAAGGTCGATTATTGCCCACAGATTATATGTCGCCAATATTAGCCTTTTGCCAACAATTCACAGTGGCCAAAAGTGTGCCATGGTGTAGTGTTATGCCTTATGGTGTATGTTATGCCCCACATGACATCTTGCGTGCAACTAACAAACTACATATATGCATCTACATGCATTAGTTATCTTTGAGCAAGCAATATAAAAGAGTAGAAAAGGCGTGAGATAGAATTTATGCAGCAAAAAGAAAAAAACTCTCATGTGCTTCACCGTCCGTACTATGTTTGTGTGCGTGAGTTTTTACTGAGAATATGTGTCTAAGTGTATGCTTTCGATCCCAACAATTTGGTATCAAAGCAGCAGGTTGTTAACCTATTCATGCCCAAGATCATTTTGCGGTCGCCAGGAAGCAGTGTCACTATGGACGGAGAGGCATCATCAAAGGCGTCAGTGAAGGAGGGAAGCATCTCCCTCCAGTATCCACTATTGACAAGCAACAATTATATGGTGTGGTCTATGAAGATGTGTGTGTACATGGAGGCACAGGGCGTATGGGATGTAGTGGAGGCTGCCCATTGGGAGAACAACAACCAGCACGACAAGATGGTGCTTGTGGCTATCTACCAGGGCATGAGCAAGGAGAAACTTCTTGCTGACAAGAAGACAGCAAAAGAAGCATGGACTGCATTGAAGTCGATGTACATCAGGGTCGACCAAGTGACAAAGGTGAAGCTATAGACCCTCAAGACGGAGTTCGATGAACTCTAGATGCATGAGGGGGAGCCCGTGGATGATTTTGCCAAGAGAATCACCACGGTGCTTAGTAAGATGTGCACGCTAGGAGAGAATATTAAGGACTCCTATGTGGTTGAAAAGGTGTTGCGAGTTACACCATCTAAGTTTTTACCAGTTGTCACTACCCTGGAACAATTCAGGGACTTGAGAAACATGTCCATCGAGGAGATGTTAGGCCGGTTGAAGGCGTACGAAGAGCGCATGAAGGTATATGGTAGCAGCGACGAAGAACATCTTCTTCTAAACCGCGCAGAATGGAACGCTAAGGAGGCGAAGGTTGGTAGCGACAACTCATCAAATTCATCTAAAGGGTGAAGGGATGGTAGTGACTGTGGGTGTGGCCATGGCCATGGCTGTGGGCATAGCCATGGGTTCAACGAAGGTGAATGCACCAGTAGCGGCAACCACTGTGAATGGAAGTTTGACAAAGCCAAGATGTGCTGCTACGAGTGTCAAAACTATGGGCATTTCGCATCAAAGTGCCATTCCAAGAGAGACAAGAAAGCTCTTGTTGCGAAGAAGCATGATGACTATGAACCAGAACTTCTCATGGCCGAAACCTGCAAGCTTGTTCAGTCCACCGAAGAAGGGTTTGATGTGGTGATGCTAAAAGAGGAAGAGGTGGTGCCCAACCTGGGAACTAAGGAGGTGCAGATTAGTGTAGCTTGGTACCTTGACACTGGGGCAAGCAATCATATGACTAGCTGCAAAAGTATGTTCATTGAATTAGATACTTCAGTGAATGCCACTATGAAGTTTGGTGATGGCTCAATAGTGAATATATGTGGCCATGGGATAGTACTCTTTGAGTGTCAAAACAAGGAGCACAAGGTACTCACTAATGTTTATTATATTCCAAAATTGAGTAGCAGCAATATAGTAAGCATTGGCCAGTTAGATCAGCATGGGTGTAAGACAATTGTAGAGGATGGGCACTTGAGCATTTTTTGATAGGCAGCAAAGGCTCCTGGCAAGAGTAAAGAGGTCGAAGAACAAGCTGTATGTTTTTGTTCTTCACTTGACCCAGTCGGTGTGTCTACGGGCAAGGAACAAAGAAGATGCGTGGTTGTGGCATGCCCAGTACGGGCATCTGAATTTTCAGGCTTTAAGAAAATTGGCACAGAGAGGAATGGTACACGGGTTGCTAGTTCTGGACCATGTGAATCAGGTCTGTGATGGGTGTTTGGTTGGCAAACAGCGGAGAGCACTATTTCCATCTGAAGTTGTGTATCGTGCTGAAAAACCTTTGCAACTTCTCCATGGCAACTTGTGTGGGCCAATAACTCTGATGATTCCTATTGGTAACAGATACTTCTTCCTGCTAGTAGATGACTAGAGTCGGTATATATGGACTGTTCTTCTCAAAAGCAAGGATCAGGCACTTGGTGCATTCAAAAAAGTAAAGACTAGCACAGAAGTGGAAATGGATGCAAAAGTGAAAGCACTCAGGACCGATAGTGGTGGCGAGTTCAGGTCAAAGAAAGTTCACAGAGTTTTGCGATGCTCATGGGATAAAGCATTTTTTGACTGCACCATACTCACCTCAGCAAAATGGTGTAGTTGAGAGAAGGAATCGGACCATCGTGGCGATGGCACGTAGTCTGTTAAAAAGTAAGAATATGCAAGGGATGTTTTGGGGAGAAGCACGTAGTGACTACTGCTGTATATCTTCTCAATTGGGCTCCTACTCAAAGTGTGGTTGGAAAGACGCCGTATGAAGCATGGCATGGCAAGAACCAAATGTGCATCACCTATGCACATTTGGGTGTTTGACACATGTAAAGATAGTGAGCCTACATGTAAACAAGTTGGCCAATCGTAGCACTCAAATGGTGTTCTTTGGCTATGTACTCGGATCTAAGGCGTATCGTGTGTATAACCCAGTTACCAGGAAGTTACATGTGACCTGAGATGTGATATTTCAAGAAGACAAATAGTGGGACTGGACCATGACTTTGGAATAAAATGATGGTTGCTCAGTTGAAATTTTACACTCAAGTTTGAAACTCACCCATGTGCAGGAACTAGAGTTCAAGATCACAATGAACAACATGAAAATGTGGAACCAGAGCCAGTCTCACTGTCTGTTTCAGGTGGATAGGCTGGGCATGGTGGATCATCACCGAGTTCGCTGGATGCATGCATCACCGGCAACGTCATTGATAACTCCCATGTCAAGAGTTTCAGAAACATCATCAGATGAGGGTTCACATTGGTACATGTCTCTACAGGAGATCTATGAAGACACAACTGTGGTGGAGCTGAGTGATGAAGTTAACATGTGCTTGTTGGGTACTAAAGAACCTACTACCATTGAGAAAGCAAAGAAAGAGGCCTACTGGAGGCATGCCATGCAGGAAGAGATGAAGTCCACAGAAGAAAATGGCATCTGGAAGCTAGTTGATCTTCCATGGGGACAAAAACCGATTAGCTAAAGTGGGTATTTAAGCTCAAAAAGAACCCTGATGGCACGGTGGCAAAGCACAAAGCTTGTATTATGGCTAAAGTATACGTGCAACGACAAGGAGTGGATTTTGATGAAGTGTTTGCTCTAGTTGCAAGGATAGAGACAGTGAAATTGTTCATAGAATTGGCTACGCAGGAAGGATGGGAAGTGCACCATAGGGATATTAAAACTGCTTTCTTAATAGTGAGTTGGAAGAGGAGGTTTATGTGGCACAACCACCTGGTTTTGTGGATCATGAAAATGAGAAAAAGGTGCTTAAACTAAGCAAGACACTCTATGGGCTGCAGCAAGCGCCAAGAGCTTGGAATTCTAAGCTAGACAAAAGTTTGTTGTCACTTGGTTTTGAGAGAAGTCTGTTGGAACATGTAGTCTACAAGAGGAGTACAAAAGGTTCAGTCTTACTAATTGGTGTGTATGTAGATGATTTGATCATCACAGGTTCACACGCTAGAGAAATTGAGAAGTTCAAGATTGAGATGAAACACTTGTTCCGTATGAGTGATTTGGGCCCTACTCAGTTACTATCTTGATATTGAAGTTCACCAAACAAGCCAAGGCACATATCTGTGTCAATCAAGTTATGCAAGCAAGATACTGGACAAGTGTGGTATGCTGGATTGCAATTCGGTTCAAACTCCCATGGAGGCCAGGCTAAAACTTAGTAAGTTGAGCTCTAATCCATCTGTAGATGCAACTTTTTATTGTAGTGTGGTTGGCAACTTAAGATACTTGGTGCACACAAGGCCAGAGATAGCATATTGTGGGGAACCGTCCCCGGGACTCCACTGATTCACCCAAATGCGCGGTACATCTCAAGTGAATCAAGGGAACCTCGGGCGTTCCACGATTATACCCGTGTTGGTCCCAGGATAGTTTGCCAACACGAGCATTCTCATCCAACAGTTGACATCACAACACATACACAATTATCGGAAGCATAAAACGTTATTACATTCCAAAAGTAGGACTGCTGTCCATAACGACATATCTAGAGTTATTACATCAAGTATCAGCGGAAATCATAAGATAAACAACAAAAGGGCCAGCATGGCATGCCCCCAAACCCTCAGGCAACCAACTGGGGCAAGAACGGCGACTAAACGTTAGCATTGTCGAAATCTGCCCGGTAAAAGTCCCCGGGCAGTGCCTCATCCTCACCTGCAGCAAGTGGACAATCCGATTGAGTACAAAGAGTGTACTCGCACAATAATATACATTGCATGTTGATTTCTAACTACATGTGGTTGCTACATCAAATGATGGCAAAATGACAATTTCAGCATAAAGCAATGTTTGGGGTAAATCATAAACATGTATAGATTGAAAAGAATTTCGTTTCGTAAACATTTGCAAGATCTAGTACATAATATAACCTCACCATAATCACATTCATATCATGCCTTCAAGCATTCTCCGAACCATGAGTTCCATCGCTCATGTTCGACTACACACACAAGTACTCCAATACTTGTGTCTCTTTTCCCACTCCCATCCCATTCTTACCAAGTACTTAATACTCGCCCGGTGGATCGACAGTTCAAGTGATCGCCTTAACCATGGGCGGCTATTGAATAGTTTAAACTCTGCAGAGGTGCGACTTTACCCACACGACCGTCACACTCGTAAGCCAAGCTATTAACACATTTCCTTTGATGTGTCGGCCGAGGTGAACGTGACAAACCATTTTCGATATGCATGGTAGTATATCTAAACCATCCGGATGATCGTGACCCTCGATCCCGCGTGCCCGATTGCTCGGTGTGTGTGGATCAAGGAGTACACCCGTTGTTGGACATCCCCAACTCAACAAAGTTCGAGGACTCGAGGATATTCCTTGGCGCTCCACTAAGCCCAAGGAATTCGGCGATCATTCCTTGACGCTCCACTAAGCTCAAGGAATCCAGTGCACATGGTTTACATACCCTAGTCATACACAAGTACTTGGTTACGCCGGTCTCATAAACGGCGTGTGGTTCGCACGATAGTTACTCAAAGAGGCGTCACCAGATTTGATCCTTAGGGTCCTTAACCAACATCTCTACTCATGAACCAACATTTGAAACCATCATAATCATAATAATTCTCAATCATTGCGACCAATAGACTAAGTCCATCAATCGCGGTTTCTAACGATGTTCTAAGCATGGCTAAGCAATTCGCACGAACCCATATACAATAATAATAAACCAACCACCTAGGGCGACAATGGAACATGGAAAGAACATGACAAGGGGATAACATCACAATGTGGTGATAGCTAAGTTTTCTACCCAATCATAATTGTAGTTGAAAGTAAGCATGCAATTGATAAAATAATTCCAAACATAAACTTCAAATAATAGGAGCAATCATGGTCAAGGAGTAAAGTAGTGCCTTGCTGCTCGCTCTTGACTTCGAAGGCGTAGTCGTACTCGGGAGTGCCTTCCGAAACATCAACACCTAACGAAAAAATCCAAATCCATAAACACCAAATGAAGAATTCAAATGGTGCACATGATTAAAAGATGCATGAAATGCTCATGATGCACAATACTTGATTATAATATGAAAATACCAATTTAGTCTTGCGAAATTTGGACTTGGTTGTCAACATTTCATGTTTTAGAGGCATTTTATTGAATTATGTCCGGAGTATCCGGATTAAATCCCCGGAGTGTCCGGGCTGACCCTCTCGGTCTGCCCTGTTCTAGCATATCCGGACTATCCGGATTAAATACCCGGACTATCCGGGTTAAAACCCCGGACTATCCGGATTAAATCCCCGGACTATCCGGGCTGAGTGGTCTGTCTCAAAATGGATATTTTGCTATTGATTTCTAAACTTCATAGCAATGCACTAGGACTTCAAAAGGGTGTACTAGGGTGGGATCTTACCACTATGGGGTTACTTTTGCACGTGGTGACGGTTGGTTTCGGCGAGGGAATGACAAGAACGTCACAATACCGACTTTCACGGTTCGTCTCCTCCTAGCTCGTGTAGACGACAATGACTTCACTTGCTTGCGCTTGCAGCAACAACTAGCCCTCCTCCTCAAGCTTCCGTGCGACATGCATGACCCGATTCATGGTGTGATGATGGATTCCATGGAGAAGAAGGAAATGAGTTACAAGGAACAAAATTTCTGAACATGGAGGAAAAGAAAATCGATTGCCACTTACCCAAAACTTGGTTCCTCAAGAATCCATTTGGATGGATTTGAAGCTCTTGATCTTGGCTACAAGATGGTATAACATGCACAAGCTCAAACTCAAGATTTGAGGGGATTTTGTGGGGGAGAGTGGCAAGGGTTGGAGAAGAACACACTTGCTGTATTTTCTGGTTTGAGCTGAGCAAATGAGCAGAAAAAAGGGAGGAGAAACCAAGGTTTAGGCCTTATATAGGCTGCCCACTCATGCCTTACATGTGGGGCTAGGTCCCACATGTCATAGGGTAAGTAAAAGGGTGGGTATGGGTGGTTTGAGTGAGAAAAGTCATGGAAAGGATGTGCAGCCCACAAGTTCCTATGCAAGGTAGGTCCCATGTGTCATTGACATGTTAGGTAAGTGGGTAGAGGTAGGTAAAGTAAGAAGTGTCATAGTAGATATGTGCAGCCTACTCCCTTCTCTCTTATGATCATGGCCCACACGTCATTGAGTAAGGTGAAATAACATGTGTGCAGTTTTTAGAAAGTGATTGCTAGGATTTTGTAACTCCCTCTTCTATGCAAGATGAATGTCCTAACACTTGTATGATTATAATCAAATGAGGATGCGACGATATTATGGAAGATGTTAGCGCGACAAGCCTCACTTACCGGACTAGCGAAAATCGGGCTGTTACACATATGCAGTGGGGATTGTGAGCCATTTCATGGAGAAACCCACAACTGACACAACCAAGCACATGGCAACAGTGAAGCATGTACTCAGGTATGTGAAAGGAACTCTGAAGCTAGGATGTTTCTATGCAAGGAACAAGCTTGTTGAGCTTAGATTAGTGGGGTAGAGTGAGAGTGACATGGCAGGTGATGTTGACGGCTAGAAAAGTACCACCAAAGTTGTGTTCTTCCTTGGTTCAAATTTGATCAGTTGGCAGTCACAGAAACAGAAGGTGGTAGCTCTTTCGTCTTGCGAGGCAGAGTACATTGTTACTACAACGGCGGCGTGCTAAGGGATTTGGCTTGGACGGCTCTTGGCTGATCCGAAGAAACAACAGGCAAGCAATGTTGTCTTGATGGTTGACAACAAATCAGCGATTTCTCATTGCAAGAATCCTATATGCTATGATAGAAGTACGCATATCGATACATGTTATCATTTCATTCGTGATTGTGTCAAGAATAAAAAGATTGCAGTAGAGTATGTTGAATCTGAGAATTAGCTTGCTGACATTCTGACCAAGCCACTTGGGAAGCTCAAGTTCTTGGAGATGCGACAGAGAATTGGGATGGATGGTTGAGGTGAATGCATGATAACAAGATTTTTTTGAAGGGGGGTGATTGTTAGACTTTAATCTTGTTATAGTCCATTGGTTAGTTAGTATCGGATCAGCAGTAGTTAGTATCCACCGTATGGATTAAGCTCAATTCTCTGTAATCGTTTTTACTTGGAGCAAGAGAGAAATAGAACAAGAAGAAAACGACGCAAGCTGAGTTCGCGTCACAATTTCCTTTTGTGTTTCCAGATTACTGTTCGTTGTTCTTTCGGCAAAGCTTACAGACAGAGAGAGACATAGTATTGTCTTCCAAATATACTTGGAGCATGCGCAGTAGTTGCCTGTAATGGCACAGCTGAATGATCCATACATTTAGGTTAATTACTGGCTTACTCTGCTGTAGGTATGAGTTGACATATATATTAGCACGGACTCGCTAGTTGCCTCGAGGAATTGGAATCGTTTCCCTTGGCTCGATGTCGATGAGGAGGCCCTGAGACGGGTACGGCAGTGGGTACCTGGAGAAGCTACCGTCGCAGCCGGCGGCGAGCTTCCATCTGAACTCGGTGACGATGTAGTGCATGGCAACGAGCGTCTCCACCCTCGCAAACTCGTTCCCGGGGCATACGCGCACGCCCCCGCCGAACGGCACGTAGCTGAAGGGCGGTATCGCCGACGCCGACGGGTTCTCGAACCGCGCCGGTTCGAACCTGCTGGGCTCCGGGAAGATGGCCGGGTCCCACTGCGTCATGTTCGTCGCGTACATCACCTGCCATCCCTTGGGTATCAGGTAGCCGTCCAACTCCACGTCGTCGAGCGCTCTCTTCATGAGGCCGAACAGGGGGGGAACCATCCGCAGCGTCTCCATCGCCGCCGCCCATGTGTACCTCATCTTGCCAAGGTCATCCCATGTCAGAGCTTCCCCTGCAACCTTGCACCTCGCGATCTCCTCCTGCTCCTTCACCACTCTGTCGTAGGCGTCCCTGTTGCTATCCAGCTGCCGGATCAGGAAGGTCAGGAGGATGGCGGTGGTGTCGTGCGCGGCCACCATCAGGAACATGACGTTGTCGATGATCTCCTCGTCGGGGAGGCCCTCGGCGAGCATGTGGGTCACGATGTCGTCGCCTGGCGAGCTCTCCCCGCGCACCAGCTTGGCCCGTCTCTCCTCGATGACCCCAGCAACGATCCGCCGGCCGCGCCGGCTCGCGGCGAGGCACTTGCCGAAGGTGCTGAAGGGCAGGTTCACCGGGATCGCCCAGATGCCCCTCACCAGCTGCTGGAACTCCGCCGACAACTGCCGCCTGACGGCGTCATGGGCTCCCCGCCCAAGCCCGAAGATGGCGGTGCACATGATGTCGAACGTCAGCGACTTCATCGACGGCATCACCGCGACGGTGCCCCGGCCGCTCCAGCAGGTGCGGAGGTGGTGCCGGACCTCGTCGTCCATGCTGCCGACGTACCTCTTGACGGCGTCCAGCTTAAGGAACTGGACCATCATGGTCCTGACGCGGCGGTGCTCGTCGCCGGTCACCTCCCGGATCGTCCGCCAGCCGACCATCCGGTTGAAGGACGGCGTGTTCTTGGCGGTCAGCGCAGCGCTGGCGAAGAGGAACTTGTTGGACGAGGGGCCGACGAGGAAGGCCGTCGGGCAGCCGAAGAGCGACAGCCTCGACACGGGACCGTACGCGTCGGACCACCGCCGGAGCCATTCCTCGCCAGTGTTGGCGCGGAGAGCGCGCAGCAGGCCGAGCGTCTGGCCGACGACGGGAAGCCCGAGGGAGCCGGGAGGCAGCTGGCGCCGCTTCTTGTCGTCGCCGACGCGAGGATCAGCTGCGGAGAGCTGCCGTCTTTTGTGGTGGTGCAACACCGGGAGCGACGCGACAAGTGCAGCAAGGATTACTGCTGCGAGAGCTGCCAAGATGGAGGAAGCGTCCATTAATTTCTCAGCTGGAACGAATAGTCGATCGCGAGAGCATCATATGGATTATAGCAGTGTCTACAATGCCTAGCCGGTGAGAATTTTCCCTCAGATGTACTCCACTCCAAGTTTTGATTTCTTAATAAATAATTACTACTGCAGAAGTCGTCTCGAGTGCGCCACCAAATCCATTTTGTTTTTCAGTTGATAGTCGGAATTATTGAAGGGAATCATTGCTAAGATGGATTCCACGGGAGTAAGGACAAGTTGGGCGAGCAAAGCCATGGCGTGGCGCAACACAGAAGCCAGGCTTCAATTTGTTGGACGTCTTCTGAGATGAAAAAAAAAAAACCATTTCCGCAGACGTATCTGCCTGCACCCAAACTGGTTTCAGATTCATTTCGGGTCCGACCTAAAAAAATGTCAACTTCAGTGCTAACTGTACGTATGCCCAGCGAGTAATACACGCCAACTTTTATATTTATTTAGAGATTAATTTGGAAACACCATTCCGTGACAAAAGGATTTGTAAACACATGTAAACCATCCTTATACCAAGTAAACTTCGTGAAAACTACATATACAAGTTTTTCAAATTTTTTAAAATTACCATACGTAGGAGAGGTGAGCTTCTACAACCTGTAAATTTTGAAGACTAAACTCATTCAATTCACATTTGAAAGATATGAATTTGACAAGTAGCCAGCTGAATAGTGCATCAAAATCACTATTTAGGCTGAATTTGTCTTTTTCATATCTTTCTACTTTGATTGATTTTAGTCATCAAATTTTATAGGATTGTAGAAACTCATCTCCCTTATGTATGGTAATTTTTTGAGAATTTTTCAAAACATGTAAAATGTGGCTTTTACGGAGTTTACACGGTAAAGATGGTTTACGCATAATACATACATACATATATACATGAATACATATATGTGGGGACCCTCCTTTATGGATTAGAATACCAAGGAAGGTTTCATGTACGTCTAGTACTAGCCTTATGATTAGTGATTAGTACGTATATTTACAACATTGATACACATCCATAAATAATATTATACATATGATAGTGGAAGATAATAATACAATAATGTTCTTACAAGCCAGAATAAAATGTAACGGAAAATACAAAAGTCTTGTAGTTTGCCCATACAACCCTCAGGAAACTGATAAGGATAAATCCTTAGAAAGGTGCATAAGTGAAATCCCTGTAACCTGCGTGATAGAATGTGGCATCGGAATTTTTCGATTCTTCATCTACTGAATGTGAAAAACAACAAGATTAAGTACTTTGGTACTCAGCAAAACTTTAGTGTATAGTAAAAGTACAGTAAATGTAGGCTATGTCAAGTGAAGGGCTACTAAATTTATTTTTGCATAAAGCAAAATTTAACGTGGATAACAAGTATTAAATTGTAAGCGGTATTTTAAAGAGTGTTTTAATCAAGGAAAAATATCCTGTGCAATCACCCCTCCTGGTGAAACCACCGTACAACTGAACTAAAAAAAGTTTCAAAAAATTTTGAAAAAAATCATGGATGTACATCTCAACTTACCCCACCTACATATAAAATTTCATGATCAAATTCATCTTATACTAGCAGTTACAAAAAAGACAAATTTAGCATGAACAGTGATTTTTTACTGTTCATCACTATTCATTTTTGCTGTTTGTTTTTTTTGTAACTGCTAGTATAGGATGAATTTGATCATGAAATTTTATATGTAGGTGGGGTAAGTTGAGATGTATATCCATGATTTTTTTCAGAATTTTTTGAAACTTTTTTTAGTTCAGTTGCACGGTAGTTTCACGGAGGGGGGGTTGCACCGGATATGTTGCCTTTAATCAATATGTAAATAACAGTTATGAGAGCATAGATGTAAACTCAGCCTGCGTGATTGTGAGTACCGCACCATTTCCTTGCCCCAACTTATATTTTGAAACAAAAACTCTTTTACCACTATTTTCAATTTAATTTCTTTTATGAAAATATCAAAACTTCTAACTAGTATAAGTACACCAAGTCTCCCATAACCACAGGAATGGCTTTTTGAAATGTTTTATACTTTGCAGAGGTGTACAGCTTTACTCATAAGTCATAACCTTTTTTTGTTGCCTAGTTATTAACATATTTCCTTTGGTATATGGCAAAGAGATTATAACATAATCATTACATTACCTAAATCTAACTTTGCACCAGCTCAATAACGACAAACTCTTACTATAGCGACAGAAGATATTTGTATAATCACCGTACGTCTTATGGTTATACACCCCACTGTCCCACTTCTACCCATAATAAGGCGTTATTCCCAACACTTCAGTGAGGGCACTATCGATGGTTGTGACCGACAATGAAGAAGAGGGAGTGGGGGCAAGGCGGAAGATCTAAGTCGATGGTAGCATAAGACCGAGCGCTTTTACCCAGTTCAGCTCCCCAATGGAGATAACACCCTAGTCCTTCATTCGTTGTTTCTAATGTAGCGTGAGTGTTCTGTTTACAAGCTCTCTATCTGAGATGATTCCCCTATTGTCTAGGGTTCCTTCTCTCTATATACACCGCCGAGGCGTCGCTGAGCACATTCTTCAGGGTTGTTGGGGCGCAGCAGAGCAGCGAGGCGATTGGGGAGTAGCGAGGAAGACCGTCTATGCTTGACCCGACCAGCACTGATAGCATGCAGGAGCAGCGCCGCCCGTTGCAGAGGTACAGGCGCTGTCTACCTACCCTTGTCGCTTGCACCTCCCGATCTTCTTTCGTCTGGCGCGGCTGAGACCTTCCAGAAGCTCCTCCTTTTTATATGGTTGGCTCGGCCCACCCCCATGGGCTGATCCGGTCGGCCCGTTAACTAGATACCCGGTCTCATAGCTTCCACAATAGCCCCCGAGTGCTTCGTGGCCGAGCCGTCCTCTTTAGGTCCGCCACGATGTTCTCCCATCATCGTATCGCTTGGAGGGGAGGTCGTGAAGGACTCTATTACCTCGCGCTAACTTTCCCGAGTGGTTCGTAGCCCGGTTTGCCATGGCCTTGGTGATCGGTCTGCCCGTGGGATGTATCCCTGTCCGTGAGTGGCAGTCGGCTTAGCCCGGCGAATACCTTGATTCGGTTTGAGGGCGCCCTTATCCGCTCATATTGGGGCGTAGCGGAGCTTGCTATGGGGCGCACCATTATTTGGCTCTTGGCCGAGCGGTACCCGTACATGTACGGCAGTCGGCTCAACATGGAGTGTACCCACAATTAGTTTAATAATGCCTACGCCTGATCTTGTCGGAGCGTAGCGTGGCCCGTCATGGAGCGCATCATTATTTGGCTCTTGGCCGAGCGGTACCCGTACATGTACGGCAGTCGGCTCAACATGGAGCGTACCCACAATTAGTTTAATAATGCCTACGCCCGATCTTGTCGGAGCGTAGCGTGGCCCGTCATGGAGCGCATCATTATTTGGCTCTTGGCTGAGCGGTACCCGTACATGTACGGTAGTCAGCTCATCATGGAGCGTACCTAGGATTGGTTTGATGATGCCTAAGCCCGATCATGTCGGAGCGTAGCGTGGCCCGTCATGGAGCGCACCATCGTAATCCCTGAATTGAGCCCCGCCGCAATATCTGATTCCGTCTTGCGGCAACCAGCGGGTGACCCGGCATGGGGCATATTGTGGGGGTGCGCTTCGATTTTTAGGTTCAGATAGCACCTGGGTTCAGCACGGAACGGCGGTTTACAACCGACCCAACACGGGGCGCATCATGCCCGAATCGATCTTGTCCTGGCAACGGCTGTCCGCCACGATCATACCATTCGGTTGGCCAGGTCAGGATGAGTCGTGCCTTGGTCAAACCCGGCAGCAACGGGCGTGTTGAGGCATGATCCCCACCCCAAGCGGGATTTGTCGTCCTTTATAGTTTCTAGGAGCCGCGCTGGGCTGAGTCTTCCTCACGCATCACGCCCCCGCTTCTTCGTCTCCAAAAAGCTCATCGCCCTCCCTGCGAGTTCCATTGCTAGGGTTAGCCACCGTCGTCGCCTCCTCCTCTTCGTGTCGCCGATAATCACCTCTGGGAATGTCGACTCCGCCTTCCCAGGACTCCCCCGCGCTGCCTCCGTCCCACGATTGGGTCCCCTCAACGTTGACGGAGACGCATTTGGACGCGATGGTCACCCTGGGGGTCATGCCACCGGCGACCCTGATCAGCGCCCGCCCGGCTTGCGGTGAGTTTTATCCCACCCCTCGCTCCGAGGAGATCGTCGTCTTCGAATCTTTTTTTTCAGCGTGGGTTCGGGCTCCCGACCGGCGATTTCTTCCGCAGGCTACTTTCCTTCTACGGCATCGAATTGGTTCACTTGAATCCCAATTCCATTCTCCACATTGCTGTCTTCATTCATCTTTGGGAGGCGTTTCTTGGAATTCGCCCGCATTTCAACCTTTTCCGCTACCTCTTCCTCCTCAAGCCCTTTCCGAGCAGGAGCTCGCCTAAGGCGGTTGGGCGCGATCATCGGTGAGAGATGGGGCGAGGAAGATTTACTTTGCCATCCCCTTCAGAACCTTGAACAAGGGGTGGCACCGGGAATGGTTCTATTGTGCCAACCTTGATCCTTGCCTTCCATCCTTTTCGGTGAGCCTGAGAGTTTCCCTTCTTGGACGCGGTCCCTCGATCATGAAATGGGGCAAGTGAGCGAGCTCCTGCATACGATCTCGACTTGAAGGAGGCGGGTCTGACTGGCATAGGAATTCTCTCCAACTTTGTCGTTCACCGGGTGTAGCCCATCAAGGAGCGGGTATTCTTGGGGTACGAGTACTAGGAGGACGACCCGACGCGGGAGGCCATCGAAGCCATCAACCGAGAGACACTCGTTATCCGGATGAGCGACCTCCTGGCCCCGGATGTCATGATCCTCCCAGACCACACCCCGAAGGCCTTCTATTTGGCGAATCCCCCTCCCGAGGTGAGTGCTACGCCCTTTTTGATGTTTTACCGCTGATCCGCTTTGCCGCTGGTCCGCTTCGCCGCTGGTCCGCTGTCCGACTGCTGACTGAGTCTGCTCTCGCGGTTTCTCGCAGGGTCGTGTGGCCTTTTCCTTGGATCCCCTGCTTCCTTGCGCCTCTTCCTGCTAGAGCGCTGTGGCAAAGCGTCCTGCCGAGCCCGCAGCTGAAGAGCCGAGTGCCAAGAGGAAAGAACTTGTCTCCGAGGAAGTCGTCGAGCGGGGGCTGCCGCCGCAACGCCCCTCCGGGGGTCCGTCCGTCCGAAAGCCCTCGGGGGCGTACATCAAGAGGCCGGCTCCTCGGCCGCCTAGAGTTCAAGCGGCCTCGGACCCCTCCCCGAGTGGTTCAGCCACTCAGAAAGAAGTGAGAGCGAAGATAAGGAGGTCAGATAGGTTAGTTTCTCCATTGCTTCTTACCTTTGTTTTCTTAGCGTGCGCTCAATTTTCCCTTGATGATCAGGGTGCCGAGAGTAGGAACCCTCCTGAAGGCCCCGTCCGTCGCGCCCTCGGGCGGTGCGGGCCAAGGTGAAGCGGTCCCGCCGCCGCACTCGGAGTCCGGCTGGGACGGCACTGCGTCGGGGCCGGCCGTTGTCGTCCTGCCAGCAGCCACCAAGTCCGGCGATCCCGGGACGACTACTCCACCTCCTGCAGGGGCATCTGAGCCAGCTGCTGCCAGCTCCTCACCACCTGTGGAGGAGATCCTCCGACAGCCCCCCACCTACGCCAGATCCAACCCTCAACCTTGCCCCCGAATCTTCTTCTGCCATGAGGATAAGTGGAAGGCCTTCGGTGAGGGGGACGAGAAGTTGAGGGAGGAGCTCTACCTAAACGCCGTAAAGGGCACTCAGCTAATCCAGGTGCGCTGTCTTCTTCTCCTTCTGTTTACGCCGAGTGGTATACATTCCTCATTTTCCCGGAATTCTTCCAGGCGCTGGGAGAAAGCTCCGAGGAGAGGGACACCCTCCTCAAGGAAATACTTCCCAAGGTTAGGGAGCATGAGGAGTACGAGGCCAACTTGGAGTGCATCCGGCGCGAAGGCGAGGCTAAGCAACTGAAGCTTTGGGCCAAAGTCCAAGCTCTGACTGAGGCGCTTCAATGTGGGTATTTTCTTGCCTTCTTGGTTGCCGACTTGGTTCTCATTGTCCCCCGATTTCGTCTATTGCTTCAGGCTTTCACGAGCAGATTCAGACGCTGAAAGATTCCGAGTCTCGAACCCAGGCCGATAATTCCAGACTGGTGCGGGAGCTGGAGAGCATTCATCATGAGCAAATCCAGCCGCTGAAGGATTCTGAGTCCCGGGCCCTAGTCGACAACGCCAAGCTGACGCAAGAACTGGAAGGTATTTATCTCCTCGCTCGGCGTCGTGTCCCTTGCGTCTGTAATGCTTTTAACGACGATCCTGGTGGTTTGTAGCGGTCGAGAGAGAGTTGCAGGAGCAGGTCGATGCCCTTAATGGGAAGGTGAAGGCCGCTCATGAACTTCACGACAAATTCTGCGACTCCATCAGAGAGATGACCAAGTTCCTAAGCCCCGGAGGAGCTGAACCGAGCGGCGATGATGAGGCCCTTTTGTTGCTGTCGGCAGGTCCTGAAAGGCTTAGGGCCCATATCCAGGAGACGTCGACCACAAGCGCTAGCCAAGTGTTGGCCATCGTAAAGTCGCTCTATCCTAGGGTGGAACTAGAGGTCGTTAAGGAGGGCTTTGCCTGTACCGTCGACGATGATCAAGCCGCTGCTCTTTTTGAAGAAGTCCGAAGCGTGGCCTCCTCCTTGGTGGAGAATTTAGAATTAGACCTTTTGTAAATGCTGACTTGGAATTGTAATTACCGCCTTTCTTTTAATGCTGCTACTGTTGATCATGAGTGGCTTCACCATGCCCGAAGGGGTTTTCCCTGCGTCATGCGCTGTCAGCGCCTCATTCAGCCTCCCGCGCTAGTGGGTTTTTAACGCTGCCTCGACGCCCGTGCGTCGTCAGAGGCACTCCAACTTCCCGTAGAGGTACGGTTGGGGGCTGTTTGTCTTCGACTATGTACATAAGGACGTTACCGCTACCGAAGCGATCGCCCATTCTTCTCATTTTCGCAATTCCATCTCTTCGCTTCTTTAGCGATCCTCTGATGGCATCTTCATCGAGCTCCGTCGTTCCCGGTGCCGAAGCGGCTCCGGCCTCACCTCCGCCGTTGATCTTCAACTTCGGGGATGACGCTCCCGCCGCAGAGGTTACCGAGGAGGAGCTCTGGGCGGACTACGATCCCGCCCTCGCGGAGCTGGCGACGGAGGAGGAAACTGCCGCCCGCGACGCCGCCGCCGTAGAGGTCTTCCTCGAGGTCGCCCCGGCCCTTGCTGAGGTCGCAGACGTCCTCGTCAAGGCTTTGGGTCGTGCTCGCCGCGCCGCGTAGGTTTGGCTGCTTTTAGGGGGTACTTATGTAAAAATATGCAATTGGACATAATGTTCAATCTATGATGATATATATCTGTTTTATGGCTTTCTGGTTTTATCCGGATGTGCCATGTCTTTTTGTTTGAATGTTTCGCCCAACTGGCCTAGCCCCCGAGTGCATGGCTAATTCTTAGACATGTACTCGGGTAGCCAGGCTTCATCGTTCAGAGTTTGCTACTTAAAGTTAATAGTTTTAGGATTTAACCATGATTGTTAAGGAAAAAGCGATGAGTTTCTTCGAAAACGAGGGGTAAATGTTTGCATTCAGACACTATCGGGTGGTTGGTAGCCCCCGACTTACTGCTTAGTTGAGGATCAAGTGAGTAGTAAGTCAAGAACGGCTAAGATTACAACGATACAATGGAATGCGTATTTTAAGTGTAGAAGCGACGTAACTGTTCTATGTTCCAGGTGTTGCCGAGTGCCACGCCGTCTTCGCGCTTGAGTCGGTAAGACCCCGGGCGCACCACTTCGTCGACGATGTAAGGACCTTCCCATCCTGGGGAGAGCTTATGCTCGCTTTTCTGATTCTTTCTAAGAACCAGATCTCCTTTGGAGAAAGCTCGGCCCCGAATGTCTCGATCGTGGTAGCGCCGGAGACCTTGAAGGTATTTAGCCGACTGGATGGATGCGACGTCCCTGGCTTCCTCTAGCTTGTCGAGATCTTCTAGTCGGCCTTCTTCCGACTTGGCTTCTTTGTAGTTTCGAACCCGTTGGGATCCGAATGTCAGCTCGGTGGGTAGGACCGCCTCCAAACCATATACTAGGAAAAAAGGTGACCGCTCGGTAGTCCTGCTGGGGGTAGTTCTCAGCCCCCAGAGTACCGAAGGCAATTCTTTTAATCATCGCGCTGCATACGGCTTGAGACGGTCAAATATTCTGGCTTTCAGACCCTGCAGCACCATGCCGTTGGCTCGTTCGACCTGCCCGTTGCTCCGTGGATGACCCACGGAAGCGAAGCAGATCTTGATCCCGAGGGCCTCGCACCAGTCTTGGAACTCTTCACTTCTGAATTGGGCGTCATTGTCGGTGATGATTCTGTTCGGCACGCCAAATCTGACGACGATCTCTTGAAAGAATTCTCTGGCTTTGACCGCGGTGATCGTTGCGACCGGCTTGGCCTCAATCCATTTGGTGAATTTGTCGATGGCGACGAAAAGGAAAGCAAACCCGCCCTGGGCCTTTTTGAGTGGTTCGACTATGTCAAGCCCCGGACTCACTTAACGCAAATAATCGGATGGTCTGCGGCTCTGTGGGTATATGGATTTGCCGGGCAAAAAACTAACAGCCTTCGCATGTGCGTACGATCTCCTCCGCGTCCGTGACGGCAGTCGGCCAGAAGAATCCTTGCCGGTAGGCCTTACCAACCAGAGTGCTTGACGCCGCGTGGTGTCCACAAATCCCCGAGTGAATTTCTTTGAGGAGATTCTTCCCTTCTTGCTCCGATATGCACCGCCTTAGGACCCCGGAGGCACTCTTCCGAAAAAGCTCCTCCCCGACCACCACGTAGCTTTTGCTTCACCGCGTGATGCACTCGGCTTGCATGCGACCCTCAGGAAGCTCGTCCCTCAGGAGATAATCCAGATAGGGCCTCGTCCAGTCGGGGTTGATGTCCAGTACTTCTGCCTCGGCCGACTTCTTCCCTGATTTGCCCGACTCCCGCTGTCGGCCGGCAGTCGGCTTGTGAAGCTCTTCCATGAAGACTCGGCCGGTCAGCGTTCCTACGTGGAGCCTAGCCTGGTGAGCTCGTCTGCTGTTTCGTTGTCCCGGCGGAGTACATGGGTGAGCTCCAGTCCGTCGAACTTGTCCTCCAGCTTGCTCACCTCCTAGCAATATGCAGCCATGCTGTCATCGACGCACGACCATTCCTTCCGCACTTGGTTGATTACCAGCTGAGAGTCCTCGCGAACCACCAATTGTCGGATACCAAACAATATGGCGATACGGAGTCCGTGTATGAGCGCTTCGTACTCGGCGGTGTTGTTCGATGCCGACAAATGGAGTTGAAGGACATATTTGAGCTTTTCCCCTGTTGGAGAGATTAGCACGACGCCAGCCCCCGCACCACTCAGCGTGAGAGAGCCATCGAAATACATTGTCCAGTAATCAAGGTCCTCCACACCATGGATCTTATGTCTCGATCCACTCGGCGACGGTCGTCGCAGCGCTGAGATTTGATGGCGATTCGGGGCTTGAAGGAGATCTCGAATGCCCCAAGCTCGACTGCCCATTTGGCGATCCTCCCAGTGGACTCCCGATTGTTGAGTATATCCCCAATCGGAAAAGACATTACCACTGAAATGGAATGTTCTTGGAAGTAATGTTTGAGCTTGCGAGAGGTAAGCGATCAGCAGATAGAAGTTTACGCACCGAGGGTACCACCCCTTGGATTCACCCAATACTTCGCTGACAAAGTAAACCGGACGCTGAACTCTCTGCAGGTGTCCCTCCTCCTCCCTCTTTACTACAATCGCAGCCACTAGTAGAAATTCGCTCTTCTATGACGAATCATTATCGTCATGGAAGGTGCAAAATTGGCCATAAAGAAACTTCGTGATTTAATGTATGATTAAATTAGTTTCGTCGCGAAATCGCGTCATATATGTTCCTTTACGATTTAAATGGCAAATTTCGCCCGTAACAACTTCCATCCATGACGAAAACATTGTTCGTCACATAACCGATACCGTTTTATGACAAAACTATAGCGTCACAGTAATTTCAAAGAGACGTCACAGATAGGGCCCATTTTCGTCATAGAATTGCTTTACAGCCAGCCAATGGCTGATGTGGCGTGTGATGTGGCATTTGACGTGTCACTGCAAGTGACGTGGCATGCACGCTGGCAGATGACGTGGCAGCCATTGCTGACAACACGTGTCTGTATTCGCTGGTGCCACCTGTTAGGCTTCGCTGATGCCACATGTCAGTCATTGCTGATGCCACATGTCTTCCACATAAGAAGCCACGTGTCTGGCTGCGACAGGAACACGTGTCATACTGTTATGACGAATTTTATGTCACATAAGTTATAAAGGCCTACCTATTTTATTCTGGGCAGGCCCGTTATTTAGTCCAAAGAATAAATACATAGAAGTTGACATACAAGTTCACATAAGCACACATCATTCTGTAACCACAATTTCACACCCATTAGTAGAAGTTACTACGTAACCACAAGTTCACATAACCAAATTAGTCCACAACAGACTAGTTCACATAAGATCACATACTGACACAAGTTCACACAAGTTCTCGTATAATAGTTTGAGTAGATCGATTGATTTGAAGACTAGGATAGACCGGAGTTAACACGACAAGTTCAAGATACCGGGAGCAGATTATTCTCTTCCGCCGCCGCTCAATTCCGCGAACTCCTTTGGGTCTTCGCCAGCTTCATCTGCAAGTTCAGCTTTCTTCTTCAATGTGATGACGTCTTCATGGAGAACAAATGAATTTTGTTTTTCAGTTGCAAGATCTTCCCGGCGTTCTTCGATCGATGTCGCTGATTTGGTGCAGCTCGTTCTAGCCCAAAGATTCTTCAAAACGTCGTTGAGCCGCCTGGAGAGAACATCGACACAACCTTTGTACTAGATTTTGGTGGTGACCATCAAGAATAGTTACTTGAGATATTTTGCATATTTGACTGCAAAATTGCAAGGATTGGACGTTACATGGGAAAATAAATAGTAAATACATTAAAATACACAAATTTGGCAGCGGCATAAGATATTCTAGAATCAACAACTAACAAGAAGCTACCAGGCAGCACAAGCTATAGGTAAGGAAATTTGGCAAACAGATGTGTATTCAAATTCACTGAAATTGAAAGGAACAGTTAAAATCTGCCTATTACTATTAGAAAAACAATAGGAAGGTACCTTTTGAGGACAACAATCATCGCTTATCATACAAGCGTAACAAATAAAACAAGCAATGATCAACTTATGCGAAGAAAATGAGGTGATTTTTGGAAAGGGAATTATGAATCTATTGGCATAGGTAACAAGGAAAAAACTTTAGAACACACAATGTAGCAAGCATACGCAGGGACTTACAATTGCAACTTTTGCAGCGTCACTCAGTCCCTTTGTTCTGCTGGTATGGCATTCCTTGAAGACATCCACCGCATCCACCTCTGCGTCCTTGTTCTTCTCCCTCTATTACAGTATGAAAATTACGAACGCTTATCTTCTCAAACTATTATACCGCATAAGTGGTTGTTGACAAAAATATTACTCCTAGAAGATAGCGGCACTTACATATGCGTGCAAGTCGCAAACATAGTCATGCGAGATCCCGTAGCTGATGATACTTGACTTTAAAGCGTTTCTCTTGTTTTGTTCAGAGATTTCCTACAAAAGATGTATGTGTTAGACGAATCATAGATAGAAAATGAAAAAAATATGTGATAAGATACCACATACCATGCTCTTTGGATTTGACCACTTTGCAACAAGTTCTCTCCACTGCTCATCACCATGCAAGGGACAGAGAGGTAGTTCGATCTCATTAGCGAGGACACCATTGAAGTAGGCCTTCTTCAACTTATACCGTGTCTGCCGTATCCCAGACTGCAATACATCGGCGCATGCATCCTTTGTTGGCTTGTCATTTGTGTTAATGGCCAACCGTCCCTGGTGATGTGAATTGCAATCATTAATGAGTTACACCAGGTCATATCACAAGTGAATGTAGCACAGAGAGTGTAGATAGGCACTTACAGCTAACTTGCCCATGAAGTTATCAAAATGGTCGGTCTCTTTCTTGTACTCTTTCCAATGATTGAGGACAGGAACTTCAGCCCTAATGATAACACCAGCCTCTGATGCGAACTTGGCAGCTTGCACAGGTTCATCTGGCCTTCTCTTCCCCTCGGCAACAACTATGGGCAATCTTCTTCCCATAGATCTAGTCATCTTGTCAAGCAATATTCCCCTGGTTGGTGGCCTTGGATTTCTCGGACCCCTTTGTATAGGTACTACAGAGTATTCATTTAGATTGTTAACATACATCAAATAGTGAAATCAAATTTAAAGTTACATGGAACTATAACTTGCCTTCATCATTGGCTTGGGTCTGCTGTCCGGTCTGCTCTTCACAGTGGTCACGAACATCATCATGTTGATGCGCTTCATTTGGATATGACCAGTCCCTCAGAGGGCTTGGGGTCCTGTTCACATCATTGTCTCGAGGCATTTGTCCATTGCTCACATCTTCAGCACCATCTTGTTGGTCAGGAACATGAGCATTTGCATCTTGTTGGTCAGGAACATGAGCATGTTCTTGTTAGTCGAGCATGAGCTCTTTGAGGCAATTCTTCATGCCCATTATCTTCAGCTTGGTGTGATGTGAGTTGCCTTTTCGATGACCTTGTTGAGACTTGGTGGTGTCTGCTTTCTGTTAGGTCCACCATCATTGGTCCTCCACTTTGTTAGTGGACGTGCCCTCACTCTCTTGGATTGCCTTACTCCACGAGCCATGTTGGGAGTAGGCTTCCTCCTCTTTGTACAAAGCTTCTTTTTTGTTGTTTGTTTAGGAAACTACAGTAGAAACTAACTACTTGTAAGCATATGCATAAATTAACAAGAGTCTATATACAAATAAAAAATAACTTGTAAGCATGTGCATTGCAAATATCCTAGCCCCCGACCAAGATAGAAGAAGCACCTCGATCCTTATGGGTACTGGCTGCTCCTTGTCTAAGCAATCATCATCATCTCCCTGAACCTCATGTTCATCTTCAGGGATATACTCCGATGAATCAGAACCTTCACCATGACTACTCTTGTTGCCTGATTTTTTTCCCTTTGCAGATGCATGTTCTGTTGACATATTTTTAACAGTGGATGCTATATCTTTGATGCCAAGTTCTTCCATCCTTCTTTTATTGTCCAAGATATTGGCATGCCGCTGTCTTTCGTATTCAGGTAGTGCAGGTTCTTACAAGAATAAACAGATTGCAACGATAATAATACCATTCATGGAGTGAATTATTGAGTAATGTTGGTGGTAATAGTGCATTTTATAATCCATATACACTCGGTGGATTAATCATGGGGAACATTACAGAAACAGATATGCCTAATCCATAGAATAAGAAGAAGAAAATGAAGAACCTAGTTCGTGCTGTTGGATGTATTTGGTGTACCTTGTGCTACGCGTTGTCGGCGCCTTCCCATCGTAGGGAGTAGCGGCTCGGGCAAAGGTCGTGGATGGTGTGGCGGCTCGGTCTGGCAGCATCGTCGATGGTGTACCGCTTCGGTGGCAAAGGCCGTCGACGGTGGAATCGAGAGAGGCGGCTGCTAGGGTCTGTGGAAGAGGAGCCGAGAGGGACTGCTAGGGTTTGGATTCTCCGTGGTGGTGGAGTGGAGATGCTCGGTGTGGGTTCGGAGGAGGATGTCATGAGAGGAGGCGGGATTTGAGTGTGGTATGTAGGGTTCGGAGGAGGATGTTTGCTGCGAGAGGCGGCGGATCTGAAAAGGGCCGTTAGGGTTCGGAGGAGGATGCTTCATGAGAGGCGGCGGATCTGAGTCTGGTGCTAGGGTTCGGAGGTGAGGAGGTGAGGAGTCTGTGATGTCACGAGAGTGAGGGTTCTGGAGGTGAAGAAGCCGAGGAGTTGTCCTCCGAAATGCCCTTCGGTGCGGTTTTGCCCTTCGGTGGACGGAGGACAAAACTGAGATTTCGCGTCCAAAATTTCAGCGGGGGGCGGGAGCGAGTGGCGGGCTTTTGACATTTGGCGCGAACCAGAAATTTGCCAGCTAGCTTTATATAGCAATTTGCAAAGGTGCTCTTAAACCAGAAATTTGCCAAACAATAAGCGAGATACTGACATGTCTAACTAGGTAGATAAGTGTTGGATTCAATAAATCAATAGAGCACATTTTATCGCCATGTTCTCTCATGCTAAACGTCAAGTTTTATGTTGCTCAATTCCAAGTTTAAGCTGTTCACTCAAGTTTCAGAATAGTATATGCCATGTTTAATCACGTTGTATGACAAGTTTCATAATGATCACATGCCATGTTTTAAAAGCTCTCGATGTCGCAAGGGAGCTTCTCAACCCTCCGCCTTAAAGGGCCATTGTCACAAAGAGGAGTTTCGCTAGCAAGTCAGTGCCCTATGTGTGGTGACTAGATTTTTGAGTGGACGTCGCAGACACGGAGAATAACCTGTAGAATTTTCGCCAAGTGCAAGAAGAATGAAAGGAATGTAAGTAGAATTGTTTGTTTTTTTATTTTATTTAGGGTTTGTGCCTCAATTCATTTGATTTTCCTTGCTTAGATCTCGAGGAGATGTAAATTCTTTATGTGGAAGGACCAATATCAGAAACCGCTCGCTCGCTCGCTCGCTGGAGATGTAAGTACTGTACTATTTGGATGAGGTTGAATGGGATCGAGGATGTTGTGGATGAGCAATTGCATCTTGTTGGTCAGGAACATGACACTGGATGGAGCGACTCAATGCTCTGCTTTCTCTAAACAGGATGGCTTGGTCGGTTAAGGCTCAATGCTCAAAGTAAGAATAAATGATTGCTTATATAGCTACATGAAATTCGAAGTTGGATTTACTCAAAGTAAGAATAAATGATTGCTAGAGTATATACAAATAAAACCTTTTATTTTAAGTGAGCTGGTGTGAGAAACCATTTGCCAAGAAGTACCACTCACAGATTTGTTGCTACTAATTATTTAAAAGATGTATATATCCAAAGTTTGATTGCATGTATGCCAAAACAAAGATTCTTTTGTGACCAGAGGAAAAGAAGCCAAACTCATTGTCATCGCATTCTTATCCAAGGCGAATATCATAGAAATTGCTAAAATTCTTGATCACTTGTTAGCTAACGAAAAAGTACAATGACTTTTGCCATGACAGAAAGCGACCATGAAAAGCTCGATAGCCAATTGACCAACAAAGAATACCTCAAGACAAATGGTGCTCAAATTAGGAGGAACAACATCCCCAAACAAGGAAGCATCATGAGCCGCCAAGAAGATTATTCGCACAATCTCCCCAAATACATTCCGAAATCATCTTTTCATATATCTAGCATATATACAAAAGTTTTCAACATATATTAATGTAGTCCACCTAAAAACAAAAAGGGAAGGAAAAGACCAGGAGACAAACTCGCTCTCCAGATTCAAACTTTCAAAATCCATGGCTTTATCGAATTAGAAATGGACAACGGCACTAAAAAGCACTTTTTAAGACCATTTGAAACACTCTAGAAATGTATTGAAACTTCATCATAAATCGCACTTTTTTAAAACCAATTGAAATAATATGGACCCCAATTGTCAAGGACACAATATCCTGTGGGCCTGTGGCGCCAGGCGTCTGCGTGCCCCGCGCCACTTGTCCCCAATTCCGTGACCTGGGCATCCAAGGTTCATCCCCAAACCCCAATTCCCCAACCCAATGCAGCCACACCGGCCGCCAGTCCCTCGCTCCCTCTCGACTCGAGTCCAGAACTCCAGATCTCTCACGGCGTGCCACCGCCTGGATCGTCTCCGCCCGATGCGCCTCCTACCCGAGCATCGGCCGCCTCAGATCGTCTCCTACCCGGTGGTCTGTCCCAACAGATTCCTTCTCCTACCGAGCTACACCGCCTCCTCCGGCTGTCTCAGTCCCCGGCCGCCTCCTACCCGAGCATCGGCCGCCTGCATTCCTTCTCAGTTCTCAGCCGCCCTACCTCGACTCCCCGAGCTACACTGCCTCCTCCGGTCATCCCCGAGCCGTCTCCGCCTCTCCGGTCGCCTTGCTTCCTCTGGTGTCCGGTCGTCTTCTACCCCGAGTGTCTGCTTGCCTCTCCGCCGCCTCGCCTGAAGTCGCCTGCCTCCTCCCACAGGTACCTCGAGTCCCCTACTTGTAACTCTCATTATCGAATAATTTTAGTGGTTTAAGGATTACGAGTTAGCCTCCATTTTATTAGTTTAGTCCTGCTCACATTAGCTCGATCTGTGGATAAGAATGGCGATCTGTCTTCTTTGTTGTTTGAGATGCTTTTGTTTTTGAGATTCTATGAAGACTACAAACTAGGAGGACTTCTATAGTTATTCATGGAGCTGTTCTTGTGCTTACAATTAAATTCTAAACTCGTTGTGCTTGATATTTTGTATGCATAAGCATGTTGTTCTTGTGTTTAATTTTGAGTAAGTCACGACAATCAATGTTGTACATGTAGATGGACAATGTTGTCGCTTAAGCTTACACAATATTAATCTGTAGTTGTACATGTAGATGGACAAGGATCAGGAGAAACTGAGTAAAGGCTACGCATAGACAATAAAAGAAATAGAGGGCATCGCATCTGACCTTAACAAAATTGAAGAAGACAATTTTAGTCCTGACACATGTCAATGTGCCAATGAACTCAATAGCTTGTTGATTAACATCGAAACTCTAGCTCGCAGTTTAGAGCAAGTTGCCATAAAGTCTCATGAACTGATGCAAAGAGATGAAGTAGAGCTTCAAGAGGATGTAGACCCTGAGTTGTGTCTTCCCTATGACTACCAGAGTGATGATGACGGTAAACGTTATGATTGGCAGTATCTTGAAGAAGAGGGTATCGAAATTGATAGTGATGATTCGGGACCGTAATGATGTTAAGACTGGATAAGACTTATTATGTACAATGTAATGATGTTAAGACTTGTTAAGACATATTATGTATAATGTAATGATGTTAAGACTGGTTAAGACTTATTATGTATAATGTAATGATGTTAAGACTGTTAAGACTTATTATGTATAATGTAATGATGTTAAGACTTGTATTGTTTGGATTTTGTCTCAAGACATGATTGTGTGTGATTTTATCCCCAAACAAAGGGTACAGATGGACGTAACATGGATACAAGGGAGACAATTCACACTGTGTACATCGAAGGAGTGAAACAGTTCATGGAATTTGTTAGACAAAGATTCAATGAACACATCGAATTACTTTGCCCATGTCGAGATGTCTTAATCGGAACTTACGGCCTCGGAAGAAGTGCATGACCACATACATATTTTTGGGATGTCGACTACATACACTCGGTGGATTCATCATGGGGAATCGCTTGATGTCAAGTTGTTGAATATTCAGAGCAGTGCATGAATCGATAATGATGATGGGATAGATGTGGGCGAGCATGACGCGGCATTTACGATGATAACGAGTGCCGAGTTGATAGGAGAACTGTACCTGCAATGGCAGAGGAAGATGGACAACAACCAAAGTTTGCTAGAGTCCTTGAAGATGCGAAGCGGTCACTTTGCCCGGGATCTAACCATTCAAGATTCTCCTTTCTGGTGAGGTTGCTCCATATGAAGTCTTATTATCGAATCAGCAATAGGGCTTTTACTGCATTATTGAAGCTATTGTCCTCAGCATTCCCTCAATGCCAATTACCGAAATCATATGACGAGGCAAAGAAATATCTTCGTGAATTGGGTCTTGGATATAACTCGATCCATGTGTGCAAGAATAATTGTGTCTTGTTTCGGAAGGAATATGCCAATATGGATTTGTGCCCAATATGCGATGAATCTAGATGGGAAGATGCAGATGGTAGCAAGCGGGTTCCTCATAAGGTATTGAGGCATTTTCCACTTATACCAAGGTTGAAGAGGATCTTTGCCTCAAAACGAACAGCTGAGGACACCCAATGGCACAAGATGAAGCGGAAGTTGGTGGACAATGAAATGAGCCATCCAGCAGATGGGGAGGCATGGAAGGACTTTGATCAAAAGTATCCAACTTTTGCAGAAGATGCAAGGAACTTGAGGCTTGCCCTAGCCACAGATGGTTTCAATCCATTTGGCAACATGAACACAACGTATAGCATGTGGCCTGTGCTTGTTAGACCTTTAAGTCTGCCACCATGGGAATGCATCGATCCATCGAATCGCATGATGTCATTCTCGATCCCAGTCCAACATCTCCGGAAAGGATTTTGATTTATTCTTGGAGCCTCTTATAGAAGAATTGCTTGAACTCTGGGAGGGTGTCAGAACTTATGATGCATTTAGTGCTGCAAAGTTCAATCTTCGTGCCACCGTGCTATGGTGCATACATGATTATCCAGCTTTTGAGCACCTTGTCGTATGAACTACAAAAGGATATTATGCATGTATTCATTGCGATAAAAACCCATTGTCACGGCGACTAAGGAATAAGATAGGTTACCTTGGCCACCGCCGTTACCTTCCAAGGACACACGCATGGCGAAGAAGCTTGGCTTTTGATGGACATCATGAAAACCAGATGAGCCAAGAAAGTTCAAGATAGAGGAGGTCCTGGATGAACTAGAGAAGGTGAAAGATGTCAAGCCGTAAGCATGCTACAAGTAAGAAAAGAAAGCACGGAGAGAAAGGAGGGCCACTAATTTTCAGCCAAAAGTAGGTATGTGGAAGTCAGCCGTATTGGAAAGACTTGAAGCTGCCACATGTTCTTGATGTCATGCACATAGAGAAAAATATATGTGACAACCTTCGGGCACATTACTCAAAATCGAGGGCAAGACAAAGGACACAATCAATGCTAGGTCGGATTTGCATGATATGGGCATAAGGCATGACTTGCACTTACAAAGAAGATGGCAATTCGGTTCAGATCCCACAAGCTTGCTATGTCTTGAAGAAGGAACAAAGAATTGAGTTTTGCAAGTTCCTCAAAGGTGTCAAGTTTCCACATGGATATGCAGCCAACATAGCAAGATGCATAAATGCGGATGGTTCTAAGGTACAGGGGCTGAAAACTCATGATTGCCATGTCCTTCTGCAAAGAATCATACCTGCCGGCATAAGAGGATTTGTGGGCAAGGATGTATACCAAGCAATTGCAGAGCTCGAAACTTCTTCAGGAATTGTGTAGTAGAAATCGAGGATAGATGTTGTGAAACTACTGAAAAAAGATATCCCACTAATCCTATGCAAGCTTGAGAAAATTTTTCCATGACCTTCTTTGACGTGATGGTGCACTTGGCTGTCCATCTACCCGATGAGGCAATCGCTTAGAGGACCAGCACAATATGGATGGATGTACCCAATAGAACGGCGATGGGCACTTTCAAGAATTCGATGAGGAACAGGCTAGGCACAAGGATCAATTCTTTGAGGCTTATGTAGCAAGTGACACCTTGACATTTTGTTCAAGGTACATGGAGGATGTTGATACTAGATTTAATCGGGACGCTCGGTAGTGGAGATGAGCCATTCGATGGTGACACCTCTGCTTTTATGCATGGTGTTAAACTCATAGGAGCCAATAGGGTACAGTACATCGATGATAAAGTCATGGCCTAGCTAGTTTGGTATGTGCTAAATAACTGTGAGGAGGTTGAGCCATATTTGGAGTAAGTTTCATTTATATATGCTGATTTGTCATTTCGTATTACATATAAATTTTACCTAATGATTGTGTCACTATGTCATGCAAAGATGTACAGAGAAGAGTTAGAGAAAGAAGAGGCACATGCTGTTGACAAAAGGCTTCAAAAAGGATTTCCTAAATGGTTTAGGAGTCATGTAAGTAATACATAGTTTATGAATAGCAATTTTGTATGAATTTTCACATTGGAGCAGACTTGTGCACTTTTCCTTGTATCTCAGATCAAGAAGCCGGAAACACAAACCGAAGAGGTCAAAGGATCAGATGCACTATCATGTGGTCCCGATCTCCGAGTCAAGAGTCAGGCAACTTGCATTGTAAATGGAGTCCGATATAGCACCGTGGATCGTGAGAAATACCTCCAGACACAGAATAGTGGTGTCATGACTGATAGTACACATGATGGGCAAAACATTGAATTTTATGGTGTCCTTAGGGAGATTATTGATTTGCAATATAACTCCACTCTAGATGTCCGTCGGTCGGTGGTTCTATTCCGATGTGATTGGTTCAATCAGTTTGGCAAGATGAGAGGTGTTAGAGATGATGGACATTTCAAATCCATCAACATCCAGTCATTCTGGTACAAGTCTGACCCTTTCATTTTAGCAACTCAATCGAAAAAAGATATTTTACTTGCAGGACACCTCTTTGGGCATAGGATGGCGAATTGTGCAGAAATTTGAACATAGGGATATGTATAATGTGGCTCAAGAGGATGATCACTGTTCTGACATACACCAAGATGACCATTGCTCGATACAGACCATGAAGTGCAAGAAGGTGATTCCGAGGAAGTTCTGCACCATTGGCAGGATGTTGGAGAAGTCACTATTATTGAAGCTAATTTAGAAGACCTTGTAGTAAGTAATAGGCAAGTTAACATGTCCCAAGACAGTGGGGATGAAATGTCGAAGATGACATCAGACAGCGAGATTGTAGTGACAAGTGCAACTTAAATGCGTAAGATGACATGTCGATGATGATTAATTTGTATTTTGTTATTTCAAAGTTATGCTTGAAAGATGGATGACCATAAAACTTATGAGATGTGAACTCAAGTTTCGCTATGTATCTGAATTTAATTAACACTTTTGATTACCATAAAACTCATATTATGTGTGACCACATGAGCTTGCCACCTCTTTTCTCGATGAAAGGAAAGAGGTATGCGAAAGATGACATGTCGATGATGATTAATTTGTATTTTGTTATTTCAAAGTTATGCTTCGGTATGGGCGCGGTGCGGGACCATGGCATCTGAGTGGTCAACATCGCATTTAAACAACCGCACCTAGGTTTAGCCATCAGAAGAACAGAGAACATTGCTAGAAATGGATGAGGAGATGGGAGAAACAACACAGCCTAGTCATTCTGCATTGATTCCAGATAGAAACAGAGATATTAACCTGGCATTTGCCATTCTGGCATAGAGCAGGTAGTCAGTGGCAATGTATGTGTATGTGTATGTAATTGGCTAATTGCTGCCCGGTTTTGGTACGGTAAAAAAAATCTTGGAAGCAAAACGGTGGTCCTACTCCATCATCATTAAGGGCAGAGCCAGCCATGGCTAGGTCAGTGGGTTCATCGGACTGTGGCCTAAGGACAGCTGGTCATACTTATAACGAAATACATTTCATCATCGATGCCGAATCGTTCTATGATAAGCCACCCTGGTCACAATTTAATACAGTAGCGTCACAAACGGGTGCTGTGGATGGCGTGTATGATGTGTGACGAAAAATTGTGTTGTTCTATGACGCTTTCCTGACTTTCGTCATAAATTTTAGTGCCTCAGCTCCGTCACCAACGATCCATGATGAATCACAAAAGTTCGTCATAGATAGACGCTATTCAATGACAAATTTTTAGAACGTCATGAGGAAAATGTCATAGATGTGCAAATTCCTACTAGTGAGCACTGACTATGTGAGTCGTTGCTGCTACGTAAAGCAGGAGGGGTTCTTCTGGCGCCGGCGTGACCAATACCGGCGGTGTGGTCAGGAGTGCCTTCAGATCTTCGAAGGCTTGCTGTGCTTCGGGAGTCCATTGGAAGTTGTCTTGCTTCTTCAAGAGTTTGAAGAACGGCATTCCCCGACTGTCCAGGCGAGAGATAAACTGGCCAAGTGCCACCATGCATCCCGTGAGCTTCTGGACTTCCTTTTGGCAGGTCGGCGGCTTCATCTTGAGAATAGCATTGATTTTTTCGGGGTTTGCTTCGATGTCGCGGTACGACACGATAAATCCGAGCAGCTTCCTGGAGGGAGCCCCGAAGACGCACTTTTCGGGGTTGAGCTTCATCTTGAAGGCCCGTAAGCTCTCGAATGTCTCGGCTAGGTCGGAGGTGAGGTCTTCCTTTACTGGTTTTAACCACAACGCCGCTTCACGATGCCTCCACGCTATGTCCGAGTTGAGTGTGAAAACACCGCCGAATGGCATGTTGGTAGGTCGCGCCAGCGTTTTTCAACCCGAATGGCATTGTGATGTAGCAATACGCGCCGAACGGTGTGATGAATGACGTCTTGATGCAGTCTTCTTCCTTTAACCGGATTTAGTTGTACCCTGAGTATGCGTCTAAGAAACTCAGGAGATCACACCCGGCGGTGGAGTCTACCACCTGGTCGATGCGAGGCAACCCAAAGGGATCTTTTGGGCACGCCTTATTGAGATCCGTGTAATCAACACACATACGCTAACTTTTATTCTTTTTACGTACGAGGACCGGGTTTGCCAACCAATCGGGATGATACACCTCTTTTATGAAATTAGCCGCTAGAAGCTTGGTGATCTCCTCCCTGATGGCGTCGCGGCGGTCTTGCGCAAAGCATCTGAGTCGCTGTTTGACGGGCTTAGCCCTTGTGTCCACATTGAGTGAATGCTCGATCACCTCCCTAGGGACACCGGGCATGTCGGATGGTTTCCAGCTTGCCTGATTTTCTCGGCCTTGGCCAACGCCACTAGCAGCTCGGCCAGGTCGCAACTTTCTTTGTCGCATACGAAGGACTGCTTGACATCCCCTCGAACCGTGATGACGCCGTTTGGACCAAGCATCTTCAGCGCGAGATACGCGTAGTGAGGAACAACCATGAATCTGGCCAAACCCGGCCTTCCCAAGATGGCATGGTATGCCGTCTTCAAATCAGCCGCCTCGAAGTTTAGGTACTCCGTCCGGTAGTTTTCCTTGGTTCCGAACGTCACCGGGAGCGTGATTTGCCCGAGTGGCACCGTCGAAGTTCCGAGGATTACCCCGTGGAATGGTGACGATCCACGCTTTAGCTCGGAGCGCGGAATCTTCATATCATCAAAGGTCTTGGAGAAAAGGACGTTGATCCCGCTTCCTCAATCGACCAGCACCCTCTTGAGCCTGACACTGCGTATGACAGAGTCCAGGACCAGAGGATATCTGCCTGGAAAGGGGACACAGTCGAGGTGATCCAAGCGATTGAAAGTGATCGGGATCTCAGACCACCTCAGGTATTGGGGCGTCGCTGGCGTTACTGCGTTGACCTCCCGAGCGGTAAGCTTCTGCTTCCGCTTGGACTCATATGCAGCCGTGCCCCCAAATATATAGTTGAGCTCACGCTCGGTCACTTGGTAGTCGCCCCCGTCTTCCTCGGGTGGGTCTTGCTTCTTCGCCGCTTCGCCCTTGCCTCTGTTAAGCCTGTTGTTTGCTCTCATGAGCAAATCTCTTCGAGGTATAGCAAGATTTGGTCAGCGCGTGCCTCCACAGGGGTGGAAAGGGCAAATGGCATCCATTACCTCGTCGTAGCCGCTGCCCCGCGGACCTCACGGACGAGCGCGCTCGGCCGCCGCGACCAGCTCTCCGGGCCCACGCTTCTTGTCCCTTGGTTTGGAGGACTCGGCGTGGTCCTTTTTGTCCTTCTGCCGCGGGCGGTCTTCTTGGCGCTCCGCCAGGGCGTCTGAAGCCGAGGCATAGCGATCAACTAAGGCGAACATCTCCTTGACGGTGGTCAGCGGACTCCGGGACATCTTCTTGATTAAGTCGGGGTCGCTGACTCCCTTCTGGAAGGCGGCTATGACGACTGCCTCCGAGACGTCCCGAACGGTATTCTTCTTCTGCATGAAACGTCGGATGAACTCTCGTAGGGACTCGTTCTTTTTGATGGAGCCGGTATAGGTCCTGATGCGTCCCGAGTGCTCTCAAGGTGCCCCGAAGTTTGAGATAAATTGCTCACAGAGATCGCCCCAGGAATCTATAGAACTCACTGGGAGTCCCGTGAGCTAAGCTTGGGCTAAGGGGGCGAGCGTGACCGGCAGGTAGTTTGCCATCACACTCTGATCGCCCCCTGCAGCCTTGACTGCGAGGGCGTACACTTGCAGACATGCCTCCAGATCTCTTTCGCCATCAAACTTAACAATGCCCCTAGGGTTGAAACCATCGGGCCATACCACTCGGCGAAGTCGAGGCGTGAAAGCGCGGACCCCATCAATAGGCCCACAGCTGCGTCGTTGAGGCGATCGACGCGGGGGGGGGTCCCATCCCGGTGGTCTCTATTGTCACTCTCGGCCCGGCGGCCATGCCCTCTACGGTCAGCGCGATCGACACATCGGCCATCGCAAATCGATCCGGCCATCGTAGCCGATGCCGAAGCGCTCGTACTCGTCCTCACGTTGGCGCCTCTCCCCTTCTTCCTGATCATGGCGCCTAGCGGTGAGATCCACGCGGAGATCTCGGTTGAGGCTTCGGTGGGCGTCTTCGCCCCGACGGAGCTCCACCGACCGCCTGGGCGGCTTTGCTTGATCCGACACGCCACTGGTGGCTACGCGACGCGGGAGTATGTCTTCTCCGCGGGTGCTTCTTGGTTGTGCTGGCCCGCTGCCGCCGTCACCATGGCTTTAACCTGAGCCACGATTGGGGCTGTGGGGCTATCAGGGCCAAGGATCAGCCCCAGGGTGTCGAGCAGCGTCTTGGAGGCGACAATATTCTGCTGCGGCATGTGGAAGATCAGTTGGTCCCCTTTCTTCGCTTGTAGAAACTCCTCGTTGACGTTGCGCCCCCGGTTCTAAAGGGACTTGGCGCGATCTTCGCGTGCCGCACGACGTTGACGATCCGCCTCCACCGTGTCTGCCTCTTCTTGCTGGTGCAGAGTGTCGGTCCAATCGCCCTCGATCGCGAAGACGCCACGGAAGGCCCCTTAGGAGCGGGCCGCTGAGATGCCTCTCGATCCGGCGCGGAGCTTTGGTGAGGGAGCGATGAGATCCTCCCCAGGGAGGGCCTAGCCCTTCGCTCAGAGAGCAAGCTTGCCGAAGTTGTTTGGCGACGATGTCGAACTTCAAAGCGTAAGGCTGGTGGGAAGCGAAGAAGCGGTGATCCTCATGGGTGGCGCCATCAGACTCAAGGAGGGTGATCTTCGCGCTGCCCCTACCTGGCACGCCAACTGTCGATGGTTGTGACCGACAATGAAGAAGAGGGAGTGGGGCAAGGCGGAAGATCTAAGTCTGATGGTAACGCAAGACACAGAGCAGTTTTTACCCAGGTTCGGGCTCCCCAATGGAGATAACACCCTAGTCCTGCATTCGTTGTTTCTAATGTAAGCGTGAGTGTTCCTGTTTACAAGCTCTCTAATACAGATGATTCCCCCTTTGTCTAGGGTTCCTTCTCTCTATATACACCGGCCAGAGCGTCGCCTGGGCACAGCTACTGGGGTTGTTGGGGCGCAGCAGAGCAGCAGAGGTAGTTGGGGGCAGCAGGGAAGACCGTCCTGTAGCAGCCCGACCAGGCACAGTAGCATGCAGGAGCAGCGCCGCCCGTTGCAGAGGTACAGGCGCTGTCTACCTACCCTTGTCGCTTGCACCTCCCGATCTTCTTTCGTCTGCGCGGCTGAGACCTTCCAGAAGCTCCTCTTTTTATATGGTTGGCCCGGCCCACCCCCATGGGCTGATCCGGTCGGCCCGTTAACTAGATACCCGGTCTCATAGCTTCCACAGGCACCCCTTTGAGCAATCCATCTCGAAAAGCCCATACTACTTCATTCTTCTAATGTGTAAAACTAAACCTAAGTAACTTAATAGGTTAAGTTCATTCCATACTAGTACTTGTAGTTGTACTGATATTCTTGGATTATACAATAATATGTTTGGTCATTAATTCGACTCAGGCAAGAACTCCCATATCTACATGCAAGTCCCATGCACATCTGATTATTGCCACATCTCACCCACATCAAATCATAGTTTTATTTTCATTTTTACCAAAATATTAGCAACCTTTAATTTTGTCCAATACTTTTATTTACTATGAACAACATGTCTAACACTACTACAAAAAGGGTTATATTAGACACATAATCACAAACTATTTTTTATGAAAACCGTCTGTGATGTATTTTGGACACATCGCAGACGGTTTGTGACTGAAACTGTTTGTGATGTTAGATCATCACAGATGGTTTTATCTACAAACTGTTTATGATGAAAGCGAGAACTTCACAGACGGTTCATGGATAACTTCTCAACCTATTGTTGACAATAAAATGGAGTTGGATGATGATCAAGTCTTCAACCCTATAGAAGAATTCAAGAAGGCTCTCCTTGGTTATGGTGATACCCCCATGAAAAAGGATGATCTCATTGGGGACGAGCTAAAAGAATTACAGAATAATAAAGATAAATCCCAAGAGGAAGATATAAATGATTTACATGGAGACATGCAGTAGTCTCCCAGTTTTTTCTTTTAGAGTCGATGTCGCATTATCCTTTAGAGTCTCCTTAAGAGTCACATTTATCAATTTAGACTTTGTGTTCCTGGATGAACAATGCTCTACGCTCCTATTGAGTAATTATCAGTCAAATTTAATAAAGTGTGATTTTCCCAAAAAATTTATTTAATAATGTTATGCTTGTTCTATATTATTTGTTCTCGATGCAACAAATGTTTGATTGATTTTATATGTTTAATATAGAACTCCTAAATAATCCAATGGCGAAGGAGGAAATATGTCTTGTAGACAGTTGCACCACAAATATATTTCTAAAGGAAACTAAATATTTTCAGACATTGAGTAAGAAATTTGAAAATATTATGACCATCGTCGGAAGCGATGCTCTTATTATTGGCACTAGAAGAGCCATTATAGTTCTCCCTATGGGCACTCATATAATTATAGAAAATGTCCTGTTATACTCTGAGCCCAATCGCACTCTCCTAAGTTTTAAAAACATCAGTCTAAATGGTTTCCATATGGAGACTGAATAAGAGGATGGTACATAATACCTATTTATGACTAAATTTGATGGGTGCAATAAATGTGTGATCGAAAAACTTCATTCCTTCTCCTCCGGACTATATTTCACATATATAAAACCTGATGTTTACGTTGCGATGAAAATCATAGTTAAAACCCTAGAAATATTTAAGATCTGGCATGATTGTCTGGGTCATCCTAGGTTGAATTTGATGAGAAGAATAATAAATAATTCCGCTGGCCATAATATAAAAACTACAGCTTTTCCCAAACCTAAAACTTTTATATGCCCTGCTTGTGCTAAAGGAAAACTGATAATTCATCCCTCTTATCTTAAAATTAGGGAAGAATCATTCAATTTTTTGGACAAAATTCAAGATGATATCTATGGACCAATTCAACCCCTGTCGGGCCCCTTCAGATATTTTATGGCACTAATAGATGCTTCTACTAGATGGTCCCATGTATGTCTCTTATCTACTAGGAACCATGTTTTTGCTAAATTAATTGCCCAAATTATTAAATTGAGAATCTCCTTTCCAGAAGAAAAGATTAAGTTCATTCGCATGGATAATGCTGGCGAGTTTACCTCAAAAGCATTTAATGATTATTGTATAGCTCTGGGCATTAATGTAGAGCATTCTATACCTCATGTCCACACTCAAAATGGCCTTACAAAGTCATTAATTAGGAGAGTAAAGCTTATTGCTAGGCCACTCTTGCAGAATTGTAGGTTACTCACCAACTGTTGGGGTCATGCAGTGCTGCACGCCGCATCATTAATTCAACTCAGGCCAACTGCATAGCATGAAATTTCCCCTTGCAGCAAGTGCGTGGGAAAGAACCAAGTTATCGACGATCGGGATGCCAACCGCAAGAAATGAGGCGGGGTCGAGATGATCGGGACCCGAGCGCGCCGCCAAAGCGGAGGAAAAGTGTAGGCGTGGTGATGGTCGGAGTGAGGCGACAACGGCGTGAGGCAAAGATTTATCTTGGTTCGAGCCTGTGAGGTAATAGCTCTCTCGATCGCCTTGCGATAGTTTTCTTGGCTATTTACGTCTGAGGGATGTATTCTGACTCAAGTTTAACAATGGCTATGACTAAGCTCGAGCTATGGCGTGTTGTGTGTTGTCTTCGTGTCCCCCAAAATGCGCATCCTTAGTCTTTATACCTCTTCTCATGCGCAGCAGACGGAGAGATTCGAGAAGTGGCCTTCATGCACGTTGAGGGCGGCAAGAATCGCCCGAACTTGTTGCACGACTGCTCCTACCCCACGACTCCGCTTTGGGCAACCGCCAACAAATGCTTGATCCGAAATCCAGGGTGGATTACGGCCCAACAAGGGCCCGCCCGAGCTCGAGGTCGAGCGGGCCGTGCTTTCGTCCAATACAAGCAACAAGTTCGGAGCGGTTACTGCCAGCCCTCAACGTGCATGAAGGCCACTTCCCGGGAATCTCTCCCGTCCGTTGCGTGCAGAGGAGGTATAAAGACCAAGGATGCGCAGACTTTCGGACGAAGACAACGCACAACACGCCATAGCTCGAGCTTAGACATAGCCATTGTTAACACTTGAGCTGTAACACATCCTTGTACTCAGAGATAGCCAAGAAAACTGCCGCAAGGCGACTGGAGTAGAGCTATTACCTCCACAGGCTCGAACCAAGATAAATCTCTTGCCTCCGCCACCGCCGCCTTGTTCGACCATAACCACGCTGACCCCCATCCCATTTCTTGCGGTTGATTTATCCGATCGTCGACACCTTCCTTCGCGCCAACAAGGGTATATTCGCTGGGAACCCGCGATATGCCCGGCGCCCGAGGAGGTGATCGAGCACAAGTTGCGAGTGAGATCCGCTCGACACATGCGCCGAAGTTACATCGCTTCTCCCCAGAGAAGGTCACGGTCATTAAGGAGAATCTTGACAAGCTCATGAAGGCCGGCTTCATCCGCGAGATCGACTACTCCGAGTGGCTGGGCAACCCGGTCATCGTCCAAAAGAAGGGCGTAGTGGAGAATGTGCGCCGACCATACGGGGTTGAACTCGCCCGCCTGGCGACAACTTCTCTTCCGCGCAAGATCGACCAGATCGCCGACTCCACCGCTAACGCCAAAATGCCGAGCTTTTGGACGCTTACTCGGTACCACCAGATCAAGTGGGCGGTTGACGACGAGAGCAAGACGGCCTTCATCACGCCATTTGGCACCTATTGCTATACGACCATGTCGCTTGGTCTGCGAATGCGGGGCCACGCCCAAATACCGATGACCAAGACGCTCGAGCCGCAGATCGGGCGGAATCTTGAGGTCGTGGGACGACATCATCGCCAAGAGCCCTCCAGGCTTACCACGTCGCGATCTCGAGGAAACCTTCGCTAACCTAAACAGCACAGATCAAGCTCAACCCCGAGAAGTGCGATTCAGCGGTGTCGGGAAGGTGCTCGGCCACATGATTGGGGGCTCGGGGTTGGTCCAAACCCGAGAAGATCGAGGCGATCGAGAAGATGGCGCCTGACCTCGATCAAGCGGTGCAGAGCCTCACCGCCGCAGATGGCCGCCTCAGCGAGTTCATTTCGAGGCTCTAGCGAGTGTGGGCTCCCATTCTTTCAACCTGCGCAAGCACGGGGCTTCAATGGACTCTAAAGGCGCAGCGTCCTTCGACGAGCTGAATGTATACCGCTGCCCCCACCCCTCCCATAACGCCACAACTTTGGTGAGAGGTTGCTGCTCTACCGCGCCACCACCCACGCCGCCGCTGCCGCCCGGTGGTGGAACGGGGGTCTCAGCAGCACCCAATTTATTACGTCAGCGAGATCTTGCACAGCCCAAAGGAGCGCTACCCGCAGGTACAGAAGCTGTTGTATGCTCTCCTCATGGCGTCGTGCAAGCTCCGGCACTATTTTCAGACGCATTCCGCGGTTGTTCCGAGCAACTTCCCGCTTGGGGACATCTTGCGGAACCCAGACGACGGCGGGCGCATCGCCAAGTGGGCTATGGAGCTGGCGGCATTTGACGTCCAGGTCGTCGCCGAACAGCCATCAAGTCACGGTGCTCGCCGACCGGGTCGAACAGCGCCGCAATCTGCGCCGAGCCCGAGGTCGAGGACGAAAAGCCTTGGGTCATGTTCTTCGATGGCTCAAGTCCTTCAAGCGCTTCGGCCGCATCCTTATTCTCACACACGGCGACCACCGAGGTATCGTGGTTCGCTTTGGGTTCGCGGCAACCAATAATGTGGCGATCTGAACGGCTCTCTTGGCGGGCCTCCGAGCTTGCAAAGCTTTGGGCGTCTTGCCGGTTGGTCGAAGGGCGATTCCCACTGTCGTCAATCAAGACAACAAGGAGTACCAATGCTCGGGAGACTCGATGGCGGCACCTTGCCGAGGTGCGCAAAATGGAGAAGTGGTTTTAACTTGAGCTCAAGCACATTCCTGGGAGAGACAACTCCAAACCGATTTCCTCTCCAAGCTCGCCTCCTCCGCATTTCGAGATCCCGCCCGACATCATCCTCGAAATGTTGGCGGCTCCATCGATCTCCGCCAGAGGTTTTGCTCGCCGTGGTCGAGGGTACACCTTCTGGGCCGAATCCATCCGCACCTTCCTTGCACGGGCGACCTACCAACCGACCCGCCGAGAGGAGCGAGTCAAGCGCCAAGTAGTCTATACACGCTCGTCGGGGCAAGCTCTACAGCATTTAAATGTTCCTAAGATCCCGACGCGGTGCATCTCCACGGAGGAGGGTAAGTGTAACATCCCAAAATTTCATCTTTTCAATTAGTAAATATTATTTTATTGCTAATTATGGATTTTTTAGATTTTCTGGATTTTATTGGATTTTTCGAGATTTATTTGAAATCTTTTGAATTAAAATACATTATCTTTTGTCAAGAAATAATTATAAAAAGACATTTGCAAAATAAAGTTTTTTGTGAAAATATTTTATTTAAGACCATAATGTCTCAAAGTATTTTTGAGAATTTTCCAGGAATTTTTAGAGTATTTTTAATGCCTTAAATAAATCAAAACATTTAATCGGATTATTTAAAATAGGAAACTCTGGAAAAATCACATGTGAACAGTAACGGGCCAGCCCAGCATCGTAGCGGGCTTTTGTATTTTTGGAAAACTCGATTTACTCTGGCCGTCGGATCTTGATCCGACAGACATTACCGCCGCTCGTTCGATTAGGTTTCTAAACCGCCGCCGCCGCTCCTCCGGCCGGACACGCCCACCACGGACTTTCCTTAGATTTGCGCGCCCAGCCGGGTATAAAAAGGGACCCCAAGCCCTCCCAGATTCTCACCTTGAGCCACCGCGTCTTTTCCCCAAAGCGCCGCCGTCGGAAAGTTAGCCGCAAGGGAGTTTGTGCTCGCCGGAGTAGCGAAAGCTTCGCCGAAGACTTGCGCCGAGGTTACGTCATCGTCGGGTACCTCTTCCGCTGAAGCGATTGTGGATTCGAATTCGCCAAACCGCGCCGAACCCGTAGCACCACTCCGTTGTCATCGGGAAGCACCAAATCGCCGTCGGGATCACCTTCGTCTTCGTCTCCGGTGAAGACCGATCCGCCGCAGCCATCGCTGGATCGCGAGTTTTGGGAGCCGTCGGATCCTCAACGGAGCGTCGAGATTCGTCCACGTCACCGGCAGAGTAAGTTGATAATTCGTCGACACGTGGCGCCACGTGGGCGGGATCGGTTGAGGTGGCGTTGAGCTGGCGTCGTGTTGGTGCCGAAGTCGGCCGCACACGCAGTGCACACACATCGACAACGCGGCCCAATGATCGAGACAGAGCCCCACCGAGACACGTGTCAGCCAACGAAAAATTTAGAATTTTCTATATAAAAATAATTCGATAAAATTCGGAATTTATGAATTAGGGTTTATTTTCAGGATTTTTCAAACTTCAAAACCATATAACTTTCGCATACGAACTCCGATTGAGGTGATTCAAATTCCTAAAAATTTTTAAAATTGAGATCTTTCTAATGGTGGCTTTTATTTGAATTTTTGAATTTGTTTTCTCTTTGTTTTTGGTTTTTATTTGCTTTTCTCTCTCGATTCGCGTAGACGTTGAATTATGCGAGGCTTCGGAAGGGGATTTCACAGCTCAAGAATTATTTCTAGACCAGGAGCAGGAGCTTAATGAAGGCAAGTTGTGCTTTGATCATGTTGCACCCATAAATTAGATTGCATGCTATTTTGATTTAAACTTATCATATGTTATTTTATGTGTATAACTGATTTCAACTTAACTTTGGGATTAGCTATTGTACCCTTTGAGTTACACTCTACCTTGCTAGTTGTATGCCATGATCCACTTGTCACCCTAGGTTGGTTAATTATAGTTGGTTAATTGAAAATCAACATGGGTGGTTAGACCGAATTAGAGATGCTTAGCCATGGTACGTCATCACATGCTCATGAAATATTGCTTATTAATCTTGACTAATGGAATATGGAACTATGATGATAATTTGTGGGCCATGTGTGGTCGCACAAAGAGATTGAGTTGTTATGACAGTGGAGTCACACAACGATGTTGATTTGTGAAGAGCACGTGGTGTTTGGTAATCAACTGGAGTGGGAAAATGATTTAGACTGAGGCAAGTGGCAAGATTTTTTCTGGTGGGCCAAGAGTGGCAACTGGGCGATCGATTGGTTTTTATTGGTTTTGGATATTTGAGATTATCTCTCGTTAGTCTTGCCTCGCCGCTTAAGGACTTAACCTTGCAAGCCTTTGACTCGAGTCAATCATGTAGCCACATCGTCATATGGGGCAGCCTAGTGACTATTTTGCAAATGCTTAACTTAAGTGCTATCTTGGTGGTGTGAGTCCTGCACGGGAAACTCACATGGCGCAAGAGGGGGCCCTGTTGTGGCGGCAGAGCTCTTCAGTTGTTGAAACCTTAGCGGTAACACCGGGTTAAGAGGATGCATTGTAAAGGATTTGTTATAATCGTCACTTTGTGGGTGCATGGTTATATCGTGTGGGTAAAGTGCATAACCTCTACAGAGTGTACAATCTATTCGGATAGCCGTGCTCACGGTATTGAGCAATGCTCGGGGATTACAGTCAAGGGGTAGTTAATTTAAAATGAACAACTGGATGGGATGGTGGGATGCCATGTGGGTAATGGAACTTGACCTAGGATGGAAACTTGGTTTACTTGAGAATCACTGAATCTACTTACTTGTTATTATTTGTTTTACTGTCTTTTCAATCTACATATTGTTTATGTTTGAAAATGCTGCTTATGAACCACATAGCCATTCCTTTGGAATAAGCCTGCATGCATATAGCTATGATAGAATTGCATTCTGTGCACAACTTGTTGAGTATGTGTTGGTGTACTCACCCTTGCTTACAAACCAACAACAATGGAGGAGTCATCGCTTTGCTTGAGGAGGACTTTCGGTGGGCGCGAGTCACTAGGCCAAGCCTTGTCGGGCCGCTTGTGGTGTAATCGATGAGTCACTACGCCTTCTACGATTTTCCGCAGATTTGTCTTATTTTATCTTAGTATTGCTCTATGAGGCCGAATAAATGTAAGTGATCATAAGATCATACACTAGTTATATTAAATAAATGAAGTCTTATTGTTATTATCGTTGTGTATGATGTGATGCTTACCGATATTAAGCCGTGTGCACTAGCGTTGATCCTGGGAATAGTGCGGCATACACGGTGGATCCGAATTGGTGAATTCGGGTCACTACAGAGGTGGTATCAGAGCATACTGACTGTAGGTCTTGGCCCTAGATAGTTGGTCGTCCCTATAGGTCCTTCAAAATTATTTTCTAAAGTAAAAGTCCTAACCTAGAAGAATAATGTGCTCTTGACTTATCTCATTCTTCTATTTCTGTCCTTACCAAAAATTCTTTCTTTTCCCTTGCTGAAATTTCTTTCTCTTACCTCTGCTGAATTGAGTAAAATCTTACCTGAGTTATCTAAGTAGAAAACGATATACCACACTTCTGGATATGGCATCGAGTACCTGCTGCTACCGTAATGATCATGACGGAAGGAATCATCAAGTTCATGGAGGGGCGGATCAATGAAGTATGTTCAGAGTTAGGAGACTCAGTGCTTCAAGTAGCCAGTTGAGACTCATGTGTGGGATTCGCGTTTCCTAAGATAGGAGTGTCGCCCATATAGACGGTAGTTTTGTGTGTTTAGGTTGAATTGGTTCTTCTTGATTGCTGAGTGTGCAGTATGTGTTGCAAAGCTTTTTAGGCTTAAATAAGCGACCATACCAAGTTATTAATATTGATTGCTTAAGTTATTGAGTTAAACCTATCTCCCCTATATTAGGATCTCTACTTCTTACCGATGCTATTTCCTCTCTCACCTCACCCCTGTAAAGAAATCAAGCAGATGGTTCAGATTAGTGATAGCAATAGAGCCAGTAGAAGTAGAAATCAACTCGGTGGAAACACTAAGGATGGGTCAGTTTTTCAACCATTAATATTGATAGATAAGCAGAGTTTCAAAAAAGTTTTTGGCCGCTAAAATTTAGTTGATGATGAAACAAATACAGAATATGACCAATCAAGCTAATGAAATGTTTCATCTTTAAAAGCCGAGGATTGGCCCCAGATTATTAAGAGGAACACTACCCCCACAGTTTGTTTTAGAGCTAAACATTGTTCTATGAAGAACTGTCAACCAAACAATTTAGAAGATCATGCATGCATTGGTTGTGAAAAAAAGAGAGAGAGATCAACATTGAGTGCTACAACTGTCGCCGAAAAGGCCATTATGCTAATCAGATAGAACAAATAATTCCTATAGCCATGAGTATACCGGAAGTTACCTTAGTCCGATACATAACACAAGAATTAAGCAGCGAAATTGCGAGAGAAATTTGCCGAGAGAACCAATTAAAGAAAAGACGTCTAGGTAAAAAAATACTCTTTCGATCATAGAATGCTAAAGAAAGAAAGTTCACCCTAGCCTATGCTATATTTGTCACAAACCTGAGCACTTTACCAATAAGCGCCCTTGAAGGAAAGCAAGCTCGTCAGTTTAAGTCAATCCCAGCTTCGTCCCTAACGAAGCCCTAGCGTCAATATTAACACAAGAAAGTTAGGAGCCATGAGTTCACTTAGTAAAGTAACGTAACCCTATTTGCAAATTAAAGAGATTAATTCCAGGTAAAGATTTCTTTGTCAAGAGGAATAAAGTAGAAAGGGTTGATGCATTGGTATACAGGAATATTAGAATAATGATTAGATGTGTCATCACGAATATTCTGGTTCACCTGAAAACAATACATGTGCGAGGGTGGTCGGCTTAGTAGTACCTAGCCAGAGCTTGTTAACCAGAGGATTTGCCATTGTCAGAAAGTGCTTAGTTATACTAGATTTATTCCGGGATGTTGAGAATTCCGTATTTATTCAGAAAATAGAGTCCCAAGCAAATCATATTATGTTGGATATCCAAACATTTGAGGATTAGACCTAAGGCTATTTAGGTGAAGGGTATGTCGATTTAAAACCCTAGATATGAAAAACAAGGAGTTTTCAAGTAATGATAGTTCAGATAGCCACCGATAGATAATAGTGTGGGATATGCCATTAGAAGATGCGCCAATTTGTCGTAAAATACGTTGATATATTTTCTAAGAATTCACCTAGTATGCCGCCATATCGAAAGATCAAAGTTCGTAAGCAAATTAGTGCTTGGTTAGCATCAATAGTAAAAATGTCATGTCAAATGTCTACTAAGGAATTAATGGGAAATAGAAAGGCATATCGAAGAGTTACTAGGAAACGTCTAAAAAATATATATATATAATAAAAATAAAAATAAAATAAAATAGATGGAAGACCGGAGAGTGCACCGAATCATGCTTTAAATAAAGAAAAGATCAAAAACAAGTATCCAATATTGGGATCGATGACGTGTTGGGACAATCGAGAAGAAAGTTGGAATTTCTCTAGGATAAAGCCTCGCTTAGGTTATCACCAATTGAGAAGTCGTGTGAAAGATGTTTCTAGGATTGCGTTCTTTACGCTACATGGACAATATAAGTTTTGGCTATATCTCCTGGATTGACTAAAGTTCCGCATACTTCATGAATATGAGTAAGGTGTTTATGGATTATTGGGATAAATTCATAACGACCATATAGATAACGTCCTAGCATACTCTAAGATAAGAGAAAAAAACATGTGGAACCTAGAAATAAGTTTTGTGAGAGTAGTGGTCGTACGCTAGAGTTCAATAAGTGTGAATTTCTGGAAGAAAAGATGGAATCTCGTTAGCCACGCAAGGACTGCTAAAGGAGTCGATGTTGAATCAAGCAAGAGGGAAGTTGTGTTACATTGGAATCAACCAAAGCTCGTTACTTAGATTGAAGATTCTAGGAAGGGCAAGACATTATCACTGGTTCATAGTAAGGTTTTCGACAATAGTTAAACCTCTTATGCGATCAGGAAGTAGTTTTCAAAACCGAAGAAACAATTAATATCAACGTCGTGTTAGTGTTACTAGTCGTGTAGGGTAGTTTTACATATGTGAGTGATACTTGTAGATATGATTTGAGATACTGAATTGGCATGAAAGGGGTCAAGGTTGTTGCCTATGCAATGAGGTAATTAAGAGGAGAATCACCCTACGTATAACTTGGAGTTAGCTGTCATAGTACGCGCATTGAAATTATGGTGTCACTAACTCAACAAGGATAGACGTGAATCATAAGAGTCTAAATTGTACATCCACTAATTAAACCTTAATACAGAACAAAGAAAATGGTTGGAAATAATCAAGGGCTTTAGAGTCAGAATCCATAGGTATTATAAGACCAATATGTTAGATGACGCTCGAGTTATGAGGCTGCAATGCAAACATGTTGATCATAGGCGATCAACCAAGGGTTATGCAAAGAAATCGAGAAGTCGAAATCGGAGATGTTCGACAAAGTCTCATAGCTGCCCCGGAGGTAAAACCAACGTTAAAAGATCAGATCATAGGAAGCTCAAAGGAAGAAGGAATACAAAATCAAGTCAAGGAAAGAAGAAGGCTTAGCCAAGAAGCAGGACTACGAGTGATTAGGATACCCTGAGGATTTAAGATCAAACCAGTATGCCGGATAGGAAGATCCTAAGCAGATGATACTTGAGGAAACCTAAGATTCTAAGTACTCGATCCATTCAAGAAAATGCCAAGATGTAATGAGGTCTAAGGAAAAATATTGGTAGTCTAAAATAAAGAGTGAAGTTATTGGATATGATGCCTAGGTAATATGAGTCAGAGAATATAGGTGATGTATCAAGGACCTAAAGGATCGTTGCAATCAGTTTAGAATTCCTGAGTGGAAATGGGAGGCAAATCATTAAATGGATCCCTAGTGAGAATTGGCCATAAAAGGATATGAACTCGAGGGAATCATTATTGATTGTTGGACCAAAGCTGATCATTTTATACCACTGAAGACTATGTATTCAAAAGGTCGTTTGGCAGATCCGTATATGTCGGGGCTAAACGATTGCATAGGTGCTTAAGAAGATTGTGTAGAGGTATCAAATTTATCTCGAGGTTTTAGAACAAGTTACATAAAACGATGAGAACTCGCTTGAATCTCAGCACCACGTATCATTCTTAGATGGATGGTTCGACAGAAAGAGATAATCAGACTTTAGAGGATATGTTGAGAGCCTATGCAATATCTTATAGCACATCTTGGGATAAATGTTTGCCGTATGCCGAGTTCAGTTATAACAATAGTTATCAAGCTAGTTTGCAAATGTCACCATATGAAGCTTTATATGGACGAGCCTGTCAGACTCAGCTGAATTGGAATGAGACAGAGAGCGCTCGATGTTTGGACCTCGAGATTCTTAGGGAGGCCAAGAGCAAGTTGCCATGATTAGGGAGAGATTGAAGACAAAGACAACAAGGCAAAAGAGTTATGCCGATAATCGCCGTGACTTGAGTTTTGAGCCCAATGATTATGTGTACCTTAGGGTTACTCCTCTTAAAGGTGTTAAGAGGTTTCATGTCAAAGGGAAGCTTGCACCCAGGTTTGTGGGCCCATTTAAGATATTGAGTCGTCGAGGAGAGGTTGCTTACCAGTTGGAATTGCCAGAGTCATTGGCAGGGGTGCATGATGTGTTCCATGTGTCACAACTCAAGAAATGTCTTCGAGTGCCAGCTGAGCAGACGTCGTTGGAAGCTATTGAGTTACAGGAAGATCTGACCTATAAGGAACACCCGATCAAGATTTTGGATGTAATGGAGCGTAGAACCAGAAACAAGTCCACCCGCTTTTGCAGAGTTCAATGGAGTAATAATTCAGAAACTGAAGCAACTTGGGAGCGTGAAGACGACCTGAAGGCGGAATTTCCGAACCTATTCTCTAGTCAGCCCTGAATCTCGGGACGAGATTCTGTTAAGGGGGGGAGGTTTGTAACATCCCAAAATTTCAGCTTTTCAATTAGTAAATATTATTTTATTGCTAATTATGGATTTTGTGGATTTTCTGGATTTTATTGGATTTTCCGAGATTTATTTGAAATCTTTTGAATTAAAATACATTATCTTTTGTCAAGAAATAATTATAAAAAGACATTTGCAAAATAAAGTTTTTGTGAAAATATTTTATTTAAGACCATAATATCTCAAAGTATTTTTGAGAATTTTCCGAATTTTAGAGTATTTTTAATGCCTTAAATAAATCAAAACATTTAATGAGATTATTTAAAATAGGAAACTCGAAAAATCACACGTGAATAAAGAATAACAGTCGCCCGATTCCATCGTGCGGGCTTTTGTATTTTTGAAACCCCGATTTACTCGCCGTCGGATCTTGATCCGACGGACGATACCGCCGTTCCTCGATTAGGTTTCAAAAACCGCCGCCATGCCTCCGAATCTCGACACGCCCACCGCTTGGACTTTCCTTTGATTTGCACGCCAACCGGTATATAAAGGACCCCGAGCCCTCCCCGATTCTCACCTTGAGCCACCGCGTCTTTTCCCCAAAGCGCCGCCGGAAAGTTAGCCGCGAGGGAGTTTGAGTCACGAGTAGCGAAGCTTCACCAAGACTTGCGCCGAGGTTACGCTATCGCCGTACCTCTTCCACCGGGATTTATGGATTCGACCGCCAAACCGCCGGCCGTAGCACCATCCGCTTCATCGGAAGCACCAAATCGCCGTCGATCACCTTCATCTTCGCCTCCGGTGAAGACCGAGCCGCCGCACCATCGCTGGATCGGAGTTTCGAGCCGCCGATCCTCAACGGAGCGCCGAGATTCGCCCACGCCGCCGGATCGAGTAAGTTGATAATTGCCGACACGTGGCGCCACGGGCGGATCGGCTGAGGTGGCGCCGAGTCGGCGTCGTGTTGGCGCCGAAGTCGGCCGCACACGTGTGCACACACACTGACAACGTGGGCCCAGCCATCAGAGACAGAGCCCCACCGAGACACGTGTCAGCCAACGAAAAATTTAGAATTTTCTATATAAAAATAATTCGATAAAATTCGGAATTTATGAATTAGGGTTTATTTTCAGGATTTTTCAAACTTCAAAACCTTATAACTTTCGCATACGAACTCCGATTGAGGTGATTCAAATTCATAAAATTTTGTAAAATTGAGATATTTCTAATGGTTGCTTTTATTTGAATTTTTGAATTTGTTTGCTCTTTAGTTTTGGTTTTTATTTGCTTTTCTCTCTCGATTCGCGTGAGACGTTGAATTGTGCGAGGCTTCTAAGGATTTCACAGCTCAAGAATTATTTCAGATCAGAGCAGGAGCTTAACGAAGGCAAGTTGTGCTTTTATCATGTTGCAGCCATAAATTAGATTGCATGCTATTTTGATTTAAACATATCATATGTTATTCTATGTGTATAACTGATTTCAACTTAACTTTGGGATTTGCTATTGTACCCTTTGAGTTACACCCTACCTTGCTAGTTGTATGCCACGATTCACTTGTCACCCTAGGTTGGTTAATTATAGTTGGTTAATAGAAAATCAACATGGGTGGTTAGACCGAATTAGAGATGCTTAGCCATGGTACGCCATCACATGCTCATGAAATATTGCTTATTAATCTTGACTAATGGAATATGGAACTATGATGATAATTTAGGGCCATGTGTGGTCGCACAAAGAGATTGAGTTGTTGTGACAAGGAGTCACGAACGATGTTGATTTGTGAAGAGCACGTGGTGTTTGGTAATCAACTGGGTGGGAAAATGATTTAGACCGAGGCAAGTGGCAAGATTGTTTCGTGGCCAAGAGTGGCAATCGGGCGGTCGATTTGGTTTTTATTGGTTTTGGATATTTGAGATTATCTCGTTAGTCTTGCCTTGGTGGCTTAAGGACTTAACCTTGCAAGCCTTTGACTGAGTCAATCATGCAACCACACGCTCATATGGGGCAGCCTAGTGACTAATTTGCAAATGCTTAACTCAAGTGCTATCTTGGTGGTGTGAGTCCGTGCACGGGGAAACTCACATGGCGCAAGAGGGGGCTCTGTTGTGGCGGCGTAGCCCTTCGTTGTTGAAACCTTAGCGGTAACACCGGGTTAAGAGGATGCATTGTAAAGGCTTTGTTATAATCGCTCACCGTGTGGTGCATGGTTATATCGTGTGGGTAAAGTGCATAACCTCTGCAGAGTGTACAATCTATTCGGATAGCCGTGTTTCACGGTATTGAGCAATGCTCGGGATTACAATCAAGGGTAGTTAATTTAAAATGAACAATCGGATGGGATGGCGGGATGCCATGTGGGTAATGGAACTTGACTTAGGATGGAAACTTGGTTTACTTGAGAATCACTGAATCTACTTACTTGTTATTATTTGTTTTACTGTCTTTTCAATCTACATATTGTTTATGTTTGAAAATGCCGCCATCGCTTATGAACCACATAGCCATTCTTTGGAATAAGCTCGATATAGCTATGATAGAATTGCATTCAGGCACAACTTGTTGAGTACGTGTTGGTGTACTCACCCTTGCTTACAAACCAACAACAATGGAGGAGTCATCGCTTTGTGCTTGAGGAGGACTTTCGTGGACGCGAGTCACTAGGCCAAGCCTTGTCGATCGCCTGTGGTGTAATCGATGAGTCACTACGCCTTCTACAATTTTCTCGTGATTTGTCTTATTTTATCTTAGTCTTGCTCTATGAGGCCTAATAAATGTAAGTGATCATAAGATCATACACTAGTTATATTAAATAAATGAAGTCTTATTGTTATTATCGCTGTGTATGATGTGATGCTTACCGATGTTAAGCCGTGTGCACTAGCGTTGATCCCGGAATAGTGCGGCATACACTGGATCCGAATTGGTGAATTCGGGTCACTACAAGAAGTACCTACTAGATGACATCCATTCGCCTCTGTGGAGCACATTCTTCGACAGATTTACGGCCGGCAAGGCCTTCCGCATGGGGTATTATTAATAACGGCGCTTCAAGATGCTCGTGATATCGTCTGCGACTTGCCACGCATGCCAATTCCACGCCGGAAGTCGCACCCACCGCCACGCTTCCGCACCATCCCGCTTGTTCGCCCTTCTCGACTGGGGCAGATATCCTCGCCCTTTTCCACAAAGCGGTCGGGGAAGAAGTTCTTGTTCGTGGCCATCGACACCTTCACCAAGTGGATCGGTTTAACCGGTCTCGACCATCACCGCCGAAAGGCGGTATTCGTTTTTCCGCTTGTTCATGGTCACCAGGTACGGGGTTCCGTGCAAGATTATCACTGACAACGGTACTAAGTTTACCAGTGAGTTGTTCCAGGAATTTTGCGAGGAACTCGGCATCAAAATATGCTTTGCTTCGGTGGCTCACCCCCAGAGCAACGGAGCAGCGGAACGCGCCAACGGGCAAATTGTCCAGGGCGTCAAGAAGTGAGTTGCGGATGAGCTCGAACGCTACGGCAAGACCTGGGTGGACGAACTTCCCACCGTCCTATGGTCCATTCGCACCCACGACAAGCCGGGCCACGGGTCCACACCCTTCCACTCGTGTTCGCATCAAGCCGCCCCGCCTCCCGAGGTTACTACTGGCTCGCCAGGTCACTTTGGTCGACCAAGTCAACTTCGAGCACGAACGGTCCTCGACCTTACCTCGCAGAAGAAGTAAGATGCCGCACCTCGCCACGATCAACACACTACCGCAAGCTCTTCGCAGACATGCGCCTCGGCCGAGACGACCTAGGAAGCTCCTTGTTGGGGACCTAGCCCGAGACGGATTCGGGCTCGCCCAACACCAACAAGTTATCCCCACTGTGGGAGGCCCCTCTGAGTTGTTTCAAAAGATCGCACGGGGCTTACTGGCTAGCGATGCCCGATGGCGAGAGCTCTCTAGCTCGTGGAACATAGATCACCTTCAAAGTTTTATGTGTAATCTCTATACCTTAAATTTCAATAAAGTCGTTCATTTATTCTCGCTTTTATGTCTGCGCCGCCACTTGTGTCAAGACGGTTCTTTTGTCCCGGACTCGTTCTTTCATGACCTTCGTGCGCCGCACATTTCCTCTTGGCCTAAGCATCGCGAGCTTGACGTCCTCCCCCAGGGGACGAGCTAAAACATAAGCCAAACATCTTCGCAATCTAGCCCTCTCCTATGCCTGGGCCCGGACCAAGAGCTTCGCCATGTTGACTGGGAAGCAGTGCGCACGATCGCGGTCGTGATTCGAATGTTAGTCTGGGCATCACCGTCTCTCTTTTGATCTTGCTTTCATCACTTCTATGTCCCCTGCGGGTTCTCTCTTCATTTTGCAGGTCGTGTTCGATGGCGTGCAAATCTTATACCAATGCCGCGTTGTTCGACCTCGGACCAACGGGCCGATAAAGGGCATACTACCATCAACGACTTACGGAGCACGAGCGAAAGCGATAAAAGCGAACTCCAAACGGCCTCGTCGATGAATTTCAAAACGGGACAAGACCTTTTGCCCAAAAGTAACGTAGCTTTATCATAATGTTCCCAAGCATTTTCTTTTACAGGACAACATGAGGATAAGGTTACAAGTCCGCCATCTCATGAGGCGAAGCTTCTTGCTCGAGCTCGCAACCTTAGTCCGCAAGGTCGAGAGCTCACCTCGGTACTGGAGGTCCTCCTTGGCGGCGTCCGCGACTTGGCGACGACGCGTCCGGAGTTGAGCTGGCGCCCGCTTTGCCGGGCGCTCCGAAGCTTCTCCTCAGCTCGCTTTTGGTCCCCACCGAGGGACGCCTTGGCCGAGGAAGTCGTTTGCTCAGCGGCAGCCTTCTCCAACGCCGACCTTGGCGCTGCGTCAAGCGCCTTGGCCGAGGAAGTCGCTGTAGCGGCAAATTTCTCCAAAGACTCGACCTTGACTGCAGGCCTCGAAGGCCGAGTCCGAGGATGAAGCTCGCTCATGCAGTGGCCCTCTCCAGCGCCTCTACCTTGGCGCGCTCGGTCTCAAGCGCCTCGAGCGCCTTAGTCGCCCGAGCCCGTTCCCACTCCACGGCCTTGAAGCTGTGCTCGCACTCCGAGGCCCTGGTTTGCTCGAGCTCGGCCGTGTGGGACACCTCCTGCGCCACCATCATCTGACGAAGGTCGTCGAGATCCCGGTTAGCCCGCTCGAGCTCTGCTTGGTCAACTTCGATGGTTGTGCAGAGTCTGGCACGCTCGGCCTCCCGCGTCTCCACAATGTTCAAGAGCCCCCTGAGCACGTCGACATGCTCGTGGAGGCCTTGCAACCCTCAGGTGACGTTGCCGATCGCCTTAAGAGGACAAGGAGGGGGCCCCCGGTAAGAAACTGACGAGAAAACTCGACCTAACGCATTGCAGGGCATGAGTGGGGATCCCTTACCTCGTGGAGATGGCCCTCTAGGCGTGCGCGGGTGAATTCCTAGCGGTCATCAATACGATCGCGAGGGATCTCCTCCTCCTCGTCGGCCGCCGCGCCAGTGTCGAGGTCGACCTCGCCACATTGGCGTGCTTGGGCCAGACCTTGAGTTCCGCCCCGGCGGCTCGGTCATCCGCTGCCCCTCCAGAGGGTTCACCATTGTCGGGGGTCAAGCGGCAAGATTAGTCCCACCTCTACGGTAGGGGCCCCGCCGTCTTCTACGCCAAGGGGCGGTGGCGGATCCGCCATGCACTCTCGGCCCGTGGCACGATGTCTGCGGCCTCGACCGACGCACCGCTTCGGGGCGTCTCATGAGGGCTCCTGGCCAGATCACCTTCGGTGGCAAAGAATCGCGGCCTCGGCGCCGGAGCGACCGTGGTCGGGAGCTCGGGTGTCGCCGCGCGCGCGCAGGCTCGGGTGTCCTCCTCGCGAAGGCCTCAGGAGGTCGACGACGGCAGCCTACGCTGTGGGTCTCACCGGTGTCAAAGTCCGCTACCGTCACGGATGGGGCTCTTCCTCGTCCGTGTCGTCGAGGCCTTGGTCAAACTCGCCGACCGGAACCAGGCTCGGCGGCCCCGACGGAGTCCGCGTTGGGCGCAAGGGGCGGCGCGGGACCAATTCAAAGGTGTCCTCCTCCTCAGGATCGGAGCACGTGCCGGCTCCACATCGTCCACTACGGCGGGGCTCCGAGCTTGAGGACCCGAGGCTGGGAGAGGGCTTGAGGTCCTAGCGGTCGCCGCTGCGCTCTGCTGCTGCAAAAAGGGAGAACACATCAAACCAGCAAGGCACACGAGCATGGGCTCGGGGGCTCGACCGGCGGGATCCTTACCATGGCGTGGTCCCACCACTCGACGTGGGTTTTCTTCACCTCCTAGCAGTCCGCGTCGGCCGGGGAGGGTCTCTTCTTCCTTTTTGTTTTGCCCATCCCGGCAATGGAGCATCCGCCGGCCGTGTCGAGCGACTCTGGTGGTCCCGCAAGCTCGGGATCGGGAAGGCCCCAGTGGTCACTCAGTCGAGCCATGGGTTAGGATGGCTTACCTCGCTTTTCGACGGAGTACGTTCTTCGACGCCGCCGCCTATGGAGAAGTTGTGCGCGGCTTCAACATCTCGCTCATCCCGGCGGCAACCCAAGACTCCAACGGCGCCGCAAAGGAAATGCCCTTCAAAAGAGGTCGAGGGCCGTGCCCAAGCAAGGCCACAAGGCGAGGATGCTTACGGTCGTGCCCTCGCGGTCGAAGTCGAGGCGCCCCTCGATCTCGAGAACGGAAAGGCCCGCCCTGCAGGGGGACACCCGATTCGCAGAAGTCGACGGCGATTGCTCGCCCAAAGGAGGCTGCGCTTACATGTAGATGAATGGCGGCGATGGCTTCTTCGTCGGCCTCGGGATCGCCCACATCCGGGTCTCCTTCTTCCCACCGACGGGCTTTCCCTCGCACGACACAGGCCGAGCTCCCTTTCTTCGTAGAACCACCGCTCGACCATGGCCCGAGGGAGTCCCGAGTTGGATCTTGGGAAGGACCACTTGAGCCCGGTCATTGTCGAAAATAGAGGCACCACTTACGTGGTCCATCCCAGAGCTAAGAGGTCAAGTACCGAAAGAAATGGGAGGATTGGGAAGGATTCCTAGGAACCCCTCGCATGTGGGAGAAGATGGCAAGCGAAGAATGGAGTTCGGCACCAGTTTATGAGCTCGATCTCGCTAATCGCCGAGGACCACGGAGAGGAACTCGCTCTCCGGGTCCGCAGTCAAGAGGACGAGTGCTTTGGTCGCCGATTTCGTTGTCCCCGGGGTTGGCTCGGTCTCAAGTTCGGGCAGCCGCCATGTGAATGGGTCGAGCGCCCCAGTGGTCTCGAGTTCCTTCATCCTTGAATGCGATAATGTGCTCCTCCCTTAGCTTGGCCATGGCAATCATGGCGATTTCGATCAAGGGCGGGGGAGGAAGGTTTCTTGCTTGGGCGGAGAGGCTTGGAAGATGAAGGGCGCCGTCGAAGTTCTCAAGAGTCGCCGCAGCTTTTGAGTTTATAAACCGCACCGCCGCCGGATCCGATCGCTGGCGCTCAAGGACGCTACCGCCACGATTTGACAGGCGCAATTAAGGCCGAGGCGGCGGTTTCGAGATATGGCGGGTGTCCGCCAACCGTTCGTATCCGTACCGGGGCTTCGGAGATCAAGAGGCGCCAGGTGTCGTATCATCAAGGCCTAGCGTTACGTTTCCGCCCGACCTCGACCTCGAGAGAATTTCGCGACCGGTCTCGATCAGAGACTCAAGGTCGGCCCGCTTTACGGCCACGACCTTAAGCCTCGGGGGCTAGCTGACGAGGACTGGGAATCCCTTGACCGGCCGGCACGGTCAACGAATCCCCCAAGCTCGGTGGCCCTGTGCCACGACCGAAAGTCGTGCAAGGCGCCGACCTAGAGCGCTGTTGACCCCAAAGCACGGCCCGCCGACTCGAGCTCGGGCGGGCCCTTGTTCGAGCCGCGTCCATCCTCGATTTCGGTCGCATTTGATCGGGCGGTTGCCCAAGGCGCGTCGTGGGGCGAGGCAGTCTGCGCAACAAGTTCGGAACGGTTGCTGCCGGCCCTCAACCTGCATGATGGCCACTTCCCGGGAATCTCTCCCGTCCATTGCGTGCAGAGGAGGTATAAAGACCAAGGATGCACAGTCTTCCGGGATAGACGAAGACAACGCACAACACGCCATAGCTCGAGCTTAGACATAGCCATTGTTAACACTTGAGCTGTAACACATCCTTGTACTCAGAAATAGCCATGGAAACTGTCGCAAGGCAACTGGAGTAGAGATATTACCTCCACTGGGGCTCGAACCAGTATAAGTCTCGCCTCCCGCCGTTGTCATCTTGTTCACCATAACCACGCTCGCTTTTTTTTCCTCCGCTCGAAGCGAAGCGCTGCTCGGGTCCCGTATCACACTGACCCCTCATCCCATTTCTTGCGGTTGACGATCCCGATCGTCGACAACTTTTTAGCAATCTTAATGAAATTGTCACCCTTTGCATTTACCTGAATGCCTGTTTGTAAGTATGTTTGCCCGCGACAACTTGCCCAGGCCACCAGGCGACTAGCCCCCTGACCTTGCCATGATGCGGGTCCGGGGGTTTAGATTAGGCTGATGCTCCGACATTCTCCCTGTACTTGCACGCAACCGCTACAAATAAGAGCAGAAGTTACGCAAGATACGCAAGGAATAGACCAAAAGATCATAAGTCCCAGCGCGTGTGGATGTCACTGTCCCATTGTCTTTCGGATCTTAAGCCCTTGCGATCTCTCTAACCCCACCACGGCACCAGGTGGCAAGGCAAAGAGTTCCTGTGGGTGGTTTTGGGCGGCGGTGCTCATGTGACAACCCGGGGTGTACTAGCCGCATTGAACACCATGCCGAACTCGACCCCACAGTCGCCCATCCCTGCTCAACGCAAACGCTGGGTGTTACCGCTTATCAACAAGGAGCAGCTAGGCTACCGGTACCCATGACAACCACGCAAAACGTGACTCACCAGGGCCAAATGGGAAAGACAAGAAAGGTTCACAGAGGGCCTGTGAGGCAAACAACTTAACTTATTATTGGCCGTCGCCTGATCAGCTAATGGAGGAAAAGCCCATTCCCTGGCTGATCGGAGTGAACCGTTGAGCACTTACAGTTCTCAGGGGTAGAATTTCCGCAACATCTCCAAGTTCTGGGAGTTCGCCAACTCTTGGCCATCCTCAGTGGCCAACCGAACTGCCCTAGGCCGAGAGACTGAGACCACCTTGAAGGGGCCTTCCCACAGGGGATACAGCTTGTTGCGAGCAGTCTGCATCTGGATTCTGCGCAGGACGAGGTCGCCCATCGCCAATGCTCTTTTATGGACCTGGGTCGCGTGGTACCACCTGAGGCTCTACTGGTACCGAGTAGCACGCAGAGCTACTCGATCGTGCACCTCCTCTAGAAGGTTGACTTCTTCTCGGCACTGGTCTTCCTGGCCCTCCTCGCTAAACACTGAAACGCACGGGGAGCCTAAAGACAACTGGACGGAAGGACCGCTTCTGCTCCATATACCAGGAAGAAAGGTGTTTCTCTGGTCGCCCGGCTGGGTGTGGTTCGAAGCGACCACATCACCGTCGAAAGTTCGTCTGTCCACTGTGGTCCCCCTTGTGAAGCCGGTCAAACGCTCTAGACTTGGGGCCCCTCAATACCAGCGCGTTAGCGCGCTCCCGCCTGGCCATTGCTCCTTGGGTGGGCCACTAAGGCGATACACACCTTGGTGCCCATTTCTTCGCAAAACTCCAGGAATGCCGCGCTGGTGAACTGGGTGCCGTTGTTGGTGATGATGCAGTTGGTGACTCCGAAGAGGGTGAAGATCCCACGCATGAACTTGATGGCAGTGGAGGCCGTGATGGCGTGCACTGCCTTGGCTTCAACCCATTTGGTGAATTTGTCAATGGCAATGAACAGATGGGTGAAGCCCCCTGTGGCCCATGGGAACGGGCCTAGGATATCTAGCCCCCAGAACGCGAACAACTAAGAGCGTGGGATGGTTTGTAGCGCTTGGGCTGGTCGGTGGATCTGCCTGTCGTAGAACTGGCACGCCTCGCATCTCCTCACCAGCTCACAAGTATCCTGGAGGGCAGTAGGCCAATAGAATCCTTGGCGGAACGCTTTTCCAACCAGCGTCCGACCGGACATATGGCTCCTGCACATGCCTCCATGGATATCAGAGAGCAGGTTGCTCCCCTCTTCCTGAGTGATGCACTTCAGAAGAATTCCATTTCTACTCTGGCGATATAGGTGCCCACCTACCAGAGTATAGAACTTGGCCTTACATGCAATTTTCTCAGCTGACGCATCATTGTCGGGGATCACTTGGTCCTGTAGGAAGGCTAGGATCAGATCCATCCACTGGCCTCGAAGCCTTCTTCCCCTGACATGCCGTGCTAGGGCCATTGATTGTGAGGAATTCTGCGGTCGACACGACGACGGCCCATCCCTCTGACGCCTCACACCTAACCCGTCGCAGGAAAGTCACACCCCGGGCGGACCGGGCGAAGCCACGCAGCAACATTAAATGGGGTTTGAAGGACAAGGCTACAGTGATGGGTGTAATAAATGAGTAGTGGATCAATATGATAAGACCACAGTGATGGGTGTAATAAATAGCTCATAGATCAGCATGATGTCACCTTCCTACCTGCTCGAGCCAGCCCACTCTATATAAGGGGGCTCTGGTGCATGGGGAAGAGGATCCCCTGATCCGATCCGGACCGAAGGTAGAAAGACTTAGCGAAAAAAGAGCAGAACAAACTGTAAGAACCATTATAATCACCTCCACACTTCATCAACGAAGATCTAGCAGGACGTAGGGTTGTTACCCACGCCGGGGGGCCTGAACCTGGATACATTGTTGTGTTCCTTGATCTGTTGATCCCTGAAATTCCTCGCGCGAGAGTCATTAGAGTTTCCAACTGCGAAGACGCCCTCTACCGAACCCTATCCTCCATCCTAGGAGTAGTCATCCCTGTCCGTTGACGGGGTCCTGTCCGGCGAAATACGCCGACACCCGCCCCATCTTGGTCTTCGGGAGTATCTCCCAGATAACGGCGTCCCTCTTCTCAAAGCGCTTTCCCAGATTTTGAAGGCAACAAAAGGAATGACAAAGCTGCGAACACACCAAAGACAAAAAGAAGAGAGCTTCTGACCAACTCGGCACAAGAAACTCATGCGAGCCAAATGGGCAACATCGGCGCAGAATGTGAGCATTTTCCATTCCTCCTCCTCATCCTTGTCATAAAAATATCCACTTTCGCCCCTCGCCAAGAATGCGACCCGTAGTGGAGACTTTGGGTGAGGGGATCAAGGAAGCAGATATCCTCTTGTTTTGGATCCTGTGATTCGCAGTGTTAAACTCAAGAGGGTGCTGGTTGACGGAAGGAGTGGACTCAACATCCTTTTCTCCAAAACTTTCGATGACATGAAGATTCCCCGCTCGGAGCTAAAATGGGGCTTATCGCCGTTTCATGGGGTAATCCCCGGAACCTCTTCGGTTCCACTTAGGCAGATCACCTTGCCGGTCACGTTCGGGACCAGAGAAAATTACCGGACGGAAAATCTTAACTTTGAGGTGGCTGATTTTCAGACGGCATACCATGCCATCTTGGGAAGGCCATGCCTAGCTGTGTTCATGGTCAGTGCCCCATTATACTTACCTCAGATCAAGATGCCAGGCCGAGGGCATTATCTCATCCACTCATGACGTCAGCGATTTTCAAGGCGATAGGGAGAGTCGCAAGATGGTCAAATGCAAGAAGTGGCAGCCAACAGGAGAAGATCCGACAGCAACAGACATCAACAAGATGAGGAGAAGTCCCAACCAAGAAGCAAGTCAAGACAAGCATGAAGCCCGCACAAAGGACTATCATAGAATCCTCGACCGTCCAACTCGGCTCGATGTACCTGGTCGGGACAGGCTCGATCAGAATAGGAAGACGCGCTCATCACCTTTCTTCGGGCAAACCGGGACATTTTTGCATGGAAACCTTCCGACATGCCCGGTGTCCCTAGGGAGGTGATCGAGCACTCTCTCAATGTTGACGAGAAGGCGAAGCCTGTCAAGCAGCGGCTCCGACGATTCGCTCAAGATCATCGAGAGGCCATTAGGGAAGAAATCACTAAGCTTTTAGCCGCAAGCTTTATAAAAGAAGTGTATCATCCCGATTGGTTAGTGAACCCAATTCTTATTTACAAAAAGAATAAAAGCTGGCGCATGTGTGTTGATTATACTGATCTTAACAAAGCATGCCTGAAAGATCCGTTTGGGTTACGTCGCATCGACCAGGTGGTAGATTCGACCGCAGGTTGTGAGCTCTTAAGTTTTTTGGATGCCAACTCGAGATATCACCAGATCAGGCTGAAAGAAGAAGATTGTATGAAGACTTCGTTCATCATTCCATTTGGAGCATTTTGCTATGTCACAATGCCATTCGGCTTTGAAAACGTCAAACCTATCGGCACAAGAATACAGCGGTGTTTTCACACTCAAATTGGACGCAACGTGGAAGCATATGTAGATGATGTCGTCGTCAAATCTCGCGCAAAGGAGCACCTCATATCCGATTTGGCTGAGACATTTGAAAGCCTAAGGGCCTACAAAATGAAGCTCAACCCTGAGAAATGCGTCTTTGGAGTCCCCTCAAGAAAACTACTTGGATTCATAGTGTCGCAGCGGGGCATCGAAGCAAACCCGGAGAAAATTAATGCCATCCTGAAGATGAAACCGCCGACTTGTCAGAAAGACGTCCAGAAGCTCACGGGATGCATGGTGGCACTCGGCAGGTACATTTCCCGCTTGGGATCGCGGGGGATGCCTTTTTTCAAACTTCTGAAGAAGCAGGGCAATTTTCAATAGACTCCTGAGGCGCAACAGGCTTTCGAGGACCTCATGGCATTCTTGTCCTCACCACCGGTGCTGGTCTTGCCTATGCCAGAAGAACCCCTTCTGCTTTACATTGCTGCAACGACTCATGTAGTCAGCGCCGCAATCATTGTAGAGCGGGAGGAGGCAGGGCACCTTCAGAAGGTTCAGCACCCAGTTTACTTCATCAGCGAGGTATTAGGCGAATCCAAAGCATGGTATCCTCAGGTACAGAAACTGTTGTATGCCATACTACTTACCTCTCGGAAACTCAAATATTACTTTCAAGAGCATTCAATTTCGGTGGTCACCTCTTTTCCGATTGGGGATATACTCCACAACCGGGAGGCCACCAGGAGAATTGCAAAGTGGGCGGTCGAGCTCGGAGCTTTTGAAATCTCCTTCAAGCCGCGAACAGCCATAAAGTCTCAAGTACTCACCGGTTTCACCGCCGAGTGGGTAGAAATGCAGACTCCCACGACTTCTGAAGAACTCGAGTATTGGACAATGTATTTTGATGGTTCCCTCATGCTCGCCATGCACGGGCTAGCGTGGTGCTCATCTCTCGACAGGATCACCAAGTACGCCTTCACTTTCATTTCCTGATCAAACAACGCCGCCGAGTATGAGGCACTCATCCACATACTCCATATCGCTATATCCCTCGGCGTTCGACGACTGACAATCTGCGGAGATTCCATGTTAGTAATCAACCAAGTGCAGAAAGACTGGTCATGCATTGGTGATAGCATGGCTTCATATTAACAGGAAGTGCGAAAACTCAAAGACAAGTTCGACGGGTTTGAGCTCATCCATGTACTTCGCCGTGACAACGAAGCAGCAGACGAGCTCGCAAGGTGTAACACCCTAATTTTTGTTTTTCTTGCATTTAAGTGGTATTTTGAATTTTTGGGAATTTATTTGGAAAAGTCTAAATAAAGTTTTGTTGCAAATACTTTATTTGAGCCTCAAATATCCTAAAATATTTTTGAGAACTTTCCAAAATTTTTTTGGTATTTTTAGTGCCCCAAATGGATTAAATGATTTTTGGGAATTAATTTAAAAAGGAAAAGCCAGAGAAAACCTCACTCAAGTTGTTGGGCCACCCGACACTCAGGCGCTGCCAGACTCAGCTGCCGCACAAAAACCCTAACTAGCACATCGTCCGATCCCTATTTAATGCGTCGCCACTTGTGCCGTGAAGCCCTAGCCACGCCGCACCCAGCCGTACTCTCCTCGTCATCTGAGCCGCCGCCGCGTCGCCACAGGAGCTCGCCGAAGTCCCGAAGCCATCCGCCACATTCCTTGAGCTGTTCCGCCGTCACCGTTCATCCTCCGCCGTCGCCGGGGGCACCGTCGAACTCATCTCGCCGAGCCGCGTCAGAGGAGCCACTTCATCACGGCGGAGGAGCTCGGGAGTGCCATTCCGCATGTCGTCGTCTTTGTCTCCGGTGGAATCTCGCCGCCGCGCCGTCGTCGCCGAGCTGAGCTTCTTCCACCGTTAGATCGTGCATCAACACTCCAGATTTCGCCACGTCATCCTGTAACAGTATACCTCATCCCTAACTCTTAGCCATTAGATCAAGAATTGAAGGCTTAGATTGGATCCATGCTAGATTTATTTCAGACCGTAGGATCTAGATCGCGTGGTTTGGAGTGATGCGCGTAGTGCGGGATTAGATCTGTTCTCAGCCGTTGGATTGGATTTGTGTGGTTATGATTGGATCTGTTATTCTCAACTAGAATAGAGTAGGACCGTTAGATCTTAATCCTAGGGCTCTAGCATTGCCGCGTCGCGTTAATGCCATCGCCGCCCGACACGCTACCGGTTGGTCTCCGATCGTGTCGCGGTCGCATCGCCGCTTTCGCCGCGTAATGTCGCCGGATCTAGATCCGAGGGTAGCCGAGCGCCACGCTGCGTCCGCGTCTGCCGATCTGAGTCAAATCGGAGGGTTAATCCGAGCCGCTCATTTTGAATTGAGCGGTTGTGATCGTGTCGTGCTTCGTGAATAGGTCGCTGCGGTCCGGGGATCCGACGGGCAAGTAATCTCGATGCGTCGCTTTGAACGGACGGGCCCGATTGAATCATGGGCGCACGAATCTTAAAGCGCCAAATACCAAGACAAAGGTACAAAGGACGCCATCGGTGATGTCATGTCGACGCATGGTGGGTCCCACTGTCAAGAGGCCACCCGAGAGTCTTGGACGCCATCCGTAGGTCCCATGTGTCGAGGCATCAAGCTCGTGGACCAAACCCGAACCATGGACCAGGTCTATGGACCGGCTAACATCATGCTTGCGCAATAATTAGATTTTCCTTTATAAAAATAATTCGGTAGAAATTCAATTCGGTGCTGATGTCATATTACCGAATTTCCCGAATAGAAATAAATATGGAAATTCGGTTTATTCTTTTTTAAATGATTTTCAAACTTCAATTGGCTATAACTTTTGCGTTTTAACTCCGATTCGTGTGATTTTAATTTCTAAAAATTTGTAAAATCAAGATCATTTTGTTTATGAATTTTATTTGATTTTTAGACCTAAGTTTCTCTCTATTTTATTTATTTGTTGCTATTTATTTACGTTATGCGTAGACGTCGAGCCCGATGGTTTCGAAGGAGAAGTCTTGAACCAGGAGCAAGATCAAAAACCAGAACCAGTACTTTTTGAAGGCAAGTTGTGCTTGATCATGTTGAACCTATCATAGCAAATTTATTTTGATTTAGATTATTGCATGCTAATTTAATAGAATTGGTTTTGAATAAATTCTGGGATTAGTTAAATGCCTAGTTGTTGTATGCCACCTTGTCGTATATAATTGTAAGCCACGAATCATTAGTCACCCTAGGTTATGGATAATAGTTGGACATTAATATTTTGCCAACATGGGTTGAGTAGACCGTAAGTAGCATGCTTAGCCCCGCCACGTAGATATTTCATGATTTTGGAATATTAAAGTTAATATTGACTTAATGAGATATGGAATGTGTTTTGGGGATGAGACATGTGTTATTGAGTTGATGATGGCACATGGTGCAATGGTAAAGAACTGGGGTGGGAAAATGATTTAGACTGGGGCAAGTGGCATCATTGTTTCTAGTGGGCCAAGAGTGGCAACTGGGCGGTTGAATTTGGTTTTTGTTGGTTTTGGATGTTTGAGATCACACTTGAGTAGTCTTGCCTCGGTCAGCTGAGGACTTAACCTTGCAAGCCTTTGAACTGAGTCTTTCATACAACCACAAGTTCTGGAATGGGATGGAGCTAGCTGAGTAAACTGTAAAATCTATTCTTTGGTATTGTCATGGTGGTGTGAGTCCTGAGGAGCAGGTGAAAACTCACATGGCGCAAGAGGGGGCCAGGTGTGGTAGCCATCCCTCCATGTTGAAACCTTAGCGGGCGATCTTGGTTTAGACGGATCTTTGGAAAGGCTTTGTTACTTAGCATTTTGGTGGCATTTGACTCGATCTTGTGGGTAAAGTGTATAACCTCTGCAGAGTGTACAACCTATTCAATAGCCGTGTTTCACGGATTGAGCATCGCTTATGATTACTGATCAAGGATAGACTTTCATGAAAATAACTTGTTTTTGGTAAATACTTGGGAAGGAATTGATGGAATGGACTTAGGTTGAGAAATGCTTTACTTGTGAAATAATTGTGAAAGCTACTACCTTTAATAATGTTTTACTGCCTTGCAATCTATTACTGTATTTATCAAGAATGCTTTACTTCAATTGAGTAGTAGCCTATCCTTTGTACTAAGCCATGCATGTAGAATATTAGAATTGCATTCTGTGCATGACTTGCTGAGTGCTCAAAGTACTCACCCTTGCAACAACACAACCTCGCTTGAAGAAGAAGCAAACCCGCTTACGAGGAGTTTCAGAGGAGCCGATTTAACTAGGGCGAGCCTAGTCAGTTGCCTGTGGCAAATTGGTTGGCGCCACGAGTCTATTTTATTTCCGCTGCACTTGGTTATTTTAATAAGACTTCGCCCTGCGAGGTGTACGTTTGTAACTCGACCATAAGGTCGATCAACCAGTTTGATTATTTAATTAAAGTACTTTACTATTTCATTGGGTATGACTGTGATATGTACCGATGTTGAGACTGTGTGCACTAGCATGATCCTGGACTAGTGCTGAATACACAGAGGGTCCGGATTTGCACATTCGGTCCCGACAGTAGTGTATCGAGCCATACTTGACCAGAGGATCGGCCCTTAGTTAGAATGGTCGTAGTAAGGATAAAACTATTTTCTAAAAGTTAAATGGTGTCAAGATAATGAACGCATTCTCCACTTATCCCCTTCTCTCTTTTCATACCCCTTGCTGAATTTTTATGTTCTCACTTTGTTTTTAAAATTTCTGAGTTTTCACGTGAGTGTCCTTGGTAGATGAGGATGATCCACTCTTTTGGTGAGCGCACTGGAGGGTACGCCGCGGAGCTATGGCGTATGATGCAGCTGCTCAGAGGTTACGACAGGCCGATGTACCGGGGGTCTACCATAGTGCGGGTAGGACTGGATATCTCCTGGGATGTTACGATCACGGTCTACGCTCGGGAGAGGGCGAGGGCGAGTCGTCCCATCCGCATCACTACCAAGAGGTCGTCGTTCGATGCCGGGATCCAGGAAACATCGCGTCTGGCGATGAGGCAGATTGCTCGTACCTACTCCAGGGAGTTGGAAGGCACTGTGTTTCGTCACCATCCGCGCCGAGACAACCGCTACAACCGGGAGCCCATAGAGGAGGAGGATGCCACGATCACCCACCTGGCGAGGTATGTCATCGCTCAGGAGGATGCTATCGACGAGACGGTCCAAGAGCTGCAGAGGACTCGAGACGAGGTCACGGAGGTCAGGACCCATCTGCGGGAGACTTGCGAGTACTTGGCTCACTCCATCCAGAGGGTTAGGGAGCTGGAGACGGCACAGACGGACTCGAGCCGAGCCATGCTAGAGCTACATGACCTGCACCCGAGGAGCCACAACAGAGCTACAGACGGAGCCGGAACCAGAGCGAGCGAGGAGGACGCTATGCGTGCGTCACCATCAAGTGGAGGGGCACGGAGATCACTTTGCGCCGATGCCACCAAGACCCGCCGTGTATCCACTGAAGTTCCGTGGGGATGGCTCGAGGAGTGAGCGTTAGGATTAGTAGTTGAGACTCCTGCGTTGAGTCACGTCTTAGAATAAGAGTCACCCTTAGAGGCGTTAGACTCCAGAGTGATAGTTCGATTTGGTTTTTCATGCTTGTGAGTGATCGGTATGTGTTGCAAGGCCCTTAGGCATTGTGAGCAACCATACCCAGTTATTAATAAAGTAATAGAGTTGGATTTTGAGTTACACCTTGGACCCCGCATAAGTACTCTACTACTTGTCTATTCTTACTTCCCTCTCATCTCTAAACCTTAGAGCAATCGGCAGATGGTGAACACTTGAGGAAACCAGGGAGGAAATGGGAGTGGTTCCCACTCAACTGGAAACACTGATGATGGAGGACAGGGACCCCAACCAGCACCGCCAGTAGATATGCAGAATTTTGGAGCCTTTCTTGCTGCATTGCACCCGCACGCACGCTATGATGTAGCAGATGTAGCAGTCACCGCCTGTTGCTATCACCAAAGCTAATCAAGTCAACCCAAAGACAAAGACACAAGACTCGAGGTTGTCAGAGTTCATGATGACTCGTCCACCCACATTCTCTGGGAATACCAATCCACTGGAGGCGGATGATTGGCTGATAACGATAGAGAGAATGTTGCACATCACTCAGTGTGAAGGGAATGAGAGAGTACTCTATGCCTCCCGTCAGCTCGAGGGAATTACAGCTGAATGGTGGGAAAACTTCTGCGCTGCTCATGAGCACCCACAGGACATCAGCTGGGAGGAGTTCACGACACCTTTCCATCAGTACCATGGGTCCGAAGGCATAATGGAGCTGAAAAAGGAGGAGTTCAGGGCACTGAAGCAGGGCAACCAATCAGTGTCTGAATATCTGAACAGGTTCACACAGCTGTCACGCTACACACCTGAGAATGTAGCAACGGACAAGGCCAAGCAGTCTCGCTTTATGAAGGGACTAAATTCAGGGCTGCAGGTGGGGCTCATAACCCACACCTTTCCTGATTTTCAAGAGCTAGTGAACAAGGCGCTGATATTGGAGGACAAGCGCAAGGAGCTGGAGGACAACCGGAAGTGCAGGATGGCACAACAGGGATCACGTCAGGGGATGCAACATTTGAGGGTTGCACCGAACCAGTTCTTCAAGTTTCAGCCGAAGAATGTGATGACAACGCCGTCCCCAACATTGAGACTGCAGGCAGATTACGACACCAAAGACCGGTAATGAATGCAGCCACAGAAGCCGCAATGATAGTCAAACGTTGTTTCGTTTGCAACGAGCTAGGGCATTTTGCCAACCAATGCCCCAAGAAAGGAGGAGGAGTGACGCTAGTTCGCTTCAACCTCGTGACTACTCCAGCAAAGACACCTGCGCTAGGAGCAAGTCGTGGAGCTGCACAATCTGGAGCTGCAACACAAACGGTGGTGAGAGGCAGAGTTAATCATGTCATCGCAGATGCAGTGCAGAACACGTTGGACGTCGTACTGGGTAAGTTACTTGTTAACTCAGTACCTGCAACAGTTTTATTTGATTCTGGAGCTTCACATTCGTTTATATCTCGGATTTTTGCTGTGAACAATGGGTTGAAAATGGTGAACCTTAGGCATGTATTGCTAGTGCAATCCCCGGGATCAGAACTCTGATCTGATGTAGGATGTTTTGAGGTAAAGTTGCTTATAGACGGAACAGAGTTCCTAGCGAACCTAGTAGTGTTGGATACCCAAACCCTAGATGTTATTTTGGGAATGGACTGGTTGTCCAAGCACAAGGTCGTATTAGACTATGGACGAAGAGTCATATCAGTTGAGAGCCCTTGTGGGAGAAGAATAGAGTTTCAAGCAACTACCGTTCGGGATGGACAATTGATGGTCAAGAAGCAGAAGGCCATCAACATAGAAGATGTTCCAGCTTGTCGATAGCACCGGATGTATTTCCTGAAGATCTACCTGGTATGCCGCCAGACAGGGACATAGAGTTTGTGATCGAGCTAGTACCTGGAACAACCCCGATAGCTAAGAGACCTTATCGGATGTCAACCGATGAGTTGGTAGAAATGAAGAAGCAGATTGAGGAGCTGATGGACAAAGGATTTATCAGACCCAGTTCGTCACCATGGGGAGCACCGGTTCTGTTTGTCAAGAAGAAGGACGAAAGTTACCGGATGTGCGTGGATTACCGAGCACTAAACGAGGTCACTATAAAGAACAAGTATCTGCTACCCAGGATCGATGATCTGCTTTGACCAGCTTGAGAGGAGCCGAATTTTTCCAAGGTTGACTCGCGATCGATATCACAAGTGAAGATTCACCGAGGATGTGCCAAGACGTATTTTCGTCAAGATATGGATACTACGAGTTTACAGTTATGTCCTTTGGTTTGACGAATGCACCTGCGTATTTCATGAACATGATGAACAAGGTTTTCATAGAGTACCTGGATAAGTTTGTTGTGGTGTTTATAGATGACATTCTAGTCTACTCCAAGACAAGAGAAGAGCATGCAGAACATTTGAGGCTAGTTTTAGAGAAGCTAAGAGAACAACAGCTTTTCACTAAGTTTAGTAAGTGTGATTTCTGGAAGAACAACGTGGAATTTCTTGGACATGTGATGACCGCCGAAGGAGTCACAGTCGATCCAAGCAAGGTAGAAGCAGTGTTGCATTGGGAGCCACCAAAGACGGTGACCCAGATCCGTAGCTTCCTTGGAATGGCAGGTTATTACTGCCAATTTATTGAAGGATTCTCGACAATTGCGAGACCTCTTATGCAATTATTGAAAAAGGAGAAGAAGTTCGCATGGATGCCGGAATGCGAGCAGAGTTTTTAGGAGCTGAAGAAGCGACTTACATCAGCACCAGTGTTAGTTCTACCGGATATAAGCCAAAGCTTTGATATATACTGTGATGCATCGCGCGAAGGACTTGGTTGCGTGCTGATGCAAAACAGAAAGGTTGTTGCATATGCATCAAGGCAGCTGAGGCCGCATGAAGAGAACTATCTGACGCATGACCTAGAATTAGCAGCCATAGTGCATGCCTTGAAGTTATGGCGGCACTATCTGATTGGAAACAGATGTGAAGTGTACACGGACCATAAGAGTCTTAAATATATCTTCACTCAATCGGACCTGAATATGAGGCAAAGAAGGTGGTTGGAACTAATTAAAAATTATAATCTGGGGATTCATTATCACCCCGGGAAGGCCAATGTGGTGGCTGATGCTTTGAGTCGGAAGAGCCACGTTGTAAACATGTTGGTGGAAGAATGTCAGGTTGAGTTTTGCAAGGAATTCCAGAAGATGAGGTTGGAAGTTGTACCTAAGGGATTTTTAGCCGCTTTAGAGGTGAAGCCTACCTTGGAAGATTAGATTCGTGAAGGCCAGAAGGATGATGTCAAGATTCAGAGGATCAAGTCCAAGATGGAGGAAGGCAAGGCGAAAGATTTCAGGTTGGATGCGCAAGGTACATTGTGGATCAAGAATCGCATTTGCGTACCACACAAGAAGGAGCTAAAGCAGCTGATTCTGGAAGAAGCCCATGACTCCAAGTATTCCATTCATCCGGGAAGCGCCAAGATGTATCAAGATTTGAAGGAGAGATTCTAGTGGCCGAGCATGAAGCGTGAAGTTGCCGAGCATGTTGCGTTGTGCGACATATGCCAAAGAGTCAAAACAATGCATCAGAGGCCGACAGGATTGTTGCAGCCACTAAATATAACTGAGTGGAAATGGGAGGAAATCGGAATGGACTTCATTACCGGTTTGCCAAGGACTCAGAAAGGGTATGACTCCATATGGGTTATAGTGGACCGTTTGACAAAGGTCGCTCATTTCATACTAGTGAAGACTACTTATTCGGGAGACCGCTTAGCAGATCTGTATATGTCAAGAATTGTATGTCTGCATGGAGTTTCGAAGAGCTCCACAAACCTTCAATAAGCCGGCAGCAGGAGTCAGACAAATCGGAGGAAAGACCAGCCGAAGAGGAAGTTTTGGTCATCAACCCTAACTGGACAACTCCATTCTTAAACTACCTGTTAAAGGATGAGCTTCCCGAAGACCGCGTGCTGGCAGAACGCATCACACGCCGATGCAAAAGCTACGTGGTAGTCGGGGAAGAACTCTTTCAAAAAAGTGTTTCTGGAGTCCTGAGACGCTGCATATCGAAGCAAGAAGGAAGAACCTTCGTGAGAAATCCACTCAGAATTTGCGCGCGTCATGCAGCCAAGCACCTCGTGGGCAAAGCTTATTGTCAAGGCTTTTTCCGCCGATCACAGACGACGCAGAGGATATTGTTTGTACCTGTGAAGGTTGTCAGTTCTTTGCTCGTCAAATACATGTGCCAGCGCAGGAGTTGCAAACCATTCTGATCACCTGGCCATTTGTAGTATGGGGGCTCGATATGGTCGGACCATTGAAGAAGGCTCAAGGTGGTTTCACTCATCTCTTCGTCGTCATTGATAAATTTATGAAGTGGATTGAGGCAAAGCCCGTCACCACAATCACGGAGGCCAAGGCCAAGGAGTTCTTCCAGGAAATCGTGGTAAGGTTCGGCGTACCAAATAGGATCATCACAGATAATGGTACTCAATTCCACGGTGAAGAATTTCAAGACTGGTGCGATGAGCTTGGCATCAAGATTTTCTTCGCTTCTGTGGCTCATCCAAGGAGCAACGGCCAGGTGGAGCGAGCCAATGGCATGGTGTTGCAAGGGCTAAAAGCAAGAATTTTTTATCGTCTCAAGCCTTATACTATGCGATGGATAAAAGAATTGTTTTCGGTGCTCTGGGGGCTGAGAACCACCCCTAGCAGAGCCACCGGGCAGTCACATTTTTTCCTAGTATACGGCTCAGAGGCGGTTTTACCAACCGAGTTGATGTTCGGATCCCCACGGGTTCAGAGCTACAAGGAGGCTGAGTCAGAGAAGAACCGAATAGAAGACCTCGACTGACTGGAGGAAGCCAGGGAAATTGCAGCAATTCAGTCGACCAAATACCTCCTGGGCCAGCGCCGCTACCATGATCGGAATGTTCGGGGCCATGCCTTCTCCAAAGGAGATCTGGTCCTAAGAAGGAATTAGAAAAGCGAGCATAAGCTCTTCCCAAGCTGGGAAGGCCCCTACATCATCGATAAGGTGACATGCCCAGAGGCTTACAGACTCAAGCGTGAAGACGGCGTGGTTATCAGCAATACTTGGAACATAGAGCAGCTACGTCGTTTTTATTCTTAAATCTTGTACATTAGTTACGGTATTCATGAATAAAATTTTTTCTTGACTTGCTACTTAATTGATACTCAATTAAGCAATAAGTCGGGGGCTACACCTAATAGTGTTGCGCATGCGCAACCCTTCTTATGAGTCATTTTTTCTTCTCCCTAATGATTGTGACTGAGCTCGAGTGCATTAAAATCCAAATCGTGAAACTCTGACCCCACAAAAGGTGAACTCTAGTTTCTCAAAAGCGCGTGCCTGGGAAAAATGGCCATGAGCCGAATCCGACGCCGGGGCTAGAATAGTTAGGCGAGTGCTTAAACGAAAAGGATAGAAACCACTCTGCAAACTCTAAAATCAATAGGAAGAAAGATTAAGAAAAATTAAAATTCCATTAAAATATTCAGGTTCGATACATCAACGCATTACATGAGAATTTTGCAGAACCTAAAACCTAAGCCCGGCCACACAGATATCATCGCCTCGATGAGAGCCCTCGCCTCGACAAGCTTCGGACAACTTCGATCGGTCGCCGACGACGACGACGTCAAGGGCTGACCTCTTCCTCCACAAGCTCAGCCAGCACGAGGTCATAATTGACCCAAAGTTCGGTGAGGAAGGCCTCCTCCCCATTGGGCGTCGGTGGAGCCTCGTCGCCATACGAAGAAGATTGGGATGAAGAAGCCATTGATGGTCTAAAGAAGAACGTCGAAGGTTACAGAGAAGGACTTAGTGACGGGCGATCGCTCAAGTAGCGGTGACACCCTTATATACCCAAAGCGTGGAAGCCGAATGGTTTTGACTAAATACTAGCTGGAAGCCGGCGGCCCGAAAACATGCCGCACCGTAACTCGGCGGTGAGAAGACGATGGCCGTGGATACCAAACCGTACATGGCGATGCAAGCATTAGGTCAAAAAGAATCTCAAGACACAATGAAGCAATTAAAAGCCAAACACACCGCTTGCGCTGTGCGCTTTTACCAAGGCACAAAAGAATGATTACGCATCAAGTCTCAAAGAATAGATATCCACACGGGACCCAAGTCCAAGTTCTCTACTAAGGAGGCGGAGGTATCCCTAACCTCATCGAGCAGGGCAGCGGCTTGGTCGTCATCGACGGTGCAGGAAAAGCCCTCCTTGATAGCCTCGAGCTCCACCCGTGGATATAAGGACTTCACGATGGCCAGAGCTTGACTGGCGCTCATGATCGCCGTCTCCCTCAGGTGTGCTAACAGCTTCTTGGGCCCTTCTGCCAGTTGCTGGCTTGTGGCATCCGCATTGCTGGGTCCAGCTTCACCAGGACTCAAGATTTGCAGCATCGCCTCAGAGCCCTCCCCGAGCTTGTCGACTCGCACCTCAGTAGATTTGATCTTCTCATCAAGGATGTGATACTGGGCTTGCGACTTAACCCAGTATTCTGCCAAACCAGTCGGATTAGCCCGAAGATGCTAAAAAGCACAATAGGAACAAAGGATGAGTCGGGAGAAAACCTTCCAGCTCTTGTCTTACCTTGTTTGACTTGGCTTGAGCCTTGTCCTTAGATTCCTCTAATTCCTTGACCTTCTTCCGAGTGGTCTCAAGCTCTCCCTGAAGACCTGCAATGATAAAGACCGAAACCAGGACAGGAAGAATAAGTTAAGGGGCGGAAGACTAAAAAGGCGTTCTAAGGTAGTCGGATAAGGTAATTACAGCAAAGGGATGTTGTCAATTTCAACTTCTCTACCTCGAAAGCCTGAACTTGGGCCCGGAGCCTTTCCAGCTCTGCTCGGCTCTCATTCCGACCTCGCCTAGCTCCTCGAACTCGACACTTAATCCGCCGATCTCGCCCTCATAATCTCATTATTTTGGTCTTCGGAGTATCTCCTGAGAATGGCATCCCTTTCTGCAAGCTTTCCTAGACTCTGAAGGCAACAAAATGGATGATAAAGCTACGCTACACACCAAAGACAAATAGAAGAGAGCTTCCAACCAACTCGGCACAAGAAACTCACGTGAGCCAACCGGGCACAATCGAAGGCGTGGTCATAGAGCGCTTTCCATTCCTCCTCCTCATCCTTGTCGTCAAAAGCTGTCCACTCACCGTCCTCACCGAAGAATGCAACCCGCAGTGGAGATTTTGGGTAAGGGGGCCGAGGAATTTCCTCTGACGGAGGTGAAGGGCGGTCGGCAGACTTCAGGGGCACCATTTCGCAAGTTGGCCTGGGAGGAGTACGCGGCAAGGGGCTGCTCAGATCAAACTCAGCTCCGGTGCCTTGGGCTGCAGAAGCGGTCGGCGGAGTCATCGCAGCCTGCTCTGGGGCCACTTCGGGGGTGGCGGGTGTGGCATTAGTCGACGCCTCAGCTCCCAACTGGCTTGAGGCATCTTCGGAGGCGGCCTCCTGGGCCTCCCTGGGTGGCACGACCACGCGAACTTCATCAATAGGCCTCCTGGAAAAAGCAAAAGCGCTTAAGACATGATCCGGAAAAACAAAAGGAAGAGCTGGCAAAGAAAACAACCTATTAGATCTTCTTATCTTCATCCCCGAGCCCTTCCGAGCAGATGATTCGCCTGCAGAAGAGCCCGACCTCACACCGGGTGCGGGGAACGATGGATCTCTAATCGGTGCAAAGGTGAGGCGCCCATTGGTCGAAAGTGCCAAGTGGGGCTCAGAGCCTTCGCCTCTGACCGCTCTGTGATGAGGAGGCCAATGGTGAGGTGCGTGCAGCTACCGGGTCACGAATCTTTGGGCCTCTAGTCGGGCGCACGTTAGCCGATCGTGCCTCTTCTTCTTAGGGAACATAGACACGGACGCTTCTCCCCGTGGGGGTCTTCACTTCCGCCGCCTTATCCTTCTTGCACTCTAAGACCGAGGACGAGGCGCCGGTAGGGTGTTTCCGCTTGGCACTCTTATGTTGAGGAAATTTGGGCAACAAGATCGAGAAGGAAGTGCCATGACCTCAGTGTATGCATAACAAACACATGCTTGATTGCAGTTACTTAAGAACCAGAAAGTCCAACCTTGGGAGATAAGAAAGCATCTTACTGGAGGCGGAAGACATGTTCTGTTGATTGGCTTCGAGCACCCGCCATTGACGATTTGGGTGCCTGGAGCGAAGAAATCACCCAGACGTCCAAGGAGTATACCCTTGGAAATCGGCTCAGGAGCTTCTCGGGTCGGATCGCGCTCCCCTTCATACTCGTATCCCAGATGGACTCGCCTCATTTAGGTCAAGACTCGACGAAAGCCAAAATTGAGGATAATCGCAACTCGTTAGTCCATTCTCCTTCAATTTGGCAATCATCCCCATGAGCTCCTCCACCTGGTCCATCCCACCGTCCGAGGAGAGCGAAGTCCAATCCATCGAAGGCCTGGGTGCGGCTCCTGAAAAGGAACGAAGAGAAGGCTTAGGGTTGGCACAAGAAACCACTCTCAAAAGTAACCTTTGTTCGAGGTTTTGAAAGGAATGACGAATAGATTCTCAGCCGCCCCTTAATCGAATCGCACCCCCAACTTCTTTGGGGGAATTCTTGTTCGGGAAAGGCTTGAGAAGGAAAAGATGACGGAAGAGGTTGAAATGCGGGCGAATGCCGAGAAAGGCCTCGCAAAGATGAACAAAAACAGCAATTTGAAGTATGGAGTTGGGATTGAGATGAGTCAATTCGATTTCAAAAAAATGTAGAAGACCACGGAGAAAAGCGCAGGTGGGAAGACCAAATCGGCGCTGAAAGAAGGACTCAAAAACGACCACCTCCTTAGTTCGGGGTATGGGGCAAGACTCACCCGCTGCAGGTCGGGCGGAGAGCAACACCAATGGTGGAAAGACGTCGCCAGTGACCAATTCCTCCAATCGCCCTTCCGTCGTCACTGAAGTGGCCCAATCTTTGGCCGAGGCTAATGCAGGAACATCTTTGGAGGAAGGAGAAGACATTTTTTCGACAAAGGAGCTAGCAGCTACGTTGGATTGGGGGTGCGAAAGAGGCTAACCCTAGTGGCGGAGCTCGCAATAGAAGCGCCGAAAGTAAGAAGATGAAGAGGTAGGTGAAGAACAGTGCGCAGAAAACCACTTCGTTTGCACCAAGTCTCATATTTATAGGGAGCGATGCTAATCTTCACCTTGAGCGGGAAAAACGCTTCGCCTTCCGCATGTCCTAGGGTTGCCCTAGGGCACGCCTCAAGATGGGCCGGTGGCCATGTGCAGCAATCGCTGTGTATAGGCACAACTGGGCCGAATCCAGTTTGGGATTTGGTACGCCTATGATGGGCCATGTGCCAATGATCGCATCGTATGTAATTTGGGTACCTTCCAAACCAAATCATGAAACCTTCTTATGATATGCCTCATGAAAGGTCGCATGCTAGTCACCGTTCAAAACGGAATCAGATATCATAAGTTTATTCAAAACAAAAATTCTAGAGGTATGCGTCACGATGGGCCATTAGCCGTATACTGCAAAAAGCAAGTGTAGGTACCATTTGGATAATTCATGGTATGCCTCATGATAGGCCAAAAGCTGTGCGCTATGACACATAGGTACCACTCGGCTAAAAGCCAAGTGGAGCTATATTCCAAGACGAGTCGCATACTGGCTCAATAAATTGGGTTGGGAACCACTCGGAATGCTTATACGTAGAGCTCTATCGAGTCCTTCACGACCTCCTTGCCTACAATAGAGCACTCGGCTGGAGAGAAAACTAGTTGGGAAACCCTGTCAATAAGAAGGCAACTCGATCGCAAAGCACTCAGGGGCTACTGTGGAGTGTACGGATCACAGGTATCTATAAGGTAGGCCTGCGAGGCCCAATCGATAAGGCCGCTGCCGATCGCATGGAAACAGGTTACCAGGTGCGCTTAGACATGCGAAATAAGGAAGCCCTGAAGATAGCAACTGATCCTGATTAGGTAGGATACAATCGTAATCCAGGCCATTATCAAACGGATATGTACATAAGATATGATCCCTACTCTGTATCCGATCAGGACTCTCCTATGTAACCCGCCTCTACGCTATATAAAGGGAAGGTGGGGAACATCGATCATCTCATCTCGCAAATAAGCTAGCTACATATAATTCCAGAGCACAGACTAGGGTATTATCTCCGCGAGAGCACGAACTCAGATAATTCTCGCATCTTGTGATACCATCGAAGTTTGGATCTCGACGCTTAGCCCTGCTTATTATTGCCGACAACAAACATCGACAAAGATCGGCAGTATGCTGCTTGGCACTTTTGTGTTGAGGGAATTTGGGCATCTACAAGATCGAGAAGAAAGCGCCATGACCACGCAAGTACAGTGCAACAAACACATGCTTGATCGCAGTTACTCAAGAACCAGAAAATCCAACCTTGGGAGATAAGAAAGCATCTTACTGGAGGCGGAGGACACGATTTGTTGAAGGGCTTCGGGCACCCGTCATTGACGATTTGGGTGCTTGGGGCGAAGAAATCACCCAGACGCCCAAGGAGTATACTCTTGGGAATCGCTCAGAGCTTCCTGTAGGATCGTGCTCCCTTCATACTGTGATCCTGCATTGACTAGCTCCTTGAGAGGTCAGCACCAAGGAAAGCCAAAATTGAGGATGATCGCAACTCCAGCTTAGTCTATTCTCCTTCAATTTGGCAATCATCCCCATGAGCTCCTCCACCTGGTCCATCCCACCGTCCGAGGAGCGAAGTCCAACTTATCGAAGGCCCGGTGGGGCTCGAAAAGGAAGGAAGAGAAGGCTTGGGGTTAGCGCAGTAAAACCACTCCTGATGCCAACCTTTGTTCGAGGTTTTGAAAGGAATAGCGAAATAGAACTTCTTCAGGCCGTCACTTAGCTGGAATCCGGCGCCCCCATCTGTTTTGGGGGAATTCTTGTTCGGGAAAGGCTTGATAAGGAAAAGATGGCGAAAGAGGTTCAAATGCAGGCGAATGCCTAGGAAGGTCTCGCAAAGATGAACGAAGACTGTAATTTGAAGTATGGAATTTGGATTGAGATGAGTCAATTCAATTTCGTAAAAATGAAGAAGACCGCGGAGAAAAGCGTAGGCGGGAAGGCCAAACCCACGCTAAAAGAAGGACTCAAAAACGACTACCTCCTCAGTTCGGGGCGTGGGGCAAGACTCACCCACTTTTCAGTACTAACATGCTCCAATTCAACTTCTCTATCTTCGACACACTTTCTAATAAAGCGATAACGTGTGTCAATATGTTTGTTGTGATCATGATAAACTGAATTCTTGACCAACGCAATAGCCGATTTGTTATCCACAAATAGCTTGAACTTCTGAGGCTTTTGGCCTTGCAAATCTCCAATAAAGCGACTCAATCATACACCCTGACATGCCAGAAGCTGTTGCAATATACTCCACCTCACTTGATGAAAGAGCAACTATCTTTTGCTTTTGTGAGGCCCAACTAATTAGGTTTTCACCAAGAAAAAACACCATACCCATCGTACTCTTATGATTATCAACGTCGCCGACAAGGTTATTGTCTGAAGGATCGAGATGGCGAACAGAGGGGGGGGTGAATGGTCGCAAATAAATTTTCCCCAAAAATACTCCAACTAAAACCTTGACAAGATCGCGCAAAGAAAACCGGTGCTCCTCAAATTCGCAAAACCCGCAAAAACCGGAACGACTAGACAACTATGTGTATCCCTAGCTTACATGGATGAGATCCATAAAATATGTGAGGGATTTTTCAATCACAATCCTGGTTGTCAAGTGTCCAAATAAAGAGGAATCAATTCAAATACTTCTTTTCTAAAAGAGATCAAGTCAAGACACAAAAGTCTCTTTTAGAAAAGCAAAAGCAGATATTTCCAGAAGCTGTCTTTAATTTGAACAGGAGGTTGGTGGGTTTCTGCTACTCAAAAAATTATGAGAAATTTTATCCCCATGAGAAGATGAGTCTTGAAGCTCTCTACTAAATTTTAGAAAAAAAATCCATGTATAAAAATCATCATAAATCTATGAACATAGACAGTCAGGAACTTCGAGCAGCAAATTTGGGGCTCGGTTGTCACCTCATGGCGCTCAAACGGTGCAACAAGTGAACTCCAAACTTTTTATACAGATGGATATGGGAGTCCCACACAATCTCCAACAAGAATCACGCAAAAATGAGTTTTATAGAGTTTTCTAAAAATCAAATACTAACTTCTGCGCGAAGAACAAGTTCTGGACAGAACTGGAACTTGAAAGAAAAGATGATCTCTACTTAATCAAAGAGTGCAAAAGAGATGTAAAACCAAATGAACACACTCAAAACATCCAAGATCAGCATTTAGAAGGAGGGGAGGCAAATCCAAATTGCATGAATGTAAATTATGGGAAAGTAAATGCGAACGTAAATGCTGAATTTAAATTATGTAAAGTAAAGACATAATGTAAATGCGAATTTAAATTCACAATAATGTAAAGAAATTTCTTTGTATTTATGGTGGGAAGGTTTACAAAGCCTCACTTCATGTGGGCAAAGCTCAAAGGAGCAACTCAAACCTTCAAGGGGAGGAGGCCACCCTCCACCCCTATTTATACTACTCTTGGGCCACCTACCACCCTTGGATGAGTCCCTCAACCCTAGGACACTCATCTAAGGGCTAGGATTAACCCACTCACATAGCCATGCAAGGGCTAACCCAAAACCCACACACATACCGGGTTTTCTTGCACGGTTTTCAAAGCATACTACCTAGACCCGCTAACCTATCAACTAGACCGCAATCCGACGGCCCTCATTGATCCACGCGCATCTAGCTAGCATCATCTCCTTTCCTTATCTTCTTGGCTTGCCCGACTCGCCTCCGGTCATCTTCCGCGATCTCCCGACCGTCTGACCTCCGACGCCTCACCTAGTCCCGGTCATCCTCCGCCTCACCATGACCTAGCATCGTCCGCCTCAAGAACCATCAAAGACAAGGAAAACCTTTCACATGGCAATGCCCACAAATATTTTGAATGATTATCCCAAAATCATTAATCGATCTTAATTGTGCTCATCGGTCCGGTGCTACGGCCCCAAGCAGGTAGCCCTAGGAAAAGCAACCAACACTCAAATTGCTTCACATAGAAAATCTAGTTCAAATCAAACTCAATTTCAAATCAACCCAAGCTCAACTCTTGTCAATTACTCATGACACACAAGGATAGACCTCCACATGGTCTTTCAATCTCCCCCTTGATGAGTATATTGACAAACACAAGAAAAGGCATAAGTTTTGAGTTTGAATAAGAGGGAAGAAAGCAATTTGAATGCAAAGCCAAACTTGATCAAAGAAATGGAAATCAAGAACATGACCAAGTTGGCAACCGAAAATACTTATGATCTATGAAAGATAGATAGCAAAGATTAACAAAGATCATAAGAATCAAGATGCAAAATGATGCCTTTTCTACGATTTCTCCCCCTTTTGGCAATATAGGCATCAAGATGGTATTTTCTTTTCTCTCCTTTTTTTGTTGTTTTTATGCAAGTAATGCATCCTAAGAGAGCTTTGAAGATTATCCATGTGACCAACAAGACAAGTTATGACACCAAGCTAAGTTATGGCAAAAATAGACTAATGCTAAGGCATGTCCAAGTGCAAATAAATAGTTTGCTAGCAAGATTTAATTAAAACCATGTCATTTTTAGCAAGATTGAACATGAGCAACACTTGTCATTAGTTTCAAAACTAGAAGCAAAGCCATTCAAAGGATCCAATGGAAAGCCTAGAGTTCAACCTACTTAACACTTTGGAGAATCTAGAAGTTCATACAAGGTCCTTCGAGCTTATTTTTGTTTCTTGTATGCAAATTTTTCTTTGAATCTTTGAAAGACATAGCGGGGTGCAAATGTTTGACATTATTTGCATTCTTTACCCACGTATATTTTTTTGCATTGTTTAAAGCAATGGACTCAAGCCATAATCGATAATCTCAAGAGGGACTCTTAAGAGAATGATCTTGGTCATACACAACCCATTCCAAGTTCATCTCAAGTGCAATGAGAAGCCGTCCTGTGAATGTGAGGTGTTGAGTCTAATGCGCACAAAAAGAGTCAATTTTGCTTCACTTTCATTTTAGCATTTTCATTGTTAAGCTAGTGAAGGACTCAAGTATGGATCAAACAAGATTCACCCAAGTTGCTATAGGGACTCTAAAGAATTCCAGAATTTCACAAATCATGGCAAATACACCTAGAGAAGAAACTTAGCAAGTAAACGCAACATGTTGTATCAAGTTTTTCTTTTGAAGCATTTTTCATTTTTTTTGTAAGCTTATCAAGATAAATGAACTTGGACATATCTAAGCAAGTAATTTTCTTCATAATATAGCATGGTGTATAAAATAAAACATGGATCATTTGCATAATAGACAAAGCTCATAAAATGAAAAATCAAGTCTATATGCAATGCATGAGGCAGATTCTTAAACTCCCCCTCAATATGTGATTCCATTTTAAGCACAAATCTGGTTCAAATTGAGTTATTAGCAAGATTAAGCTCAAGAAAGGTCGAAAAGAACTCAATTAAAGCCAGAAACACAGAATGGATGGAAGAAGTCAAGAAACTGTTAACTGGGTGGCTATAGAGCATAGAAAAGATGGTAGAGAACACTACGGCTCAGACTCGCTCTCATCTTCCCCAATGACTAACATAGGAAAGCTGCCTCTAGATCCCAAACTAAGGAGTGCACACGCACCTGCCTACTCAGGGGCCTAACACCGCTAGACTTATAAGACCTGTGAGGAACTCAACCTAGAGAGAAGAGAGAACAACTAATTAAGCATGATAGCAACCTAAAGCACAAGATGAGAGGTCCATGCAAAGCATGCCAGAAGTCTAAGTGAAGTGAACTCATAACTCTAAGGAATAAAACCCATAAGCACCTAGAGCAATACAAAAGAAAGGAAAAACTGAAATAAAATATAATACATAATATACAGATCAGCTCCCCCTCACAAAAGGTCGTAAGGGCACAACTCCAAGCTCACTCCTCAAGGCAACAAACCTAGAGCTATCCAAAGGCTTGGTAAAGATATCGGCCAACTGGTGGTCACTCTCTACGAACTGGAGCACTATGTCTCCTTTCTCCACATGGTCTCTAAGGAAGTGATATCTAATATCAATGTGCTTGGTCCGGAGTGCTTGGACCGGTTCTTGGCAATGCAAATAGCGTAGTGTTATCACGAGAAAAGTGGAACACTCTCTATCTCTAACCCAAAGTCCCGCAAGATCGATCTCATCCAGAGCACTGCTACAAAGAATCGGTCAGAGCAACATACTCGCCTCGCCGTGGACTCATGCGACTGCATCGCTTTTAGATGACCAAGAAACAAGAGAAGTGCCAATGAATTGGTAAGTGCTAGAAGTGCTCTTCCTATCTATCCTACAGCCGGCAAAGTCAGCATCAGAAAAGGCTCTAAGGGATAGACAAGAGGAAGAAGAGTACCAGATACCATAGTCAATGGTAGCACGAAGGTACCTAATGATGCGCTTCACCACCTGGCGATGAGAGACGCGAGGAGAAGCTTGAAAGCGAGCACACATATACAAAGTAAGTGTATGTCCGGCTGCGAGGCAGTAAGATACAAGAGGGAGCCAATCATGCTCCTAACTCCTTTTGATTAGCAGTGCTCACCATCCTCATCGGGCTCGAGGACAGCGAGCAGGCCATAGGAGTCATCACGGCTTTCCATCGACATATCAAACCGTCTCAGAGGTCCCGAGTGTACTTACCTTGGTGCAGAAAGTACCTCCCGAGTCTCGCTTGATTTGGAAGCCAAGAAAGTAGCTCAACTCACCCATCATACTCATCTCAAATTCTCGTGCTCATCACCTCGTAAAAATGAGACACAAGAGACCGAGATGAGCCACCAAAGATAATATCGCCCACATAAATCGATGAGAAGGAAATGAGAATCTCGTGTCTCGATGAATAGAGTTTTGTCTACTATACCCATTTTGAAACCATGACTGAGAAGATAGGACTTAAGCCTCTCATACCAAGCTCTAGGGGCTTGCTTAAGTCCATACAAGGCTTTGGAAAGCTTGTAGACATGGTTCGGATATTTAGGGTCAAAATCCTGGAGGTTGCTTGACATACACGTCTTCCTCAATGAAGCCATTGAGAAATGCCCTCTTGACATCCATTTGATAGAGCTTGAAGCCCTGGATGCAGAGAATGCAAGCAGATTCTAATCGCCTCTAGTCTAGCCACAGAGGCAAAGGTCTCTCAAAGTCAAGACCTCAACTTTGAGTGAAGCCTCGTGCAACTAGCCTAGCCTTGTTGTAATCGACAACCCCATCCTCACTCTACTTGTTTTTGAACATCCACTTGGTCCCAATGACATTATGACCAGATGGGGTTCTACAAGTCGCCAAACTTTGTTCCTCTCAAAGTTTTCCAGTTCCTCATGCATAGCATTAATCCATGATTCATCGGATAATGCATGAGTAACATCCTTTGGCTCAAAAGAGGCAACAAAAGCAGAGTGAAGGCAGAAAGAAGATAAGCCTGATTTTGAGCGCGTCACACGCTCAAACAGATCACCAATGATCTGCTCAGGTGGATGAGAACGCTGAATGTGACGAGGAGGACCAGAAGTAGAAGTGGCCTCTCCCTCTTGAGCAGAAGAGGAAGGAACAGAGCCACTCGCTGAAGGAGAGTCTGAAGGCAAAGGCTGATCTCCCTGAGGTGCAAAAATAGAAACAGGAGGCACCTTAGGTGTAGAGGAGACTGGATCAGGTGGAACACCATCATCTCCATCATCCTCATCCTCTACAAAGATGGTCTCGGAGGGATAAGAAGAGCCTGAAATATCAGGTCTAGCTCCTAGGCTAGCCTCATCAAAGGTCACGCCACGTCTCTATGATCCTATTCGCCACAACCTGCACCCTATAGCTACGAGAGGAAGTCGAGTAACCCGTAAAGATACCATTAGAAGAACGAGACTCAAACTTATCTAGGTTACTGACTTCAAGATGAAACACTTGCAACCAAAAACGCGAAAATGAGAAACACCGGCTTTCGCCCATACCTCAACTCATAAGAAGTGCGATGCAAATGTGCTCTCAAGAAAACGCGATTGGAAACATGACAAGCAAGAGCTATAGCCTCAAATTCAAAACTTCCTAGGAGTATCAGACTATCTAGCATCGCCCGCCATCTCAACCAGGTCCTGTTCTTCCTTTCCACTACGCCATTTTGCCGAGGGACGATGGAGAGGAGAACCGATGCTCTAACCTGCACTCCACACGTAAACTCTCAAAGTAGGAGTTCTTGAACTCAGGCCATTATCATCACAGATAGCTCGTAATGCACCCGGGAGCTCAATAGACAACTTACTAACAAATCCCTGAAGTGAGAAAAAGTCTCATCCTTCGAGGCCATGAAAATACCCAAGAATACCTCGAAAAATCATCAACAATGACAAGGACATACCACTTCCTCCCCGCCGATCAAGACTCTAGCCGACCAACAAAGGTCCATGTGTAAAAGCTGTCTGGTGCATTAGTCATCACTACGGATCGGAGGATGAGAAGCAAGAACTATCTTGCCATGTCGGCACGGAGAGCAAACTAAGTCTTTGACCATCTTGAGTTTGGGCAAACCATGAATAAGATCACTACCGCTAACTCGTCAAATGATCAAAACCAATGTGACCAAGTCTCCTATGCCGAAGGAGAGATCACGGACTCGTATAATCAAACACCAAGAGAGTCTCCAAGAAGCAGTAAAAATCAGCACGAAAGACTCTCCCAAATCTAGAAATCCCAAGAACTAACTCTCTGATGAATCAAGGATTCTACAGCATTACTTGAAGCTTACCTCGAAAGAGTCATCGATAAGCCGAGAAACGTAAAGCGATTGTATTGCGGTTTACTTACTAAGGCAACATCTTTAAGAATAAAACTTTTATTAATGCAAATGGTACCTTTTGCAATGACCCTACCTGAAGACGCATCCCCAAAAGTGATCAACTCATCACCGGGGGCTCGGATTAGGGAAGAGAACCAACGAGAATCTCCGGTCATATGACGAGAACAACCGAATCAACAATCCAAACGCCTCCTTCCCCATCCGATTTAACCCGATCAAGTCAAGAAAGAGGAGATGACTCAAGATCGAAAGAGTGAAGTCCTGGGAACCCAATATCAACCACACGACGCCTCAGTACCAAACCACGTAAGAAGATCGACTCGAGTGTTTCTTTGATGATCAAGAGTAACTCTAGTAGATGATCTAGGAGCTAAATCGGGTTGGCCCGCCGTGGTGCAAAGGCCGACCATCCCAATGAAGCTGCCTAGGTCTCCTACCGAAAAACACCTCACGCCGATATCTACCTCAATGGGAAAAACGAGGAATATCAAGAGGACGGTGGGTAGATCGACCACGAACAGCTCGTGGCTAAAACTCAAAGAAGCGACAGATGAAAACCAAGTCTCGGATGCTGCCCAAAAACAAAGCGACTTTCTAACTCGTCTAGAAGTAAAGGCGTGCCTTTTAGAGCACTCGTAGTCCGGGATGACCTGAATACCCTAAGAGCATCAACATGCTCACGCCGAGTGATCTTGGCGCTACCAAGCGTAAATCTACTAGGTGACCATCCTTCTTGTGAAGGTGCATGTGTACTTTGCCTTGTTAGAGGCGTATAACAAGAGAAGCATCCTTCTAGTCAAGTCCCGTGGACCACACCAAAGACCTAAACACAAGTGGTGCTCAACCAGGAGCAACCACTATCTCTCCACTCTTGGAACCACGCACAATGGTAGGAGGATGAGTCCTATCGTGCTCCAAGTAATCAAATCCTAGACCTTGATTGAATCTGCTAATCTTGGACTGGTCTAGAATGAGATTGAGCTTCTTCTTGCCTCCAACAAATTTCTCGAGAGTGCTCATAAGATACTGACACTTTCAGAAAAGTGAGGCACATGAAGAGCAAGGGGAAGGAGTAGAAGAAGAGGAAGAAGAAGAGGATCGAACAGCGCGTGCATATTTTTCCCTATACACGGCTGCCTCAAATTTGAGAGACTCACAAGAAGCACAAGAAGCATCTCTAATTCTACCAACCTAGGCCTCTAACTTCTTCCTAAGATCTGCGTGGACCTTATCCACGTCATCCTTAACCTCAACACACAGCAAGCAACCAATTTGTGATTTAACTAGTAAATCCTTTGCAAGTTGATCACACTTGACATTCAAAGCATCATTGTCAAGTTTTAGTTGCTTACAACCCTCACATGAGCTGACTGGGTCCTTAGAATCATGCATCTCAAGTTCATCATTTCTAGAGGAAAGCTTTCTAAGGTGTGAGCTCATGGCATCAATCTCAGCAAGCAATTTAGGGCAATTATTACATGAAGCATTTGTGTGGGCATGAGAAAAACTAGCATCGCGGGAATATCAATAACAACAGACTAGCATTCTTCGACTTCAGATTCTCAAGATCAACAAGCACACTATCATGCAAAGTCCTTAGGTTCTCCACTCCACAAGCAAAGCATCATAGAGTGTACAATTGCCGAGTCTCGGGAGGAACATGATTTAAGTGAAGCTAACTCCGAGACAAACTATCTACCTCCTTCTCTAACTCGTAACACCTCGACCTAGCCTTAGCATGAAACTTGCCTAATTTACGAAGGCATCATTTAACTCGTCAGAGGTGGGTACCTCATCCGTGTCATTTGACAAATGGAGTCGCCACTTCAATGGCGCCGCCATGAAGCACATGCCGAGAAGTCATCGCCTTTTCTTCTCTTGCGGATCATCCTCGCCTTGCCGCCCATGTCTCCGTGTCGGAGAGGTTGATGTCGCCGAGGGTGGCGAGGACGCGTGGAAGAGCTTCTTGTTCTTGGAGAAGTTGCGGTATTTCTTCTCGTGCACCGCTCATGAACTAGAGGCTTCTTATTACGGTTCTTGTCGGTGTAGTCGTTCTAGCCCAAACCGCGACGTCGTTTTTGCCCTTCTCCAAATTTTAGGGCGTTCACTCAATGTGGTTGGGGCCACCACACTCAAGCAGTGATCATGCCACCTTCTTCCTCTCTCTCACTCTCTTGTAAATATTGGAAAATTTTCGAGCGACAAGAGCAAGCTTATTTTCTCCGAAATCGCTCTGCATTTCATCGCTACGCCACAAAGAGCGGAGAGAAAAACCGTAGCAAAGTCAAGAGAAAATCCAAAGAGGACCCAATGGGATCGGTGACCAAAGCCATCGACCGAGATTTCGTCTCTCCGAGAGACGACATCAATCTCATGAGTCTTGAGGCGGAATAAAGCCCGCCAAGAGTCGAGTCGACAGATCGCTGGTGTCCTTGATGGTGGTCACCTTCATCTCCCAAACCCGAAGGTCGAAAAGGGTCAAGAAATGCCGAGCATTGTCCGAGTCGAGTATATACAACCGATCGCTTTGAGGTCGCCAAAATCTTGGTAAACCGACCAAAGCACTCATCGAGACTCTCATCGCCGTTGTTCAAATTTGTTGTACTCGCGCTTGAATCGTCTCGCTCACGGTCTTGATTTGAGTAGTGCCCTCATGGTAAGCATCGAGGGTTACCCAAATCTCGTGGGGAGCGAAGGTAAGAAATCTGTCAGACTCACTCGTGGCTAAGGCCCTCAGATAAGGATGTTCCTAGCCTTAGCGTTTGCCTCAACGTCGACCATATTTCCGCCATGACGCCCTCATCGGCAGAACCTCATACGGGAGCTTCACCTTCGCCATATCGAAGCCCCGGCGTGATGTATGACTCCATTCGAACTTCCAAAAGGAAAATCAACTCCATTGAAAATGGGAGGCTTGGTGGAGTATTTGTCCGTCGCCATGGCTCTTGAGACCGTCAAGATCTATAGAAGAGCAAAACCGCTCGATACCAATTGAAGGATCGAGATGGCGAACAAAGGGGGGTGAATGGTCGCAAATAAATTTTCCCAAAAATACTCCAACTAAAACCTTGACAAGATCGCAAGAAAGAAAACCGTGCTCCTCAAATTCAAAAACCCGTAAAACCGAACGACTAGACAACTATGTGTATCCCTAGCTTACATGGATGAGATCCATAAAATATGTGAGGATTTTTCAATCACAATCCTGGTTTTCAAGTGTCCAAATAAAGAGAAATCAATTCAAATACTTCTTTTCTAAAAGAGATCAAGCCAAGACACAAAAGTCTCTTTTAGAAAAGCAAAAGCAGATATTTCCAGAAGCTGTCTTTAATTTGAACAGGAGGTTGGTGGGATTCTGCTACTCAACAAATTATGAGAAATTTTATCCCTATGATAAGATGAGTCATGAAGCTCTCTACCATATTTAAGATAAAAAAGACATGTATAAAAATCATCATAAATCTATGAACACAGACAGTCAGGAACTTCGAGCAGCAAATTTGGGGCTCGGTTGTCACCTCATGGCGCTCAAACGGTGCAACAAGTGAACTCCAAACTTTTTATACAGATGGATATGGGAGTCCCACACAATCTCCAACAAGAATCACGCAAAAATGAGTTTTATAGAGTTTTCTAAAAATCAAATACTAACTTCTGCGCGAAGAACAAGTTCTGGACAGAACTGGAACTTGAAAGAAAAGATTATCTCTACTTAATCAAAGAGTGCAAAAGAGATGTAAAACCAAATGAACACACTCAAAACATCCAAGATCAGCATTTAGAAGGAGGGGAGGCAAATCCAAATTGCATGAATGTAAATTGCGGGAAAGTAAATGCGAACGTAAATGCTGAATTTAAATTATGAAAGTAAAGACATAATGTAAATGCGAATTTAAATTCACAATAATGTAAAGAAATTTCTTTGTATTTCTGGTGGAAGGTTTACAAAGCCTCACTTCATGTGGGCAAAGCTCAAAGGAGCAACTCAACCTTCAAGGGAGGAGGCCACCCTCCACCCCTATTTATACTACTCTTGGGCAACCTACCACCCTTGGATGAGTCCCTCAACCCTAGGACACTCATATAAGGGCTAGGATTAACCCACTCACACAGCCATGCAAGGGCTAACCCAAAACCCACACACATACCGGTTTTCTTGCACGGTTTCAAAGCATACTACCTAGACCCGCTAACCTATCAACTAGACCGCAATCCGACGGCCCTCATTGATCCACGCGCATCTAGCTAGCATCATGTCCTTTCCTTATCTTCTTGGCTTGCCGGACTCCGCCTCGGTCATCTTCCGACGATCTCCCGACCGTCTCGACCTCCGACGCCTCGCCTAGTCCCGGCCATCCACCGCCTCACCATGACCTAGCACCGCCAGCCGCAACCATCAAAGACAAGGAAAACCTTTCACATAGCAATGCCCACAAATATTTTCAATGATTATCCCAAAATCATTAATCGATCTTAATTGTGCTCATCGGTCCGGTGCTACCGCCCCAAGCAGGTAGCCCTAGGAAAAGCAACCAACACTCAAATTGCTTCACATAGAAAATCTAATTCAAATCAAACTCAATTTCAAATCAACCCAAGCTCAACTCTTGTCAATTACTCATCACACACAAGGATAGACCTCCACATGGTCTTTCATTGTCGCTAAACCCAATCAACTTTGGCTCCACCATATCATGCTTCCTATAACAACAACAATAGCCAATCATTCCACTAACATACTTGAGTATATGCTTTATGGCTACCAAGTGTTGGGTTGTAGGAGCTTCCATGTATCGACTAACAATGCCCACGGCATAAGCAATATCCGGCCTTGTATTCACCAAATAACGAAGACTTCCAACAATACTTCAATGTTTGGTGGCATCTACCACAGCTCCACCTCCTTTCTTAGTGAGCTTTAAATGATTCTCCATGGGTGTTAAACACGGATTACACCCCCTCATTCCAAAAACCTCTAGAATCTTGTTTGCATAGCTACTTTGGCACAAGATAATCTTACCAGCAGATTGTTTAATTTCAATTCCAAGATAATAACTAAGAAGACCAAGATCGCTCATGCTACACATCTTCCCTATTTGAAGCTTGAAATCGGCAACATCATCAATGCTAGATCCTATAACAATGAAGTCATCGACATATACTCCGACTAAGAGAATTGAGCCATCCTTCACCCTTTTGTATATGCCATGTTCCAAAAGGCTTCGCTCAAATCTAAGCGGGATCAAAGTAGCATCCAATTTTGCATTCCAAGCACACGGCGTTTGCCGTAAGCCATACAAAGCCTTGTGAAGCTTCAACACCATATGCTTTCATTTTTCATTGACGAAACCCGACGATTGTTCAACATATACTTCTTCGCAAGATCTCCATTTAAAAACACTGATTTCACATCCATATGATGTAATTCCTAGCCACCATGCAATGCCATTGCAATCAACAACCGCACGGTTTACATACAAGCCACTGGTGCAAACACTTCATCAAAATCTAACCCTTGTCGCTACACATAGCCCTTTGCGACAAGCCGTGCTTTATGATTAATGATGCAGCCATTCAGAGCTTTCTTTACCTTGAAAACCCACTTTAGCCCAATGGCTTTGTGACTGCAGAAGCTCGTAATAACCCCAAGTGTTGTTTTCTAATTGCTTCCATCTCTGCCTCCATAGCGCTTTCTAGGACACATTTTCTAGTGCATGTTCTACACTAGTTAGTTCCTCGGCAAAGCAATCAAACACACGTTATTAAGTTCTACGCCTTCATCGAAAACATTGGCGTAGTCTTGAAGATTTACTCGCTGAGTTTTGTCAGAAATATCTTAGACAAATCGATACCTCAGAGATGCTCCTTCAGAGTCGCATGATCCTCCTGTTGGAGGAGATGCCGACTGCCCTACATCTCCCCGTGCATCTTGCCACGAAACTCCAGCCATCATTTGTGGCAAAGGAAGAAATGGTGACTGTTGTGTCGTGTCTGCCATAGAAGAAATCACGCCTCCTGTCGATTGCTATGCCTCATGTGTCGAAGAGGAGATCGCCCCTTCTAGCAACTTCTCTCCTACTTCCACGTCCACTGTTGGTGTGAGGGTCTCAGACGGTGCTGCAGCCTCCTGAACATCATCAGCATATGCAACAATAAATGTGTCAATTCCATCTAAACTTGCTGTAGGCACCTCCCAATTCCATAGCTTTACTTCCTCAAACAACACGTCACGTGTGATGTAAAGTCTCTGTGCGTTAGGGCCATATACCCTATAGGCTTTAGATCCTTCCTCATAGCCCGGAAACACAGTTGCAATTGATCTGTCCACAAGTTTTGTCATACCTAGACTAATCTTCTTCATGTGTGCAATACATCCGAAAGTGTGTAAGTAATGCACCTTGGGATTTCTCTTGTACCAAGCTTCATAGGGAGTTATGCCGTCGAGGCTGCAGGTTGGGGTCGCTGTCTTTACTACTTCACCCTCAAAATCAATCACAAGGCACTCTCCTATTTTTAAGCAAACTTCGCACCATCTCCACAACTGTTTGATTGCGTCGCTCGACAACACCATTTTGTTGTGGAGAATAAGGCACAGTTGTGTACCTCTTGATCCCAAGTTCATCACAATAGCTCTTGAACTCAATAGAATTGAACTCACCTCTCCGATCTATCCTGAGAGCTTTGAGCTTCACATCACGCTCATTTTCGACTATCGCTTTGATCTTCTTGCTCTTCATTCAGTGAGTCGCCAAGAACACGAAGATTGTTGGCGAGACCTGTGGTCCTCATCGTGAAATCAACAATAGACTCCCCATCCTTGAATGTGATTGATTCAAACTCCGTGCACAATCTTTGTGCATTTGCTTCGCTGACACGTTCTGCGCCCACCCGCATTGTCTTGATGGCCTCCCACGCTTGCTGCACCGTATCTTTCACCACCAAGGTTGTCAACATCTCTTGTGGGACAACATGAAGAATTGCAGCCGGCCATCCAGTCGTCGTGGTACTCAGCATCTCCAGGTTCGATAGCTTCCCATAAGCCTTGAGCCTGAAGATTTATCCTCGTCAGAAGAGCCCAATCGCTATAATTCGTTTGTGACAACATGGGATAGACGATGTTACCCCCGGCTTCCCTCACCACCCGTTGGACCACACTGTTGTGGTCTCCGCTGCCATTGCCATCGGCTTCTCCGTGGCCTCTCAATGGTGGTGATGACTATGAGGAACCTCGCCCGGACATCGCGACGTCAGTGCCGATCGCCTACGGCTCTGATACCAAATGATGAAACTTGCCTTAGCAAGTCATCTATTCTTCCTCTTTGGAATAGCCTGAAGCCTACACTGGATCAACTATAAGCCTCTTTGTATTGTCTAGTAACTATTCTATGTTTGCTAGAAACTATTCAGAAGTAATTTGAATACTTCTTGTGTCACCAATTCTCTGCTCTGGTAAAACCGAATACATGTGCACTGCATATGAAAACAACAGATAGCAAAGCAAATACAGTAAGCAACAATTCAGAGTATATTGGTGCTGCTAAAAACCTCCTGCAGCTTTTCTGGTTTTCTCCTCTATTGCTTATATAGTCAGAGATTACAAAACATAAACTGAATTCGGTTACAGGTCACAATCCGGATTGCACAAATTAATTTGACTCTAACTCTATTTTTAACACTTCGGCCGTGATTATCTACTGTTTGATATCCGGCACTAAAACAGACTCAGCAAACTTCAAACTACCCAGACTCTAGAAGACATGCTTCAAGACTCTTCTTACATGCATCTAGCAATTCAGAATCCTAAAAAACAAACTAAGAAACTGAATTGACAGATGAAAACTCCGAACAGAATGAACTCTGAACATCTAGCACAAGATTACTCTCAACAACCACTGCTGCGCCTCGGAGCAAACCATTGTTGCCGCGGTGATCTCGGGCGCGGGTGCTCATGACCGAGAGTGCATGGGCAGCATCTGAGCATGGCACATGTGGGAGCAGTGTGATGGGCAAGTCCACCAGGAGCGTGACGTACAACCAGCGGAGGTGACATGCGGCTACGTACAGCAGGGGCTGTGCTATCTAGAGAAGGCTTAGCATGTCGATCGTGATTGAAGTGTAGAGAAAATGAAGATGTTGTGCACTGAAAGTGACAGAGGGACTAGGCATGAGCAGCTCAGTGCGGGCGTAGAGGCGGCAGCCGGTGATGCGGTGCACGTTCAGGGCGGCGCCAGGCATTAATGTAGGAAGAGTCTATGCATGTTGTATATGTGTGCACGAGAGTTCTTGTAGGTGTGTCCAAGTTCTCTCGAAGATAAGCTCTAATGCGAGTCTGCATTGCCCTGAAGTTGTGTTATCGATGAAAAGACAGTTGGAGCTGAGGCAAAAGGTCGTAATCACCGGTGGTATGGAGCAAGAAGAAATCGAAATTCCTTGGAGATGCCTCAGGAGATCAGACCTCGACTTGTGAAGAGGTGTGTCAAGATTAGAGGGTGAATGTTAGATATTAATCTTGACTAAATTTGCATGGTCTTGATGTGTGGGTGTATGTGTGTATATGCACAAAGAAGATCAAGTCTTTTACATTAGATTTAGTCATGTGCCTTATAGTTAGTTTGTTAGTTTAGCTTTGCTTGGTAACAAGATTAGGGGGATGATTGTTAGAAGCATTTCCTTGAGACATCTCCTTTAGACCCAACAACATTACAAGCATTACCATGACCGAAATCGTAGCGAGTTGGAGCTCACCATTGGCCAATGGGTTTGGCTGCACCTTCTCCACTGCTATGTTGTTTCCATCACAACACTAGGCAGCAACAAGTTGGGACCCTGATACTATGGACCTTATTAGATAGTTCAGTGTATCAGCACCGTCACCTATCGCCTTCAGCTCCCTCCTCGAGCTAAAATCCATGATGTGTTTCATGTCAGTATGTTGAAACCTTATGTGGGTGATCCTCTAGCCACACCTCCAGCCTTACCTACTTTACTTCATGGTCATGTGTGTCCAGTTCCATTGAAGGTTAAGAGCTCTCACCTTGCCCATGGTCAATGTGAACTTTTAGTGAATGGGAGGGATCTACATTGGCTGATGCTTCTTCGGAACCATTGGACAAGTTCTGTCAACTTTATCCCAGTTTATTTTCAGCTTTAGGACATGCTGCTTCTCGGGGAGGGGAGAGATGTCATGTGGGGCATAACATACACCAGGAGGCATAAGCTACCTAGTGTAGCTAGCTCTCATGGGGATCAAGTTGGTAGTTAGATTTTTATCCCTTTGAACTACATTAGTTTACTTTATCTCCAAGTTAGTTATAGATAAGATTTGATAGTTCAAATAGATTGCTTCTTAGTTATCTTGTGTACCCATCTCTATATAAAGAGATCGGGCATTGGTTTGAAGGAGAAGAAAGAAAGAAAATTGCCTCAACTCACACCTCCTCTGTCCAGGATGTGTCTTTACATCTACAGCGCAGTAACCTCATCACGGCTTTGATGTCCCAAACTGTATTGATCAAGATATTAATCTTCTCATATAGATGTTGTTTGTCCATTGCCATTTGCTAGATGATGGACTCCAAGAGCTTGGTGACTAGATCTTCAACGTGCTCACCCGACATGGCAATGGAAGAATCTAATACCAAGTTGTCACGGTGGAGGAAGAGGAGGAAATAATGGTGCGAGGTAGCTAGTCGTGGCCTTGATCTCCGTCGGTGATGGGAAAGCTGTGATGAGGTCACACGTTGTGTGCAAGGACACATCCTAGACAAAGGAGGTGTGAGTTGAGATAATTTTCTTCTTTTTTTTCTCCTCCTTCAAACTAATGCCTGATCTCTTTATATAGAGATGGCTACACAAGATAACTAAAAAGCAATCTATTTGAACTAACAAATCTTACCTTTAACTAACTTGGCATAAAGTAAAATAATGTAGTTGAAAGGGATAAAATCTAACTACCAACTTGATCCCCATGGGGCTAGTCGCACTGTAGCTTATGCCTTCCGTGTATGTTATGCCACATGACATCTTATGCAACTAACAAACTACCTATATGCATCTACATGCATTAGCTATCTTTGAGCAAGCAATATAAAAGAGTAGAAAAGGCGTGAGGTAGAATTTATGCAGCAAAAAGAAAAAAAACTCTCGTGTACTTCACCATCCGTACTATGTTTGCGTGCGTGAGTGTATGCTTTCGATCCCAACAATTTGGTATCAAAGCAACAGGTTGTTAACCTGTTCATGCCCAAGATCATGCCGCGGTCGCCGGGAAGCACTGTCACCATGGACGGAGAGGCGTCATCAAAGGCATCAGTGAAGGAGGGAAGCGTCTCCCTCTAGTATCCGCTATTGACAAGCAACAATTATATGGCGTGGTCTATGAAGATGTGTGTGTACATGGAGGCACAGGGTGTATGGGATGCAGTGGAGGCTACCCATTGGGAGAACAACAACCAGCATGACAAGATGGCACTTGTGGCTATCTACCGAGGCATGAGCAGGGAGAAACTTCTTTCTGCTAGTAGATGACTATAGTCAGTATATGTGGATTGTTCTTCTCAAAAGCAAGGATCAGGCACTTGGTGCATTCAGAAAAGTGAAGACTAGCACAAAAGTGGAAATGGATGTAAAAATGAAAGCACCTAGGACCGATAGTGGTGGCGAGTTCAGGTCAAAAGAGTTCACGGAGTTTTGCGATGCTCATGGGATAAAGCATTTTTTGACTACACCGCACTCACCTCAGCAAAATGGTGTAGTTGAGAGAAGGAATCAGACCATCGTGGCAATGGCACGTAGTCTGTTAAAAAGCAAGAATGTGCCAGGATGTTTTGGGGAGAAGCCAGAGTGACTATCATGTATATCTTCTCAATCGGCTCCTACTCAAAGTGTGGTTGGAAAGATGCCGATGAAGCATGGCATGGTAAGAACCAAATGTGCATCACCTGTGCACATTTGGGTGCTTGACACAAGTAAACATAGTGAGCCTACATGTAAATAAGTTGCCCAATCACAGCACTCAAATGGTGTTCTTTGGCTATGTACTCGGATCTAAGGTGTATCGTGTATAACCCAGCCACTCGAAGTTACATGTGACCCAGATGTAGTATTTCAAGAAGACAAATAGTGGATCGACCATGACTTTGAAGAAAATTATGGTCGCTCAGTTGAAATTTTTCACTCAAGTTGAAACTCACCCATGTGGAGGAACTGGAGTTCAAGATCACAATGAACAACATGAAAATGTGGAACCAGAGCCAGTCTCACCATCTATTTTAGGTGGATAGGCTGGGCATGGTGGATCATCACCGAGTTCACCAAATGCATCACCGGTGACGTCATTGACAACTCCCGCATCAAGAGTTTCAAAAACATCATCAGATGAGGGTTCACATTGGTACATGTCTCTACGAGAGATCTATGAAGACACAACTGTGGTGGAGCTGAGTGATGAAGTTAACATGTGCTTGTTGGGTAATAAAGAACCTGCTACCATTGAGAAAGCAAAGAAAGAGGCCTACTGGAGGCATGCCATGCAGGAAGAGATGAATTCCATATATAGAAGAAAATGGCATCTGGAAGCTAGTTGATCTTTCGAGGGGACAAAAACCGATTAGCTAAAGTGGGTATTTAAGCTCAAAATGAATCTTGATGGCATGGTGGCAAAGCACAAAGCTCGTCTTATGGCTAAAGGATACGTGCAAAAACAAGGAGTGGATTTTGATGAAGTGTTTGCTCTAGTTGCAAGGATGGTGACAGTGAAATTGTTCATAGAATTGGCTATGCAAGAAGGATGGGAAGTGCACCATAGGGATGTTAAAACTGCTTTCTTAATAGTGAGTTCGAAGAGGAGGTTTATGTGGCACAACCACCTGGTTTTGTGGATCATGAAAATGAGAAAAAGGTGCTTAAACTAAGCAAGGCACTCTATGGGTTGCGGCAAGCGCCAAGAGCTTGGAATTCTAAGCTAGACAAAAGTTTGTTGTCGCTTGGTATTGAGAGAAGTCTGTTGGAATATGCAGACTACAAGAGGAGTCTTGATGGCATGGTGGCAAAGCTCAAAAAGAATCTTGATGGTGTGTATGTAGATGATTTGATCATCACAGGTTCACACGCAGGAGAAATTGAGAAGTTCAAGATTGAGATGAAATACCTGTTCAGTATGAGTGATTTGGGCCCTACTTAGTTACTATATTGGTATTGAAGTTCACCAAACAAGCCAACGCACATATCTGTGCTAATCAAGTTATGCAAGTAAGATATCGGACAAGTGTGGCATGCTTTGATTGCAATTAGTTCAAACTCCCATGGAGGCCAAGTGAAACTTAGTAAGTTGAGCTCTAATCCATCTCAGAGATGCAACTTTTTATCGCAAAGTGTGGTTGGCGACTTTAAGATACTTGGTGCACACAAGGCCGTAGATAGCATATGCGATGGGGATTGTGAGCCGTTTCATGGAGAAACTCCACAACCGACACAACCAAGCACATGGCAAAGAAGTGAAGCATGTACTGTATGTGAAGGGAACTCTGAAGCTAGGATGTTTCTATGCAAGGAACAAGCTTGTTGAGCTTAGGTTAGTGGGGTACAGTGAGAGCGACATGGCAGTGATGTTGACGACCGAAAAGTACCACCAAAGTTATGTTCTTCCTGCTCAAATTTGATCTGCTGGCGATCGCGAAATGTAAGGTGGTAGCTCTTTCGCCTTGCGGGCAGAGTATATTGCAACTACAACGGTGGCGTGCCAAGGATTTGGCTTGGACGGCTCTTGGTTGATCTCAAGAAACAACAGTGCAATGTTGTCTTGAAGGTTGACAACAAATCAACAATTTCTCTTTGCAAGAATCTCAGATTCCATGATAGAAGTATGCATATTGATACACATTATCATTTCATTTGTGATTTTGTCGAGAATGAAAAGATTGCAAGAAAGTATGTTGAATCGAGAATTAGCTTGTCGACATTCCGACCAAGCCACTTGGGAGGCTCAAGTTCTTGGAGATGCGACTAAGAATTGGGATGGATGGTTGACGTGAACGCATGATAACAAGTTTTTTGGGGGTGAGAGGTTAGACTTTAATCTTGTTACAAGGCATTGGTTGGTTAGTATCGGATCAGCAGTTAGTATCCACCGTATGGATTAAGTTCAATTCTCTGTAATCGTTTTTAATTGGAGCAAGAGAACAAGAAGAAAACGACGCAAGTTGAGTTTGTTCCGACACTTACCAGAGTCAGTGACGATGAACCTGCAACTACACACACTCACGCGAATGTAGAGCACAACACTAGATAATTTTGGTGCGGTCAAAATCACCGCTTTTCCAGACTCTATTCAACTTAAATAGGCAAACAAACTACATGCAATCACACTCACACGTTGTCCATCGTGTATGCGCCACGACCGCTTGAATCAAGCGCCATTTTCCTAGCTTCATCGTGCCACACAAACCGCACACTTTTGACTCGGCTTCCCACGCTAACGTAGCGCAAGCGCCGAGCACTTTTATTCGACGCGCCAAAGGGAAAACTCTGTGCTCATTTGCTAATCGCAAACCGTAAACTTCTAACCAACAACGTGAAAAACTAGAAACAAAATATGAATGACGCCGGATTAACAACATTCTCCCCTAATGCCGTGTCGCCAACAAAGCCTTGTGACACCAATCCGCCACGGTTCCTCAAACTTGGTCTTCCCGAGTGGTTTCACAAGATGTCCGCGAAGCTGGTCTTGTATGCTTCGCTATGCCAAGCAAATCGACTTTTCAACACATTGACTAATGTAGTGGAATTTAGTGTCGATATGCTTACTCCCGCCATGAAGCAATCGGATTTTTCCGAGGGCGATGGCGACATATTATCCATATTGATCCGAGGCATCGTTGATTCAATGCCGATAACATCACCGAGCGCGCTTGAGCTGACTTTGGCATGTTGCGCGGCTCTTGCGATGTATTCCACTTCGCATGAAGACAGCGCCACGACACGCTGTTTTTGAGATTGCCAAGCCACCGGATTGCCGCCGAGGAAGAAGATAATCCCGGTGTTGCTCTTCCGATCATCTACGTCCCCCACCATGTCGCTATCGCTGTATCCGATGAGGTTGAGCTTGGAGTCGCCTCTTGTATACGCCAGACCGTAATCCAGCGTCCCCGCCACATACCGGAGCAGATGTTTCATTGCAGCTATGTGCTCCTGTCTTGGATCTTCCATGAAGTGACTCAAGTACCCTACGGCGAACGCAAGGTCCGGCCGTGTATGTAGCAGGTACCGCAAGCTGCCAATTAGGCCGCATACATTCACAGTCAACCTCCGTGATGTGGAATGCTTGGTCGGCTTTGAGTCGTGTTCCATCGGAGTGGAGCACGGATTGCAATTGCTATGACCACTCCTTCGAAAGCGCTTCTTGGCGTAGGCCGTCTGTCGGAGCTCAACTCCGTGCCTCCCCTGTCTCACTTCAATACCGAGATAATAAAAGAATGCCCCCAAATTGCTCATCTTGAACTCATCTCCGCCTTGAAGGATTCGATCTCGCCGTCATGCTCCCCCGTGATGATCAGGTCGTCGACATAGATGCCAACGACTAGCCGTGACTGATTGACACCACAGTGTATACCCATGTTCGTGATTCACCCTAGCGAACCCCAAAGACGTAGACACGAGTCCAATTTATGCTCCACGCCCATGAGCTTGGCGTAGACCATACAGAGCCTTATGCAACTTCAGAACTTTTTTCTCATGCCCGGCGGTGATGAAGCCAGGTGGTTGCATGACGTAGACTTCTTCCGCCAGCTCGCCATTGAGAAACACCGACTTGACGTCCATGTGGTGCACCGACCAGCCACATATTGCATCCACGGCGAGGACTACGTGTACCGACTCCATCCTTGCCACTGGTGCAAATACCTCTTTGTAGTCGATCCCTTGTCGCTGCACGTAGCCTTTGGCGACAAGACGGGCCTTATGCTTCACCACCTCACCGTGTTCATCATGCTTGAGCTTGAACACCCACTTCAAACCAATTGCGCGCTGTCCCTTTGGCAGGTCCACCAGCGGCCATGTTTGGTTTTGTTCAATGGAGGCCATTTCCTCCAGCATTGCCTTCCGCCACTCACTGATTTGCTTTGCCTCTTCCACGGTGGTTGGTTTGTCGCCAATTGCCACTAATAGTTCCTTAGCCAGCTCCCGATTTGCATAGCTGGGTACTGGTGCTGTGCCCAAGATGTTATCCAGCGTGCGGAACCGGAGAGGAGCGTTGTCGTGGTCGTTGTCCAAGTTGAGCTCGCTGGTTGGTGGAGAGACGAATTCGATGCCCAGTGAAGACGGTGCGGCTGAGGTGTGAGGCTCAGATCCGCACGTGGGCATTGCCACACCCGCGGGTGTTAATGGTGGAGAATCCATCGATGCAGTGCTGCCCGTATTGTCATTTGCAGTAATGACAGTGATGTGCTCGACGATGAACGGGTCGATGTCGTCGTTCAGCCCAGCTCCCTTTTCGTCGCCCCAGTCCCAACTTCGCTCCTCCTCAAACACCACATCACGAGAGATGTGAACACGGCGCGAGAGCGGGTTGTAGAACCGGTATGCCTTGGTCCCTGGCACGTACCCCACGAACACCATGGGGGTGTTCCGATCATCAAGCTTGGCGAGGTGCTTGCTGGCCGCCTTCACATGCACCACACAGCCAAACGTGCGGAGGAAATGTACTGGGGGACGCGATCCATGCCATACCTCGTACGGTGTCTTGCCGTCGACGCTCTGGGTCGGAGAGCAATTGAGCACGAACACAGCCGTAGTCACCGCCTCCCCCCAAAACCACCCCGGTAATCCCTTTGCCTTCATCATGCTCCTTGCCATACCCAACACCGTCTGATTTCGCCTCTCCACCACGCTGTTTTGCTGCGGCGTATACGGTGCAGTGAGGTGTCGCTATATCCCCTACTCGGCGCAGTAGTTGATGAAGGCTCGCGGTGTGAATTCACCGCCGGTCGATCAAGGCGTTAACGTGCCAATTTTCCTCCTCGCTTCGCCTCGCCTCCCGCCGAACCGAACGAATCGCCGACGCCAAGATGGTCCTTAAGCCCAGCAGCACGAGCTACATGTAGCGGCTCAGGTCATCAACGAGGAGGAAGAAGAAGCGGTTGCCGTTGGGTGTCGCCGGCGTCACTGGTCCGCAGAGATCACCGTGCACCAACTCCAGCTTCTGGGTCACCCGGTATGAGGCCTCGCTAGGGAATGCTAGACGGTGTTGCTTGCCGGCGAGGCAGCTGTCGCAGACCTGGTCAATGTGGTCGATCCGCGGCAGCCCTCGCACCATCTCTTTTGTGCCACTATGAGGCCTCGAAAATTGAGGTGGCCAAACGCAGCATGCCATCGCCATCAGCGTGGTCGCGCCTGCGCCGCCACGCACACCGGCCGGGCGATATCTTGAGGATGTAGAGTCGATTCGGTGAGCGATTCACCCTAGCGAGGAGTCGACGACGGTAGTCGCGAATGCGAAGTACCCCGCCGCCGAGGTGAACGTCGAAGCCATCCTCGTCTAGTTGCCCCAAACTGATGATGTTGGCCGTGAGGTGCGGAATGTGGTACACTCCGGTGAGCGCCTGGTGTTCTCCATTCTTGCACACGAAGAGGACGGTACCGTGGCCCTCGATGCCGACTGTTCCCCCATCGCTGAACTTGACGGTACTGCGCACGCCTGTGTCAAGCTCAGAGAAGGCCGATTTGGCGCCGGTCATGTGATTCGTGGCGCCAGTGTCGAGGATCCATCTTGTGCAGTCGCCGTCACCTCCATCTCCCAGTTGGATGAAGAGGCGGTCCTACACGATCTCCACCTCCTTTGTCACCGCTCGGGTTGAAGAAAGAGGCGCAGAAGGAATTGGTGAGGGCATAGTTTGTGTCTCGGGGGAAGCCAACGCCATCAGGAGTGTGGACTCCGTATCTTCTTCTGTCTGGGCCACATGGGCCGACTCATCGCGTTTTTTCTTGCGGCATTCACGGGTCCAGTGGCCTTTCTTGCCGCAGTAGCGACACTATTCGCGTTCGAACTTGCCGCCTTCGCCATTTCCGCCAGTCTTGGAAGGCTTCGAGCTAGCGCCTTGCCACCTCTCCCTGCTTGCAGCCTTTCTCCCATGGCTTCTTCCACGACCCGAGCCCCAGCTCGAGCTCTTCTCCGACGACCCCTCGCTGGAGAGCTTCAGCCGCGATGAGATCCGCGCGACCAGCTCTTCTTCCGTGTGGTTCAACCGGGCGAGAGACCCGCTGCTCGAGCTGTTGCCTCCGTCAAGGTCTTGGCACTCCTCCACAGCCTTGAGCCTCCCTATGAGCTCTTCGACAGACAGTTCATTGAGATCCATAAGCGTCTCGATTGCCATGGCTATCTGTGCATACCTTGGTGGGACAGCTTGCAAAAACTTGCGCACGATCTCCTCTTCATCACAACCGTCACCAAGTATGGTGAGTTGGCTCGCAATCCCGGTGATCCAGACGCCGAACTCGTCCACAGTCTTGCCATTGTGGAACTTGTGGGCGTCGAACTCGCGTCAGAGTGTGCTTGCTTTTGCTTTGCGAACGCGCTCAATGCCGATGTTCATTGTTTTGATCGCGTCCCACGCGAGTTTCGCCGTCGCCTTGCTCGCGATGGCACCCATCAACTCCGCTGGCACGGCCTTCGCGATGGCCTCGAGGGCCATCTGATCCTCGACGTAGTCATCGGTACCGACCACTACTACAGATATGACTATCAGTACCGGTTGGCAACAGCTATTAGTACCGGTTTTTGAACCGGTACAGAGCATTCGGGACTGATGCCCATTGGGCATCAGTACCGGTTCCACCAACCGATACTGATAAGACTAGAAATGTTTCAAAATATATCGAGGGTGTATGGGAGAAGCGGAACTCGAACCCGCAACCTCGTGACTCAGCCTCACCCTTCTAACCAACCCACCCACCATCGTGATATCGATATACATAGAATATGCATTCCTTTTGAACTTTCTCAACGAGATCAAGACGGTTCGTAATACTAACCGCATCGATTCTCACATCAGATCGGTTTGTGTTATGAACCGGTACTAATATACCCGCCATTAGTACCGTTCAGAATACGAACCTGCATCGATGTGAGACATCGATCGTTCGTGTTACGAACCGATACTAAAATCCCAATACACCCCAGAGCTAATGAATCGCATCAAGCCCTCATCAGTACGGGTTCAAATCCAACCGGGACTGATGGGCCGGTATGGAAGGTTTGATCTGTAGTAGTGGACGCTCGTTGCCGTCCACAGGCCCCGCGCCTGCAGCATGACGCGCATGAGTGCCGCCCAGTCGGAGTAGTTTGTCTTCGTCAACGTCGGGTAGGTTCCACCGCCGCTCTCCTTGACGACGCGGTGGATAACAAGTCCGCGCGTGGCGCTGGTACTTCCGCTGGCGTCCACAACAGGCGGCGTTGCGACCTGACGCCGGATCGGAAACGTTGATCTCCTGCGTGGCATGAGTGCTCACTCGACCGCTGGATCACGCGCCCAAGACTGGTAGTCAGCTCAGATACCAATTGTTCCGACACTTACCAGAGTTGGTGACGATGAACCTGCAACTACACACACTCACGCGAATGTAGAGCAGAACACTAGATAATTTTGGTGCGGTCAAAACCACCGCTTTTCCAGACTCTATTCAACTTAAATAGGCAAACAAACTACATGCAATCACACTCACACGTTGTCCACTTTGCGCGCCACGACCCTGCTTGAACTGCGCCATTTTCCCAGCTTCAGATCGTGCCGCACAAACCACACACTCTGTTGACTCAGCTTCCCGCGCGAACGCAGCATGCGTCAAGCACTTTTATTCTGGACGCGCCCAAAGGAAAAACCTCCAGGCTCATTTGCTAACTGCAAACTGTAAACTTCTAACCAACAACGTGAAAAACTAGAAACAAAATATGAACGACGCGTGGATTAACAACAGAGTTCGCGTCACAATTTCCTTTTGTGTTTCCAGATTATTTTTCGTTGTTCTTTCGTCAAAGCTTACAGATAGAGAGAGAGACATAGTATTGTCTTCCAAATATACTTGGAGCATGCGCAGTAGTTGCCTGTAATGGCACAGCTGAATGATCCATACATTCAGGTTAATTACTGGCTTACTCTGCTGTAGGTATGAGTTGACATATATAGCAGCACGCACCATACTGTCCGGAGTTCACTCGCTAGTTGCCTCGAGGAATCGGAATCGTTTCCCTTGGCTCGATGTCGATGAGGAGGCCCTGAGACGGGTACGGCAGCGGGTACCTGGAGAAGCTGCCGTCGCAGCCGGCGGCGAGCTTCCATTTGAACTCAGTGACGATGTAGTGCATGGCAACGAGCGTCTCCACTCTCGCGAACTCGTTCCCGGGGCATACGCGCACGCCCCCGCCGAACGGCACGTAGCTGAAGGGCGGTATCGCCGACGCCGACGGGTTCTCGAACCGCGCCGGCTCAAACCTGCCGGGCTCTGCGAAGATGGCCGGGTCCCACTGCGTCATGTTCGTCGCGTTCAGTACCTGCCATCCCCTGGGTATCAGGTAGCCGTCCAACTCCACGTCGTCGAGCGCTCTCCTCAACAAGCTGAACACGGGGGGAACCATCCGCAGCGTCTCCATCGCCGCCGCCCATGTGTACCTCATCTTGCCAAGGTCGTCCCATGTCAGAGCTTCCCCTGCAACCTTGCACCCCGCGATCTCCTCCTGCTCCTTCACCACTCTGTCGTACGCGTCCCTGTTGCCATCCAGCTGCCGGATCAGGAAGGTCAGGAGGATAGCGGTGGTGTCGTGGGCGGCCACCATCAGGAACATGACGTTGTCGATGATCTCCTCGTCGGGGAGGCCCTCGGCGAGCATGTGGGTCACGATGTCGTCGCCCGGCGAGCTCTCCCCGCGCTCCAGCTTGGCCCGCCTCTCCACGATGACTCCGGAGACGGTCCGCCGGCCGCGCCGGCTCGCGGCGAGGCACTTGCCGAAGGTGGTGAAGGGCAGGTTCACCGGGATCGCCCAGATGCCCCTCACCAGCTGCTGGAACTCCGCCGACAGCTGCCGCCTGACGGCGTCATGGGCTCCCCTCCCAAGCCCGAAGATGGCGGTGCACATGATGTCGAACGTCAGCGACTTCATCGACGGCATCATCGCGACGGTGCCCCGGCCGCTCCAGCAGGTGCGGAGGTGGTGCCGGACCTCGTCGTCCATGCTACCGACGTACCTCTTGACGGCGTCCAGCTTGAGGAACTGGACCATCATGGTCCTGACGCGGCGGTGCTCGTCGCCGGTCACCTCCCGGATCGTCCGCCAGCCGACGATCCGGTTGAAGGACGGCGTTTCCTTGGCGGTCAGAGCGGCGCTGGCGAAGAGGAACTTGTTGGACGAGGGGCCGACGAGGAAGGCCGTCGGGCAGCCGAAGAGCGACAGCCTCGACACGGGACCGTACGCGGAGGACCACCGCCGGAGCCATTCCTCGCCAGTGTTGGCGCGGAGAGCGCGCAGCAGGCCGAGCGTCTGGCCGACGACGGGAAGCCCGAAGGAGCCGGGAGGCAGCTGGCGCCGCTTCTTGTCGTCGCCGACGCGAAGATCAGCTGCGGAGAGCTGCCGTCTTTTGTGGTGGTGCAACACCGGGAGCGACGCGACAAGTGCAGCAAGGATTACTGCTGCGAGAGCTGCCAAGATGGAGGAAGCGTCCATTAATTTCTCAGCTGGAACGAATGGTCGATCGCGAGAGCATCATATGGATTATAGCAGTGTCTACAATGCCTAGCCGGTGAGAATTTTCCCTCAGTGTCTACAATGCCAAGTTTTGATTTCTTAATAAATAATTACTAAGTCGTCTCGAGTGCGCCACCAAATCCATTTTGTTTTTCAGTTGATAGTCGGAATTATTGAAGGGAATCATTGCCAAGATGGATTCCACGGGAGTAAGGACAAGTTGGGCGAGCAAAGCCATGGCGTGGCGCAACACAGAAGCCAGGCTTCAATTTGTTGGACGTCTTCTGAGATGAAAAAAAAAAACCATTTCCGCAGACGTATCTGCCTGCACCCAAACTGGTTTCAGATTCATTTCGGGTCCGACCTAAAAAAAATGTCAACTTCAGTGCCAACTGTACGTATGTCCAGCGAGCAAGGGCATGTATAAAGATTGAGTCCGACTCAATCTCCTAGATAGTCTACGTCAGCAAGAGTCAGTTTACATACAAAGGATTGTTCATTAAATGTCTGATAATTAATTTTCTGCATGCGCCTTTTTTACGGTAGGAGACGCTAGGGCCGGCTGACTCTCCAACAGACGGCTCTAACGTCTTTGTTTTTTGATCCCCCCACCAAGAGTTGTTGTTTCACGAAACAATGTTGTTTCTCTCTCCTTCCCATCTCTCCCCTCTATGTCAGCTTTCCTGCCCATATAGCAATTTTTAAGGCCAGCAATTAATGCACATTATACATGCCTTAATACATAACTTTTATATTTATTTAGAGATTAATTTGGACACACCATTCCGTGACAAAAGGATTTGTAAACACGTGTAAACCATCTTTACCAAGTAAACTTCGTGAAAACTATATGTACAAATTTTTAAAATTTTAAAAAATTACCATACGTAGGAGAGGTGAGCTTCTACAACCTATAAATTTTGAAGGCCAAACTCATTCACATTTGAAAGATATGAATTTGACAAGCAGCCAGCTGAATAGTGCATCAAAATCACTATTTAGGCTGAATTTGTCTTTTTCATATCTTTCTACTTTGATTGATTTTAGTTATCAAAATTTATAAGGTTGTAGAAACTCATCTCCCTTATGCATGGTAATTTTTTGAGAATATTTCAAAACATGTAAATGTGGCTTTTACGGAGTTTACACGATAAAGATGGTTTACACATACATACGTACGTACGTACATACATACATACATACATGTGGGGACCCTCCTTTATGGATTAGAATACCAAGGAAGGTTCCATGTACGTCTAGTACTAATCCTATGATTAATGGTTAGTACGTATATTTACAACATTGATACACATCCATAAACAATATTATACATATGATAGCGAAAGATAATCATACAATAATGTTCTTACAAGCCATAATAAAATGTAACGGAAAATACATAAGTCTTGTAGTTTGCTCATACAACCCTCAGGAAACTGATAAGGATAAATTCTTAGAAAGGCGCATAAGTGAAATCCCTGTAACCTGTGTGATAGAATGTGTTGTTGGAATTTTTTTCGCTCCTTCATCTACTAAATGTCAAAAATAACAAGATTGAGTACTTTGGTATTCAGCAAGACTTATAGTGTATAGTAAAAGTACAGTAAATGCAGGCTATATCAAGTGAAGGGCTACTAAATTTATTTTTGCATAAAGCAAAATTTAACGTGGATAACGAGTATTAAATTGTAAGCGGTATTTTAAAGAGTGTTTTAATCAATATGTAAATAACAGTTATGAGAGCATAGATGTAAACTCAGTCCTCCGTGATTGTGAGTACTGCTCCATTTCCTTGCCCCCAACTTATATTTTGAAACAAAAACTCTTTTACCACTATTTTTAATTTAATTTATTTTATGAAAATATCAAAACTTCTAACTAGTATCAGTACACCAAGTCTGCCATAACCGTAGAAATGGCTTTTTGAAATGTTTTATACTCTGCAGAGGTGTACAGCTTTACTCATAAGTCATAACCTTTTTTTGTTGCCTAGTTATTAACATATTTCCTTTAGTATGTGGCAAAGAGATTATAACATAATCGTTACATTAGCTAAATCTAACTTTGCACCAGCTCAGTAACGACAAACTCTTACTATAGCGACAGAAGATATTTGTACAATCACCGTACGTCTTATGGTTATACACCCCATTATCCCACTTCTCCCCATAATAAGGCGTTATTCCCAATACCTCAGTGAGGGCACCCCTTCGAGCAATCTATCTCGAAAAGCTCGTACTACTTTAGCCTTCTAATGTGCAAAATTAAACCTAAGTAACTTAATATGTTAAGATCATTCCATACTAGTACTTGTAGTTGTATTGATATTCTTGGATTATACAACAATATGTTTGGTCATTAATCCGACTCAGGCGAGAACTCCCCTATCTACGTGCAAGCCCCATGCACATCTGGTTATTGCCACATCTCACCCACATCAAATCATAGTTTTATTTTCATTTTTACCAAAATATTAGCAACCTTTAATTTTGTCCAATACTTTTATTTACTATGAACAACATGTCTAACACTACTACAAAAAGAGTTATATTAGATACATAATCACAGACTGTTTTTCATGAAAACCGTTTATGATGTATTTTGGACACATCGCAGACGGTTTGTGACTGAAACTATCTGTGATGTCAGATCATCACAGATGGTTTTATCCACAAACCGTTTATGATGAAAGCGAGAACTTCACAGATGGTTTGTAGATAACTTCTCAACCTATTGTTGACGATAAAATGGAGTTGGATGATGATCAAGTCTTCAACCCTATAGAAGAATTCAAGAAGGCCCTCCTTGGTTACGGTGATACTCCCATGGAAGAGGATGATCTCATTGGGTATGAGCTAAAAGAATTATAGAATAATAAAGATAAATCCCAAGAGGATGATATAAATGATTTATATGGAGACATGCAGTAGTCTCCCAGTTTTTTCTTTTAGAGTCGGTGTCGCATTATCCTTTAGAGTCTCCTTAAGAGTCACATTTATCGCTTTAGACTTTGTGCTCTGGATAGACAATGGTCTACGCTCCTATTGAGAAATTATCACCAAATTTAATAAAGTGTGATTTTCCCAAAAAAAATTATTTAATCATGCTATTCTTGTTCTATATTATTTGTTCTCGATGCAACAAATATTTGATTGATTTTATATGTTTAATATAGAACTCCTGAATAATCCAATAGCGGAGGAGGAAATCTGTCTTGTAGACGGTTGCACCACAAATACAATTCTTAAGGAAACTAAATATTTTCAGACATTGAGTAAGAAAACTGAAAATATTATGACCATCATCGAAAGCGATGCTCTTATTGTCGGCACCAGAAGAGCCATTATAGTTCTCCCTATGGGCACTCATATAATTATAGAAAATGCCCTATTATATTCTGAGTACAGTCACACTCTCCTAAGTTTTAAAGACATCAGTCTAAATGGTTTCCATATGGAGACTGAATAAGAGGATGGTACAGAATACCTATTTATGACTAAATTTGATGGGTGCAATAAACGTGTGATCGAAAAACTTCATTCCTTCTCCTCTGAACTATATTTCACATATATAAAACCTGAAGTTTATGTTGCGATGAAAACCATAGTTAAAACCCCATAAATATTTAAGATCTGGCATGATCGTCTGGGTCATCCTAGGTTGAATTTGATGAGAAGAATAATAAATAATTTCGCTGGCCATAATATAAAAACTACAGCTTTTCCCAAACCTGAAGCTTTTATATACCCTGCTTGTGCGAAAGGAAAGCTGATAATTCGTCCATCTTATCTTAAAATTAGGGAAAAATCTTTCAATTTTCTGGAGAGAATTCAAGGTGATATCTGTGGACCAATTCAACCCCTGTCGGGCCCCTTTAGATATTTTATGGTATTAATAGATGCTTCTACTATATGGTCCCATGTATGTCTCTTATCTACTAGGAACCATGCTTTTGCTAAATTAATTGCCCAAATTATTAAATTGAGAGTCTCCTTTCTAGAAGAAAAGGTTAAGTTCATTCGCATGGACAATGCTAGCGAGTTTACCTCAAAAGCATTTAATGATTATTGTATGGCTCTGAGTATTAATGTAGAGCATTCTATACCTCATGTCCACACTCAAAATGGCCTTACAAAGTCAATAATTAGGAGAGTAAAGCTTATTGCTAGGCCACTGTTGTAGAATTGTAGGTTACCCACCAGCTGTTGGAGTCATGCAGTGCTGCACGCTGCATCATTAATTCAACTCAGGCCAACTGCATAGCATGAAATTTTCCCCTTGCAGCTAGTGCGTGGGAAAGAACCAAGTATTTTCCATTTACAAAAATTTGGCTGTGTTGTATACGTGCCAATCTCTCCACCATAGCGTACCACCATGGGACCTCACCAGAAATTGGGGATCTATGTAGGTTATGAATCTCTGTTAATTATTAAATATTTAGAGCCTATGACAGGGGTCTGCACACGGCTCGGTACGCTGATTGTATTTTTGATGAGGACAATTTTTCGGCATTAGGGGGAGATAAGTACCACATTAAAGAATGTTGGGAAATACATTGGAATGCTACTGGCATTCCGTCCTTAAACCCATGCACTAAAGAAGCCGAACTTGAAGTTCGAAGAATAATAATGTCGACGATCGGGATCGCCGACCGCAAGAAGTGAGTTAGGGGTCGGTGTGATACGGGACCCGAGCTGCGCTTCACTTAGTCGGAGGGAAATTATGGACGCGTTATGGTCTGAGTGAAACGACAACGAAGCGGAGATCGAGATTTATATCGTTCGAGCCCCTAGTGAGGTAATAGCTCTACTCGCCGCCTTATGCGCTTCTTTTGGCTAAATTCGAGTACAAGGGTGTTTTACAAACTCAAGTTCAACAATGGCTAAGTCTAAGCTCGAGCTAGGCGCGTTGTGTGTTGTCTTCGTCGCCTAAAGGATCTGTGTTCCCTAGGTTTTTATACATCCTCAAGACGCGAACTACGGACTAGATTCCCGGAAGTGGCCCTCGTGCACGTTGAGGGTCGGCGTAATCGCTCAACTTGTTGTACGATCCATCGCTCCCACGACACCGCGCCTTGAGCAACCGTCGGTCAAATGCTTGATCCGAAATCCAAGGGCGGATCGTGGCTGAATAAGGCCCGCCCGAGCTCGAGGTCGAGCGAGGCCGTGCTCGGGTCTAGCGCTCTAGGTCAAGGGCCTCGACGCATCCAGTCGAGATCGGGCCTCCCGAGCTCGGGGTCCGCTGACTGCGCACCGGTGGCCAAAGGACGCCCAAATTTCGCTCGCCTAGCCCCCGAGGCTTAAGGTCGTGGCGGAACATGGGCCGATCAGTAGTGACCCGATTCACCAATTCGGATCCACCGTATGCCGCACTATTCCTGTGATCAACGCTTAGTGCACACGGTTTAACATCGGTAAGCATCACATCATACACAACGATAATAACAGTAAGACTTTATTTATTTCATGTAACTAGTGTATGATCTTATGATCACTTACATTTATTCGGCCTCATAGGGCAAGACTAAGATAAAATAAGACAAATGCAGCGGAAAAATCGTAGAAGATGTAGTGACTCATCAGGTTACCACAGGCGACTGGCAAGGCTTGGCCTAGTGACTCGCGTCCACCTGAAAGTCCTCCTCAAGCACAGGCGATGACTCCTCCACAGTTGTTGGTTTGTAAGCAAGGGTGAGTATACCAACACGTACTCAACAAGTTGTGCACAGAATGCATTTCTATTATAACTATATGCAGGCTTATTCCAAAGGAAGGCTTACGGTTCATAAGCAGTAAAGCAGCATTTGAAACACATACAAAATGTAGATTGAAAAGACAGTAAAACAAATAATATCAAGTAAATAAATTCAGTGATTTTCAAATAAACCAAGTTCTCCATCCTAAATCAAGTTCCATTATCCACATGGCATCCTGCCATCCCATCCAGTTGACAAGTTTTAATTAACTACCCCTTGACTGTAATCCCCGAGCTTTGCTCAATACCGTGAGCACGGCTATCCGAATAGATTGTACACTCTGCAGAGGTTATGCACTTTACCCACACGATATAACCATGCACCACACAGGCGAACGATTATAACAAAGCCTTTACAATGCATCCTCTTAACCCAAGCTACCCGCTAAGGTTTCAACACGAAGGGCTACGCCACAACAGGGCCCCCTATTGCGCCATGTGAGTTTCTGCACCCTGGACTCACACCACCAAGATAGCACTTGTTAAGCATTTGCAAATTAGTCACTAGGCTACCCCATAACAGACGTGTGGTACGCAAGTTTGACTCAGTCAAAGGCTCGCAAGGTTAAGTCCTTAGGATTGATTAAAGCAAGACATACTCATACCCCCAGCTCCACCGAGCCCACCTCGCACACCCGCCTTCCACTTGCTTCAATCTAAAGTGATTACCTCCGGTTGGTTACTAAGCACCACGTGCTCTTCACAAATCAATATTGTTATGTGACTCGCTATCACAACAACTCAATCTCTTTGTGCGACCACACATGGCCCACAAGTTATCATCATTGTTCCATATTCCATTAGTCAAGATTATTAAGCAATGTTTCATGAACATGTGATGACGTGGCATGGCTAAGCAATTCTATTCCGTTCTAACCATCCATGTTGATTTTCTATTAACCAACTATAATTAACCAACCTAGGGTGACAAGTGGATCATGGTATACAATTTAACAAGGTAGGGTGTAATTCAAGAGGGTATAATATCTAAATCCCAATCTTCAACGTCTACGCGAATCGAGAGAGAAAAGCAAATAAAAACCAAAACCAAGGACCAAACAAATTCAAAAATTCAAATGAAAGCCACCATTAGAAAGATCTCATTTTTACAAATATTTAGGAATTTGAATCACCTCAATCGTAGTTCGTATGCGAAAGTTATGAGGTTTTGAAGTTTGAAAATCTTGAAAATACCCTGAAAATAGAAATTCCGAATTTAGCGAATTATTTTTATATGGAAAAATCCGATTTTTCCCGCCCGATCCGTACGGCGCGACGTGGCCGATTCTGGGCTGTAGATCTTCTGATCAACGGTTGAGGTTTAACCTTGGAGTTTCCTATTCACTTGGACGACATGGCCGAATCATGTCCGTCCGTTGTCGATCCGACGGCGCTCCGAGCTTCCGAGTGACGATGGCAAGATTATGGCTGCTTTCCCGGAGATTTAAGACGACGACGCTCGATGGCGCTCCCATGAGTTCCGGCGAAGAAGAGGTAGCGGCTCAGCTTCTCCTTGGCGCGACGAACTCAACCCTTCCCTCGGAACGGCGGAAGAGGGTTCCTAGCGACGGGAAAACGCGGACAAATCTCTACGAGCTCCGCAACTCCGACGAGCCTCCGCGCCGCTTCGATGACTCTCCGGCGACAAGGCTGCAGGGGAATTACGCGGGGACTTGTGGTGAACCTTGGAGAGGGAGTCCGGTGCTTTATATACCCGGCACGGTGCGGCGAGGAAGGAAAGTGCAACGGCGGCGGCGTTTGGAAGGCGGCGGCGATTTTTGGAAACCCGAATCGGAGACGATGAACAGTGTCCACACGATGCGCATCCGACGGTCAGGATCAATCTAGGGTTTCCTAATTTACACGATTTTCCTTTTTAATCCGCCGGCCTGCACAGTAACCGGGCCGGGCCCATTACTGTTCATCGTGGTTTTTCCCGAATTTCCTATTTTAAATAATCCGATTAAATGTTTTGATTTATTTAAAGCGATAAAAATACTCTAAAAATTCTCAGAAAATTCTCAAAAATACTTTGAGACATTCTTGACTTAAATAAAATATTTTCTCAAAAACTTTATTTTGCAATGTCTTTTTATAATTATTTCTTGACAAAGATAATGCATTTTAATTCGAAAGAATTCAAATAAATCTCAGAAAATCCAAATAAATTCAGAAAATTCATAAGAATCATAAATGGCAATAAAATAATATTAATTAATTAAAAAGGCTAAAAATTGGGATGTTACACCGACCTTGAGTCTCCATAGCCGGGATCGATTCCCAGAACTTCCTTGAGGTCGAGGTCGTGCGGGAATGTAGCGCCAGGTCTTGAGGATACGACACTGGTGCTTCTTGATCTCCGCCACACCCTGAGACGGATGCAAACGGTTGGTGACACTCGCCGGCCTCAAACCGCCGCCCTTTTAATTGCATCTCACAAATCGTGGCGGTTGAGTCCTCCGAAGCGTCATGATCGATTTATGACAGGCGGCTTATAAACCCAAAATCTGCAGCTTTGAGTTAGCTTCCCGACCAAGGTTTCGCCTTCCAAGCCCTTCCGCCAAGCAAAAACCTTCCTCCCCGCCGACCGAGATCGCCATGATCGCCATAGCTGCTAGGGAGGAGCACTTTGTCGCTTTTGAGGATGAAGGAACTCGAGACCACAGCTGCTTCGACCCATTCACATGGCGGCTTCCGCAACGACCGAGCCAACCCCAGTGGACGATTTAAATTGTTCAGACCGAGCACTTCGTCCTCTTCGCTGCGGACTCGGAGAGCGAAGTTCCTCTCCGTGGTCCTCACCAACAAGAGATCGAGCTCATAAACCTGGTGCCGAACTCCATTCTTACTCTCGCCATCTTTTCCCACCTGTGCGAGGGGTTCCTAGGAATCCTTCCCCACCCCTCGCTTCTTCTTCGGTACTTCAGCCTCTTCCGCTCCGGGAAGGACCCTGTGGTCGGGTGCCTCTATTTCCAGGCACGACAGGGCTCAAGTGGTCCTTCCCAAGATCCAAGCTCGGACTCCCTCCGGAGCCGAGCGCCGGGTTCTACTCAAGAAAGGGGAGCGGCTGACACATACGAGGGAAAGCCAGTCGACGGGAAGAAGGGGACCCTAGAATCGGGCGACCTCGAGGACGACGAAGAGGCCATTGCCGCCATACATCTCTGCGCCGAGCGCGGTCTCACCGGGCAGGCGATCGCTGTTGATTTCCTGCGGAACCGAGTGCCTCCCCTGGGGAGGCGAATGCACCCGTTCTTCGAGATCCAGGGGCGCATCGACCCGACACGCGAGAGTACGTCCAGTAAGCCTTTTCCTGCTTCGTGGTCTTGCTCGAATCTACCCTTCGATGGTCCTTGAAGGACACCCCTTTTTGCAGCTCCGAAGGAGTCTTGGGTCGCCGACGGGATGTACGAGATGTTCAAGAACCGGCGCGAGAACTATTCCATGGACGACTCCGTCCCAAGGAACGTGTTCGCCGAAACCCGAGGTAAACCAATCGCACTAAGGGCTCGCCTTAGTGGCCCCGAGGTTTTCCTTGACCTCTCGTGCAGCGCCAAGCAGACCATCAAGAGCCGCTTGATACTGCCCAGCGGATGCTCCCACGCCCGGAGGGCAAGGGCAAGAAAGGGAAGAAGAGGCCTCGCCGCCGGAGCGGCCACCGGAGGCGAAGAAATCCCACGCCGAGTGGGGACCGTGCCATGGTAAGGATCCCACTGGCCGAGTTCATGAGCTCGCCGCCGCTGACTTGCTTGCTGATGAGTTTTTCCTCTTTAGCAACAGAGCAGCAGCCACCGCCTGGACTTCGAGCCCCCACTGCCCAGGTGCTCGGGCTCGAGGCCTGAGACCGCCACCGCTGGCGACGGCTGAGCTGCCGAGACCTGAGGTCCCAGGCTGGTGGGCGCGGAAGCGACGTGCTCCCGTGGCACCGGGGCAGCAAGATCTTCGCCAACCCTCGACGAGGCGAGGTCGGTGACCTGTAAACCCCCAAGATCTTAGACCGCAACGCCCTGCATTTTTCTGGCTTAGTGTATGCTCTTGATCGCAGACCTTGAGCGCCCGAGCTCGAAACTTGCCCGTTTTGACGATGGCTGTTATCCAGGGCGAGTCCGAGTCCGAGGAGGAGGACACATTCGAATTGGTCCCGCGCGCCTCTCGCGCCCAACGCGAACTCCGCTAGTTGTTGAGCCCTGTTCCGGTCGGTGAGTTCGACCAAGGCCTCGACGACACGGACGATGATGAGCCCCAGCCCGCAACCAGCGCGGATTTTGACACCGGCGAGGCCCATGACGCAGCTGCCGACGTTGTCTCTCCCGGTGCCACCGCGAGGAGGACACTCAGAGCTTCGCGGCGGGCGACACCGAGCTCCTCCGCCACGGCCGCCTGAAGCGTTGAGGTCATGACGTCACGGCCACCGAAGGTGACCAGCCGCGGTGTCTCGCAGATCTTTCCAATGGGTCGCCAGTGCCGAGGCCGCAGATCCCGTGCCGTGGAGGTCGAGGATGCCATGGCGGACCCGGCCGCCATTCCCCGGTGCCGAGATGATTGAGGCCCCGGCCATGAGGTTGGGATCGATCCGCTGCCGCCCCCGGCTGGCGAGTTGAGTCCACCGGAAGAGGCAACGGAAGACCAGGCCACCATCGGGGCGGGGAGTCTGGGCCCTAGCTCGAGTGCGCCAGCGGTAACCATGGCCGGCCCCGACTCCAACACGGCGGCCAATGAGGAGGAGGAGATCCCTCGCGATCGTACGGACGACCGCGAGGAATTTACCCGTGCACGCCTGGAAGGCCATCTCCGCGAGGTAAGGGTCTTCCTGCGCACTTCGTAGTTCGTAGCCTGAACTCCTTGTGCACTCACATTTTGGGCCCCCCCTTTTCGTCGTGAAGGTGATCGACCATGCCTCTCGCGGGCTACAAGGCCTTCAAGAGCATGCCGACAGCTTTGAGGGCCTCTGAACGTGATAGAGGCGCGGGAGGTCGAGCGCTCCAAGCTCATCAGGACCATCGAGGTCGAGCAGGGGGAGCTCGAGCAGCAGGCCCAAGAGCTCGACGATCTGCGCCGGACGATGAGGGCGCAGGAGGTAGCTCACGCGGCGAGCTCGAAAGCAGCCAGGCCTCCGAACGCGACCACGCTTTAAGGCCGTGGAGCAAGAACGCGCACGGCCGGCCAAGGTGCTCAAGGCCGAGCGGGCTAAAGTTAAAGATCTGGAGAAGGTCGCCGCCGAGCTGACGCCTCCCGCCGGCGCCCCGAGCTCGAGGCCAGGTACTGAACTCAAGAGAAGCTTGGGCACGCCAACAAGGCGGCCGAGATCGGCGCGCGCAAGGTCGAGGACACCGGAGAAAACCGCCACGGACGGTCGTCTTCCTCGGCGGCGCCCGAGCTCGAGGCCAAGGTCTTGGAACTTGAAGGAGACTTGAGCGCTAAAAGGGCGGCGACGCAGCGCGATGGCCCAACTCCAAGATTTAACGACGCCGAGCTGCGGATGCCTCCACGGTGGCCTCCGTAACGAGTGAGCTATCGGCCCTGAGGGCCAAGGTCGCCGAGCTCGAGCAAGAGAAGCTTGCCCGCGAGATGGCCGAGCTGTAAAAGACGTCATAAAGCAAGTAATGTTCCAATAGAAAACAGATCATTTTGTTTGGGGAACGAAAACCTTGTCCTCGATTTAAATTCATAGTTGCGGATACTTGTCCCTCCGGCTTTGCTTTCGCTTTGCCACGCCAAGGCTTCTTAGTCGTGCGCCGATAGGATAGCCTTACCCAGCTCTCGTTGGGCCCGAGGTCGAGCGACGCGTGCCTTGGGCACAAGACGTAGACACGGACGAGCGGCCACGACCTATAGAGTAGAGGAAAAAGCCCGCAAGGGGAGTGACACAAAGCGAGCCCGCTAAGCGGATGGCCACACTCAGGTTAATGCTCGAGCAACCATCACGACCATGCGCATTTGCTCAACAGCCATAGTGGCGAGGCCCTCGGCTCGAGCCTGGGCACAGGGGAGAGCTAGATCGCGAAGAGGTTCGGCTTACGTTTAGCTCATCCACTGGGGTGAACGTCAAACCCACGACACGTAGACCAAGAGCAAACGTGCTGCGCGCGAAAGGTCGTGCTCGAACATAAAAAAGGCTCGTACAAAGAATGGTAACAACACAAGTGGAAGCAATCATAAAGGGTGAAAAAGGAGCAATCAGCTTTATTGAAATGGAAGGTATAGAGTTTACACATAAAACTTCCGAAGCTGATCTATGTTCCACGAGCTAGAGAGCTCTCACCATCGGGCATCGCTAGCCGGAAGCCCCGCGATCTATTGAAACGACTCTATAGGGCCCTCCCACCGGGGACAACTTGTTGGTCTTTGGACGAGCCCGAATCCGCCTGGTGGCTAGATCCCCAACAAGGAGCTTCCTAGGTCAGACCGACCGAGACGCATGTCTGCGAAGAGCTTGGTGTACGCGCTGATCGTGAAGAAGGCACTGCAGATCTTACTTCTTCCGCGAGGGTAAGGTCGAGAGACGTTCAGGCTCGAATCGACTTGGTCGAACTGTCGACTCCGGCAGAGTCCAACAGAACCACGGGAGGCGGATTCGCTTCGCATGCGAACACGAGCCGGAAGGGTGTGGACCCCGTGGCTCGGCTTGTCGTGGTACCGGATAGACCATAGGACGGTGGGAAGTTCGTCCCACCTGTGTCTTGCCGTAGCGCTCGAGCTCATCCGCAACTCATTTCTTGACGCCTGACGATTTGCGGTTGCGCTGCCCGCCGCTCCATTGCTTTGGGGTGAGCCACCGGCGAAGCATATTTTGATGCCGAAGTTCCTCGCAAAACTCTGAACAACTCACTGTAAACCGGGTACCGCTGTCGCGATAATTTTGCATGGAACTCCGTGACCGTGACCACGAACAAGTTTAAAAACGAATCGCCGCCGAGCGGTGATGGTCGAGACCGGTTCGCTTCGATCCACTTGGTGAAGGTGTCGATGGCCACGAACAGGAACTTCTTTCCCCCGATCGCCTGGGGAAAAGGGCCGAGGATATCCAGCCCCTATGTCGAGAAGGGCCAGCGAAGCGGGATGGTCTGGAGCGCCAGAGGCGGTGGCGACTTCCGGGCGTGGAATTGGCATGCGCGGCAAGTGCGACGATATCACGAAAGCATCTTGAAGAGCCGCACAATAATACCCCATGCGGAAGGCCTTGCCACCATCGCCCCAGACGAAGAATGTGCTCCACAGAGGCCCAATGGATGTCGCTAGTAGGTACTTACCTCCTCCGTGGAGACGACCGCGCCAGATGCTCTAAACATGCCGCCAGAGCTTCCTTCGACGAAGCGTATAGACTCGCCCGGGCGCTGATCCGCTCTCTCGGTAGGGTCGGGTGGTATGTCGCTCGCCGAAGGAAATCACAGATGGATTTGGCCCAGAAGGTGTACCTTGACCGCCCGAGCAAGGCCTCCTGCTCGAGATCGAGGAGCCGCCGTCTCTGTGATGACGCCGGGTGGGACCTCGCTGCCGGAGGAGGCGAGCTGGAGAGGAAATCGGCGCTGAGTTGTCCTTCCGGGATGTGCTTGAGCTCCAAGTTCAAACCACTTTTCCATTTTATGCGCACCTCGCAAGGTATTTCGCCATCGAAGTCTCCCGAGCATTGGTACTCCTTGTTGTAATCGTTGATGACGAGCCGAGTCGCCTTTACGACCAACCGCGCACGCCCAAAGCCTTGCAAGCTCGGAGGCCCGCCAAGAGAGCTTTCAGATTGCCACATTATTGGTCGCCGCTAACCCAAATCTAACCACGACTCACTTCAGCCGTCATGTGTGAGAATAAGGATGCTAGCCCGAAGCGCTGAAGGACCTCGAGCCGTCAAGAACATGACCCAAGGCTTTTAGCCCTCGACCTCGGCTCAGCGCAGATTATGACACTCGCCGACCACGAAGTCGGCGAGCACTGTGACTTGATGGTCGCTCGAGCGACGACCGACATCGAACGCCGCTAGTTCCATAGCCCACTTGGTGACGCTACCGCCGTCGGTTTCGCAAGATGTCTCCAAGCGGAAGTTGCTCGACGCACCACGGAATGCGCTGAAAATAGTATCGAGCTATGCGGACGCCATGAGGAGAGCATACAAAGAAGCTTCGTGACTCGGGTAGCGCCTTCGTCGTGGTGCAAGACTCACGACGTAATAAATTGGGTGCTCTTGAGACCCTGCTCGCCACCAGATCGGATCGACAAATAAGTGGGTCACGAGGTAGAGCATCAGAATACCCCCATTTTTACATAAATGCAAAATGGAAATCTCATGTGCACACAAGATTAGTCCCTCGGATCAGTAGCTAGTACGCACATTTACAACAATTGATATCACATCCATACCCTTTATTGCAAATAATAAAGGTAATATACACGATAAAGTCTTACAATTCAGAGAAATGCAATGAAAGAATTAAAGTCTTGTAGTATGCCCATCCAACCCTCAGTCAACCGACAAGGTATAATCCCTAGAAAAACTCGTTAGCTTTCCGAATCCTGCGGCCAATTATGTTTCATCGAGCTAACCCGATCCTTCACCTAAAACCACGAATATAAGGGTGAGTACTTATGCATTTCAAGAAGACTTTTGCAAAACCTACAATATATGCAGCCATTTCAAAGGAAAGGCTTCTACTAAATTTGCATAAAGCCAATTTAAATTGTAAAACAAGTAGTAATTGCAAAATGAATTTAAGTAAAAGCAATTTGATGATATGAAGATAATAAGTAAAGCATAAGTAATAACTCATACCTCTCCACGACGTGAGCATTGAGTCGTCCATTGCCAACACATGGCTCAAATCGAGACAAATACTTTCCAACAAAAATGTCCAATCCAATCCATTTTGAAAATATCAAACTGCTAACTATGTGATGACTTTACCAAGTGCCCATGACCGCGGGTGGCTTAATCGATTAGTTTTTACTCTGCAGAGTTGTACAGCTTTACCCACAAGACATGACTTACTCTTTGTGCAATCGATATTAGCACACTTCCTTTGGTGTGCCGCAGAGAGTCATGACATAACCGTTACATTACTTAACCCTAACTTTGCACCAAAGACGGACGAAACCCACAATATGGCAGAAGAACTCATAGCATAGAAATGATGGAACTTCCCCACGAGTGGCGTACACCGCTTGTATCGGTAGAACGCTTGATCCATGATCACCTCGGTGTGGACGCCCTTCGAGCAATCCATTAAGAAACAGTCAGATACTCCAAATTTACCAATGTGAAAAGCTAGTTTCAAGTAACTTAATAGGTTAAGACTGTCCCATACCAAGATTTGTGGTTGTACGGCTATTTTGGCCTCGAAAACAACCCATAGTTCTATTCCTTAATCCGACACGGCAATAATCTCCCCTACACTCACGCACAAGTCCCTTGTACATCCTAGCTATTGCCAATAATTGCCGCATCAAGATAATAGTTTTATTTTCATTTTTAACCAAAATACCAATAACCATCATCATGTCTCAATATTTCCAAGTTTCATCTCGATCAATATTTCCAATTGATTTATCCCAAGTCTAAAGCATGGCTAAGCATAATTATTAACCATCGCATATACCCAAATTGACATCAGATATTTGTCTAACCATGATTCTAAGGTATCAAGGTTCACAAATTCATTTATATCAAGGAGGTTTCAGGAATCAACAGGTATAACTACCATTACCCACAATATAGCAGAGTTTAATGAATATACGCATGCAATCAAAACATTTAATGAAAACATTTATAAAACTGGGATCAACATGGTCAAAGGAGGGTGCTTGCCTTGCTTATTTGCTGTTTACATCGAAGTCGTAGTCTTGTCGGTATTGTCAACGATGGAAATAGTGACGCCGTTCTATACGCCGTGAACGAAGAACATAACAAATGACTTAATAACAAGATTTCAATAAGGACAAAAGAAATCAGATGGAAATCCAAATATAAATAAATCATAGAAAGTAAGCATGATTTAAAGTTGGGTTCTTATTTATAACTGTCATGCTAGGGTTTACTTGTACTTTTAAATTCAAATATAACATTAAATGGGTTTGAATATTAAATATTTTTGCACAAATGAGTTTATTATGGATTCAGGAGCAAGTATAAATTATTTTATTATTTTATGATTTATGATGTACAGATTTTATTAAATGATCATATTAAGGTTCTTTTGAATTTCAATTACAAATAAATTAAACCAAGCATGAACATTAAATATTTTTGTATATTCTGAATCTTCATGATTTTATATGAATTTAGGAATTTATTTTACTTCATTTAGACTGATGGTTCAAAAGATATGATAAAAGGAATATATTCGGGTTGAATATATACTGGAAAATAGGAAATATACCGAATATGGAAAGTACGTCTTCACTTAGCCATTGCGCTTTCCATTTCAGGCTGTGACTGGGATTAGGTGCTGGCAATTGGGTCCCCACGGTCGGAGACATGGAGCAGTCGGCCCGCATGGCAGTGGACCGGCGTGAGCGACTGGGACTTGGCGCATGTGTATGACGCAAGGGTCCCGCTCGCCGGCGACAGAGAGCAGAGCCCGGTCTTCCGAAGCTCGCCGGCGGCGAAGCACGGCCGGAACGACGGTATGGGTAGCAAGGTTGGCTCGGGCTCGTGATTCCGCACATGGGGGTGGTATCAATTTGGCGGAAGAGACACCGGAGAGGTGCGCGCTCGAGCTCCAAGCGGCGGCGTCCATGGCGGTCGGCGGCGAAGCAGCTTCGACCAGTTTCTTCACAAATTGGCCCTAAGGTGAGTATCAGCATGATCTAATGACTGTGATTTGGCGATTGGCCGAGCAAAAGAGTTACCAGGTTGAGCTATCACCGTGTACATCAATGGCGGAAGGGAGGCGCTCGGGGCGACGGCTCGTCGGGGAAGAGGGTCTCGAATTGAAGGTGGGGATAGGTTCGGGGTGTGTTGAGGTGGCTCTGGTTCAGATGATTCGGGTTCTAGTGTAGTATAAAGGGAGTATGGTGTTTGCCCCTTTTCTTCTGTTGTTGCCGGAGTTGGAGGAGATGAGCAGTATTCTTGAGTAACCGTGGCAATGGGGTAAGGCACCAAGGCGCTCAGGTTGGCTGAGAGTATTCGCACTGGTTTTTATAGAGGGTAAAGGCGGTTTGGCGAAGAGATTGGCTTCGGCCGGGATGATACGCGAGACTTCCCGTCGCGGCAGAGATTTTAGCCAAATAGCTACCGTGGCAAGGTTCTGGCAAGGTGTGCAGGCGAGGGCGCAGTGCTTGTCTACCAACGTCGTGCCGTGGCAGCCAAATCGGGTTTGATCCTCGCCGTGGCATCAGATCAACGGAGGTATATTGCGGCGGAAGAAACACGCGAGATTCCTTCGTCTCTCTGGGTTGCAGCAGCCTGGGCAGCGCTCGTCAGAGTTGGCGACGTGGATGAGTATCTGTGGCTGAAGTTGCGGCGCGGGAGAGATGAGGACGGAGGTGGCGCTGGCTTTCTCTGCGCACGGCAGAGAGGAATCAGATAAGGAACGAAGGAAGAAGATAACACTGTAGATCAGTGGCTGACTTGTGGGGCTACTCGGCAGACAGGTGTCGGCTAAAGCTAGTGATTGAGCCAGCACAAAGATAAGTCCTGGCCATAGTTCGGTTTTCCCATTTAATTCAATGGCTGATTGATTTTATGTTTTATGAATCTTTTTATTAGCGTTGGTAAGATATTGAAAAGTCTCCAGTAAAATTTTCAACTGAAAATTGTGGTTATAAAATTTAATAAAATTCTGACATCATCATTTTCAATCTTTTTAGTTTTCTGTTTTTGAATTTCTAAAATTCACAAATGTAGGTTTTAATCCTTGATATTTTTAGTGAAGGTATATAATATTGTCAGGATTTCAGGGTAAAATATCATGATTAAGCTTTTAATATTTACATTCATCATTTTCTTAAAATTAGAATGCATGAAAATAAGGAAAAAGCATTGTTTTAAATTAAAATTTTGATTCAAATTGAAAATTTTATTCAATTCCATTTTTAAATTCAAAAACTTTTATTTTTCCTATTTTTGAATTTTTTGATGTTACAAGGCAAGAACCTCTCGCTAGGTTGTGGTGTTGTAAGGGAGGCGGGACTTACAGTATACCTTCACTTGTCGTCGGACCGGCCAGCTGCGCCTCGAGTCCACTCGAAGCCCCCGTGCCTATCTGAGTTTGGAAGAATGGGAGCCGCGCCATCGAGCCTCGAGATGAACTCGCTGAGGCGCCCGTGCTACCAGCGAGGCTCTGACCGCTTGATCGAGGTCGGGCGCCCATTTTCTCGATCGCCTCGATCTTCTCGGATTCAGCCAACCCCGAGCCCCGATCATGTAGCCGAGCACCTTGCAGGCGCCGCCACCAACACGCACTTTTCGAGTTGAGCATGATCTTGTGCTCGCTTAGGTTGTTTGAAGGTTTCCTCGAGGTCACGAACGTGTCGCCCTCGGAGGGCTCTTGGCGATGATGTCGTCCCACGAGACCTCAAGGTTTCTCCCGATCTGGGGTTGAATGTCTTGGTCATCGGGCGTTGAAATGTGGCCCCGCATTGCGTGCAGACCAAATGACATTGTCGTTATAGCAATAGGTGCCAAGCGGTGTGATGAAGGAAGTCTTGCTCTTATCCAACCGCCAATTGACTTGATCTAGTGGTAACTTAGAGTAAGCATCCAAGAAGCTCAACATCTTGGCATTTCTTGGTGGAGTCGACGATCTGGTCGATCTTGTGAGCGGGAAGTTATCTTTCGGGCAAGCCGAGTTCAACCCCGTATGGTCGACGCACATTCTCCACTTTCCTCCCTTCTTCTGCACGATGACCGGATTGGCTAGCCACTCGGAGTAATTAACCTCACGGATGAAGCCGGCCTTGAGAGCTTGTCGAGTTCTCTCTTGATGACCGCGACCTTCTCTCGGGAGAAATGACGCGGCTTGGCGCCTGCATGTCGAGCCGGGATCTCACCCGCAACTTGTGCTCGATCACCTCCCTCGGGGCCGGGGCATGTCCGCGGGTTCCCAAGCAAATATACCCTTGTTGGCCGAAGGAAGGTGGCGAGCTCGAGTTCCTATTTGGAACTCGGCTCGGCCGAGACGCGGATGCACTTTGGTGGTCGCCTCCTCGGCAAAGACGACCTTTCGCCGCTTCCATCGGGATCGCCGCGCCGGTGGGCGTTCTTTGTCGTCGCCTCCGGACCACGCTGCAAAGATACATACTCGCAAGAGCCAAGGCCTTGGTCTCACACCCATGCGCCGCTGCAGTCGCCTGCATGCCAGTGATGATGCCGTTCGGGCGAGCAACTTCATACATCGATGGACATAATGGTTGGCCGCCATAAACTTGACCAAGGCGGGCCGCCCGAGAATAGCGTTGACGGAGGTCACCTCGACCACCTCGAAGGTGACCAGCTCGGTGCGGAAGTTGTCCGAGTCCCCGAAGGTCACGAGCAAGACCACCCGCCCGTGGGGAATGGTCGAGCTCTCGAACGACCGAAGAAGGGTATGGCGACGCTTTTACCTTCGACCGGGAATCTGCATCCCGGCCGAGCGCCTCTACTGCGGCAAGTTTAGAGAGCCGCCGTCGACCATGACGCGCCCGACCATGATGATGGCGATGGTCGATGTCACGACCAAGCGGTCTTGAGGTCTCGAGCCATACAGGAGGGCGTCTTAGGAGAGAAGGTGATGGTGGCCCCGTACCCTTGCGGGGATCGCTCGATGGGCCTTCCGGTGGTGACCAGTAGATGGTTCATGCGGCTTTGACCTCGCTACTGGGATCGGTAAGCCGAAGCCCGCCAAAGATGACATCGATCCGCCGCTCGCCCTCTTGGAACTCTAAATCGAGGTCGC